>JAFIDM010012231.1:132468078-132494690 GCA_023159025.1 Thereuonema tuberculata | reverse complement strand
ATGAGATGAATAGGCAAATTAAAAAAAGATAAAATGATAATTGAAAAAGCATCAATCAAAATTTCTCTTCCTACCAGCTTGCTAAACTGCATCAAAAATAGGGAAAAAGTCTGTCCTATATTTATTTGAGAAACTACTTTTATATGGATTATTTTTTTCCTTTTCCATATATCACTTATCACACCCTACTTCCTTATCTATTCAAAACATGAAAGTCTGAACAAAACACCAATTCTAATTAATTACTGTAAATCTAAACTTACCTGTAATTATTAAACTTAACTCATTCTGCTGGTTATATTTTATTATCTTTCATTAATAAGTAAAATACAGTAGGACCTCTATTTAACGAACCTCTATTTTGCGAACTTTTCTTTGGAACCAAGAACGTTTTGCTAATTTCTTCGTAAAATAACCTCCAAATAGCAAAGTGCATTTTCTATTTAACGAACTTTTTCGAGGATACAGCTGAGGGAAAAAGAAGAAATTAACGATGATGTGCTGATTGATGATTATCTTCCACTTGATTTTGAAGTTGAGACCTTGGAAACACTAACTGAATCGGATATTTTGGACAGTGTGAAAAATAAAAACAATACAGCAATGAATTGCGATGAAGATGATGAAAATGGAAATGATAATGATGAAGAAATCAAAAAAACTTCATATGATGAAATGCTAAATCATTTGAAAAATCCCACACGGATTACAATTTGAAGAAAATACGCCTGAAGGGGTTTTTGGTGCATTGCAAAGATGCGAGACATACTATGAGCGAAAACACGTTTTAAAAAAAAAAAGTAACTCAGACAAAATTAATAGACTTTATTAGTAAAATTTAAGTACGCATGTGATGTAATGTATGCTTTATGTCATTAAATTTATTACTTTTTTAATAATATTTACTGTTTATGTATTTTAAATCTGTTTTATATAAAAGTAATTTTAAAAGGTGAATCTCTATTTAACGAATTTTCCATATAACGAGCTTTTTTTCGGGATTTAGCGACTTCGTTGAATAGAGGTCCGACTGTATATAGTTAATTATCCACCATCTTGCATGTAAGACAAACACACACACACACAAAAAAATCTCAAAACTGTTTTTTGTTTTCTAACGAACATGTATTTAATAGATACAGGTCTAAAATTTGGGTCAAACTGATCAACAAGAAAAATACTTGGAAATGATTATGTGGCTTTAAAGACAAGATGTATAGCAGCATTAGTAGCCTAGAATTTTTAAATGGGAAAATATTATGATAATACTTGCCATTCAATAAAAAAAGAAAAATTGTTGAGCCTTTCTTTAAAAGGAAACAGGGAGGTTAATTATAAAATCCCCCCCCCCCCATATGTCAGTGCAGAGAATTAATGCCAGCCTGTCAGTATTAATTCTACTAGTCATTAAGATAATGATTTCCATTGATAATATCATAGATCTGCCCTTGGAAAGTTATGTTTTATAATCATCATCATTTAGATCACTTCCATCAAAAGCATATCTCATCTTCGCTCTGTGTTTTATCCCACCTTTCTTTCTTTCAATATATGATGGTTGTCAGGCAGGGAAAAAAAAACAAAAAACAAAAACAAATTCAATCATGACTTTAAACATTACTTCATCATTAATGATTATGATAGTTTTAAACAAATTTTTGGCCATTTTCAGTGGTGAAAGAATACCTACTGCTAATCAATATAAAGCCCAGGCTTGTGAGACTTCTGGTAATAAACATGATTGATGCTCCCTTCACATCCTCAAGTGTAAGAGATGTGAATGGAAAGGTTGTTCTTGTATTCCATCAGAGCAGCAGTCACCTTCATTCTAAAATGTTTGGAACAACACTCCTAATGATGAAATGATTGACTAGAAATGACCAAATATAATGGAAGCTATATACTGTGATTTTTTTTTTCTTTTCAGCCGTCTGATATGTTAGTATCAAAATAGATATACCATTTCTCATATCTGCATTAGATTCAAATAATCTGTCATACATATCTCATTTTTATATTTTAAATTCACATTTTGAGAAATCCTTTATATATGTGTGTGTGCGCATGTATGCAGCCACAATATGATTTCTCATCATAATAAATGAAAGCTTTAGAGTTACAGTTTATGACAACATAACAAAAATCCATAAATTAAGCAAAATACTTTAAAAATGCTCAGATCACAATCATTACTCATCACCAAAACTGCTTAAAAGTGTTGGCTATGCATGGTCCTCCTGCCTCATTTTCATTTTTTCCCTCTTTTACTTACCTCCACTTCTTTTCTTTTTTCTTAGGAACACCATAAGATATTTTTCAGGCAATCTGTGTTGGTGTTACATTTTTTACAAATGATGTAGACATATAATGAAACCCACGTAAGCCACATATTATGTAATCATTGAATGTTATTCAGCAATCCACTACACTTCAAATCAATAACTGCTGGTGTTTGATGAATCAGACAATATTGTTGAGGTTATTATTAAAAAAGCTAAAAACAATCCAGGAAAATATTTCTATGCCTACACTTCAACAACGATTATAATGCAATTCTGTTTTTAAAATGTAAGAATTTAGTTAATGAATGTTAGCTTTTAGATAAAAAGCATGATCCAAATGAAATTACCTCGTCCAAAGATTTATTTGTACCATTATCGCCAATTTTCTTTGATAGTGAAGCGATATACATGCATATTACATATGTTAAAATTAATTTGTATTGGTTACTTTGTGAATATTAAGTGGACATATCTGTATAGATGTAAAATTGTTTTAAAAATCAGATAAAATGGATTGGCTTTATTTTCTTCAATGTCATCTATGGTTCTTCTTCCATTTTCATTTTAGGTTTTTAAAACAATCAAATGTCAACAAAAACATTTCTTTTTCATGATTTTAATTAATTTGAATGACTTTGTAATCAAAAACAAAAGCATGGATTTCTAAAAAATGGAAACAAAATTTATTAGAAATAATACAATAATCTTAATGGGTCTATGTAGTTATACACACTAGTATTTGCATTACTATGTGCACATTACAGTTTTACAAATAAATTTCCATAGGAAATAAGGTTACAACCAAGAACAATTCCTGATGTCCATTCAGAATTCTAGAAAAGAAAATGAAACAGTCAATATAATTTTATTTCCTTTAAAATCTACATATAATTTTAAAAAGTGATGGATTAGATACTAACAAATCCCAGATACTCAGGAAAGCAAAGGGAAAAATATTAGATATCTGGAAGGAAAACGGAACCAATTTGATTTAAACAATGGACCTCAAAGCAACAATTTCTCTGTTGTTGCCATAGGAATAAAATAAACCAGAAGGTGTTCAATTTAAGAACCAAAATAAAACATTACAGTTTATGAACAGTAGAACAGTGATCCATATAACCAATATCTATTTAAAAAAATTAGTATTTTGTTACAGTTCTAACTAGGTGTGCTGACTTAGGAATGAAAAGATATATAGTAGTGGGGCAGCATATTGGTCAAACTGAAAGTTTGTTTGGACTTTTTTTCTCATTTGTACAATCATATAATCAGTTAAAATGTGTGAACTGTCTACATTTGTTGCATATTGAGTTAAAGGTTAAAGCTGTGCCACTACAGGCCATGCTGGTCCTTGGGTTCAGGGAAGATTTAGGTTCACAGTGAGTCTTGACCGATGGGACTACTTGAGGTCGAATGGTCAGCATGATGCCTGCCCGACTTTAATTCAAGTAAGAAACCCATTTGACAGAGGGCTGGTCGAGCCCTAAAATCTGCCTGGAGAAGAAAGAATTGTGGAAAAAAAAAAAAAAAAATCCTCGACCAACGAGTATATTGTGTTGCGTAATGATATATTATTTCAATTAGTTTAAAAAAAGAAATTAAGTAGTATTCCTAGAAAAATTATTTTTTAAAAATGGAAGATACTAATACTAAAGTGCACTTTCAACTTGATGCTTTATTATTTCAGAAAAGGTAAAAAGGCAAGGCAGACTCAAACAATATGAGTCATTTTTGGAGAGAATGCTGCAAAATTTAAAATTGGTGATTTTTCTTTAAAAGATTCACTACGCTCAGCAAGGCCACCTACTGTTGAAAAAGAGCCCACCAATGAACTTTTGGTTCAACCCAATACTATTTAAAAATACTTTTATTCCTCAATGTTTTTTAGAGTGTTGTAATTTCAGGACATATTCTTTAATTTTCATAATGAAGTTTTCTAATTCTGATCAAATTTCACAAATTATATTCTGAGTTTAAACATAAAGCAGAATAGAATATAAAAATACAAAAAATTGAGAATGGACCCAAGCCCTGAGAAAGACTATTTATGATCTAAATTGGTTCAGCAAATCTGTTACAATTAATCTCATTTCTATCAGTGGTTCCGGAAGTCCAAAAAGTACAAATTTAAGTCTCATTTATCTTATTATTATTATTATAGTGTGTTTCAATTCTTGGGTTTCCTCCAGCAAAGACAACATGGCAGGTCAAGGACCAAAGCACGTTTGCTAAATGTAAAAAAGTGGATAAGGGATGTTAGGGATGTGGTTGTTTCCATAAATCTCCTAATTATACGTGTTGTGTTGAGTATCACAGCCTTCCGGAGTTGTGCACAAGTGCTTTTGTGAAGTCCTAGTGTGCTGAGGCTGTGGTGCAATGTGTGAGGCACCAGACCAGTGGCTGACAGGACGATGGGTACAACATGTACTCAGTCCTGCCTCCACTGCTTCTGGAGCTCATTTGCTAAATCAGCGTATTATTGATCTTGTCTATGTGAGTTTTCTGCATGTTCTTGCTGATAGGCACTGCAATGACAATGAGATAGGTCTGTTGTGGTGTATGGTTTTGTCTGTGAATTGTGTGAATGGGACGGTCCCAGTACAGCTTATGTGAGGGTGAATCCAATACACAATAATATATGCATATAGATTTCCTTAACATGTACAAGTTGATTAATAAATAGTTTAGAAATGCTAAAATACATTATATATATATGTCTGAATTTAAGTATATTATTTATGACAAATATTTTAAAACCAATCTTTTGCAAATTCCTTGTTTCTGAGGCAAAAAAAAGAAAAAAAGAAAAAAGATAGAAAATAGGAAAGATTGTCAGAAGAAAAAGAGGAAGTCACAATTTGTTCATTCAAATTGGAATTAGAAATTATTATCTTATGTAAGATCCAAAACATTTCTATTAAACAAATGAAGATTGCATAAATTGTTTTCAGTTTCTCTCTCTTTATTTTAAACAAATGGTCAGAGCAATTGCTTACACAACACAGAAGAGAATGGATGTATCAGTAAATTTAGATTTTTTTTTAAATTTTCTTCAAAGAGTTATACATTCATAAAATTGGTATAAGTTCATCCACAGTCAAGAGAAATGTACAGTTAAGCAGTGAGGGTAAGGATTCAACTGTGTAGCTAAAAATGGCTAACAATAAGATTTAGATTTAAGTATGCTTTTTATAGTTTGTTGTTAAGGATAGATTGATTTCCTTCCTTGATTTCAAGCTTGAAGTGTTTTGTACTGTACCCCCTAGGACAGAATTTATCAAAATTGTTCTTTGAATTATTACAGATATTTATGAATTTAAATAATAATAATCCAATATTCCAAGAATAATTAAGAATTATATATATATATATATATATATATATTTTCGCAATATCCTGAAGGAATCTAAGTTCCTGTATTGGTTAGACCTGGAAACTGAATTAAAAAAAAAATCTATAAAATGATTATGAGTTTAATATTAAGAAATTGACGAAAGTAATTACCAAAAACAGAACACAAAAAAGTCACGTTATTTCATCAGTTTAAGACTTAACTTTGTATCAGAGTGCATCTAAGAGTTTTCTTTCACATAAAAAATATGAATTTTCCGAAAATGTCAGTTTTACTGATCAAATAATTATTTACAGGAAGAAAATGATGCTGAAACATGAAGAGAAGCTATTTAAGTAGTCTGTCTCCATCTCGGAATTTCACTGTTTTGTTAAAATTTCCAAAGACAGAGATAATGTTAATCTCATCTACTGTTAATGTTCATTACTTACTGATTTATATCAAAGTTACCAATTACAATTTTCAGGCATTATTACAACTTAAACCGACCTAATCTTATCAAAATAATGTCAAAAAACAACTTTATATATATATTTGAAAGGGGGTATAGGTATTGATTTCAAAAATGACAAAGAATAGGCAACATTTTAAAGAATGGAAGGAAAAGTGACATTTTAATGTTGTCAGAAAAAGAAAGAAAAGAATACTTAAAACCTACCATCACAGCCACTGTTCTGCGCTATTGGCAGATAAATCCATCAGCTTCCAAGCTGCTCTGGGATCTAATTCCGATTGATCTCTACACAAAACCCAAACATAATGCATACGAAGAATTTTATTCTGAAAAAAAAAAGTAATGTTGTCAATTTCTGTTTTTTTGTTTATTATATAATCAAACTTGTGATTTTAAAGTGATTTTTTTTTTTAAATAATATGCCCCTGAAATTTCTGAAGATTTCTTTAGCTTTATACATTCCCTGACAAAAGTGTAAAAAGTTATCGAGTCACAACGTAATCTTTTTAAATATACACCCCATATTTAGACATATAAAATATTCACAAATCAATCAATACTAAAGCACTTAAATAAATTGATGAATTATAAAAAGATCTATGTGGATATTTTAAATGTTGTGTGATAATATTTGTTTTAAGATAAATCAAAGCTAGTGAAATAAATTTCTACAAAACAGTTTAATAATAATAAAGAACAGAGGAAGAGTCACCACTCATTTCTGAAATTGGTGGTGTGGTCATGGATTACTATTATATGTTAATGTAATGTGCCCAATAATTCTGATAGCACTCTGGCAGATCGGCAGCCTCTTGAGCAAGCTGCAAGTGAAGCAGCTTCGAAGTAATCTTTCTATCTCTCTTTTATCCTTTTCGTCAGTATAGCCCCTTGTCTTAATCAAATAGTCAGGATTTATAGAATATGAAGTTTATCTCATAGTTCATTTTAATTAATTACTTTAATACTATTTATTATTTATTGAATATCTATTGCATGTTAATATTATGTAATAACAAAAAATTCAAAATAAAATCCTTAATCGGTTTTCCTTTTTTTTCTTCTATATTTTTAGTTCTGTGGGCCAATCTTTAAGAAATTTATGAGAAGAAAATATCTGAATAGTTTGTAGCCAGTGGTCTAGGCAATTTAGTTTCAATTTAAAGATATGACAGCCTGAAAGTGAACTTAATTGAGAATCAGAAATTTTGAAAACCTAAGTATATGTAAATGTGAATCATATTCTTCAGATAAATGAGCAGAAATGTTTGATTTATGTTAAGAGATATATTATAGAACATTTGCAAATACTAAAATATACTGATTTAATGACTGAGTTTCATTGTAATCTATTCATTTAGAATTCCCATTTTTAAGAAATCCTGAGAATTTCCTTTCACATTAATTGTACAAAAAAAAAATCAATCTAAGTGCATAAACCACTTACTGGATCACCTTCTATCACATCTCCAGTTTGATTCCTCACAGCCATTATTTGTTGTGTTTGAAAACTTATTATTAGAACAGGACCTTGTTCCATCATTTTACCTAAAGCAATCTGAAATGTAGTTAATTTTAGTTTAGTTAATAAAGGATGGATCTGTTTAACACTACAATGTTTTTTATACTACAATAATTGAAAATAAATAGTCTTTAAAAATAGTTTAATAATATTTTACAAAATTAAAGGTAACATTTCAGGTAATACCTCCTCGATCACTTTCATTTCCTTTAAAAGGTACATCAAAAAGAATGCCACTTTTTTTTAACATTTAGTAAAAATAAATATCTTGAAAAATATAAATTTTTAATTTAATCTTAAATTCTGCTGAAAAGATTCAAATGAAATATCTTTTGTAAGATTTTAATTTCATAAGCTACAAACTGTATTACTCACATAATTTCCATTTTTTTTTTCCTTCTTAAAATTTCATGGAAATTGTTTGGTAAATATCAACTTCAAGAAAAATCAAGTATGGAAAAATGAGTATATAATAATAATAATAATAAATCGCACTGATTCTGACAGTCCTTACAGACAGATCAAGTAAATTGATTAAGTGCTTGATGAATAGGTTAAAATTAATAACTATTGGATATTGTGCTAGAAGATTTCTAGGGACTGCTACTGTTTCGTGGGAATCAGAAACCAGACTATCTGAATCGGGTACTTGTAAGAATTGAAAGTTACTATAGTTGCAAGATGAAAGAGCTTACATTCGCTTTTTGAAATTGCAGGTTGAAGGGGAGAAACTATGTGAGAAAAATTAGGATCCAAATTTGAGGTCTCCAAATCTAAAGGAGAGACGATTATACAATTAAATAAAGTAATTTATAAATAATTCTGATAACTCCTTCTTCTGAAGTTTTAAATCTTCTAATCTGACTTTCTTGGAGAATTTGGGGAAACTTTCTGCTTTGTATTATAGTGATGATGGTTTTTTATTACTAGTCCTTGGTAATGTGTTTGCAACCATTTTCAGAAGCCTAGCTCATTATGCAAGAAACATTCACTCCAGTATAAGCTCTCTGTAACTATTCCCACTATAATGATTGAAAAGTACAGTGGTCTGAATGCTAACTTTATCCAGTTGGCAATAACACTGTTAATATTTTGCAGTTTTATGAAAAATTAAAAGTTTTCTAAATTATTAAATAATTAATATTAAATTATTAAATAATTAATATTAGTTCAAAAAATTTTAATTCAGATAACTCAAAATTGAATGGGCATGTAAAAGTATAATCAATTCGAAGGATGTATATAAAATAGTCAAGTACTTACATCTACATGAGAAACATCTAGAATTTTGGAATCAAATTTATATCCTAAACTAGTAGCTTGCTTGATAGGTGCTGCTAATGCATTGTAAGGCTATATATAGATTTAAAATTTGTTATATTAGTAATTATTTTAGTGAAATCAGATCTTCATAAGAGTAAAAGTATAATAACAAAAAAATAAAAATATTATACTTACAGCTTCATGACACCAGTCTTTCAGAATGTCAAGATTTCCTCGAATCATTGCCTGGGGAGAAAACAAAACAACATTAAAAGTAACAGACACTAATAAAATTTACAAACATCTGTTCTACAAATGAACCTACAGAGAATCTCTCACAACACTATCCAGTACTAACCTCAAATATCCTTCACAGTAATATATGACCCGTGTATAGGACTATATTCTTTTCTTCCTTTTTTTGTTGGGGGGGGGGGATTCTATTTTTCATGTTATTTAAACAACCAATCACAATAAAGCCTCATATCAATGCCTTCAAAATTTCAGAGTGCGAGGCCAGGGTTTCATTTTATTGTCTTCTCATATATACTCATGCTCTGATCTGCCTTTAAAAATACAGTGGTACCTTGGTTAACGACGAGTCACTGTAAGCAAAAAATGTCTTTGGTAACGACGTAGGCTTTGGTTTACGATGCCTCGTCGATTGGTGGCGGCCAATAGTTTTTGAGAAAATAGCATTTAACTTTTGCAAAATATTCCCTCCTACGTCATTTATATTTTCTTTACACACAATTTGTACTTCTGGTGAAGATTGACATTTAAAAACTGTATTCATAAACTATTCATTTTATTACTGATAAATTTTTGAATAAATATAAATGAATAAATGATGTACCATATTTTTATGACATTTAAAATCGCGCCTTGGATAACGACGATAATCCTGGAAATCATTGTTAACCCAGGTACCACTGTATTTCCTAAGACTATCATTTAAAGCTTCTGATAGTAGTTAAGGCTGATGAATTTATGAGATGTCCCCCAGTTTAAGCAATAAAGAGTGGAAAAAGATTATTAATTCCAGTGGCCATATTAATGTTCCCTCTAAATCTCTATGCCATCAATTTTTCTGTGCAACTGCAAAGATTAACTGCATAATTACACAAAAAGAGAAGTTTTCAAAAAGCTTCCCTTTTTTCCCCTTCTTTGAAAAGCAAAATGGCAGTGTTTATTCTGAAAATATAATTACATTAACAGAAGTGAAAATATAAAGTGCCCTAGTTGAGAAATTCCTTATCAGAAGGCAATGGTAGTCAACTGTCACCAATCCGTTGACACCTAATCAGTTTTCCAAGCTAACTTTTTCAATACAAAAAGATTTCTCTCAACTGACATTATTATTCATGCCCAAAATACAAAGAATGAAAGTCTTATTTTTGAGGAAAAAGCAAAATTGTTTGTTGAAGACAAGGATAGACACAAATTGCTCCAAAATTAATCGACTTTTTAACAAACTTTCTACCAAAAATTGCTTCTTAAAAATTATAATATAAAACTTAAAAGCTTTTAATTAAATGTTTTCTTTTTTTATGTCCTATTCTTCAAATTTTTTGCTACGACTTAAATAATCTCAGAATTTAGGAATTTCTTTATCAAAAGCCAAAAATTTCTCCACAAATCTCTTTCTGTGGATGTGAAGAGATAAGCTTTGTGCCATCATGACAATAGAAAGAAAGTGTACAGCAATCTTCTTTCTAAAGCTAAAATGTAGTGTTAATGTTTCTACTCTTGAATGGATTAAAAAATGTTGCCATGAAATATGTTATCATGGGAAAATATGCATTATTTAAAATATGAAAAAAAAAAAAAAAACCAATGTCAAATGGCTTTCTTTAGTTTTAACCATTAGGTTTTTAATTTGTAAATTTTTGCTGTTATCATAATATAAATAAGTTAATCAATATTTGATCACAACACAAATGAAATATTTTTATTTCTGTTTTGCCAACTTTTATGCTTTCCGAGTCTGGTTGATTTAGTGAACAAGAATTAAGTTTATTATGTTTTTAATTTTTTATTTCTGTATTTAGTTAAGTTCCTGATGAAGCTTCACTATCACTATTAAAATGCACTCCCTTTTCTTTTTTTTATAAATAGTAAAAAAAAAAAAAATCAAGCTGTATGCAAGCCCTTTCATATTCTACGGCAAGTAAATCACAAGCGATGTTGTTTATAATGCACTAATTATTATTTTCATTTCTACTATATTCTTGGATTATTTTCTTTCTTATTATTGACTAATTCATTGAATTTTCTTTTATTATATCTGAACAAAAAAACATTTTTTTAATTACAAAATTAAATGAAAAACAATGAAAAGAATTTAAATTCTTACTTCTAATATATTGGGGATGATCTCTACTTCACATTCCCTTAAAAATTTCTCTTTGGTGAAAGTTGGATCCATTTTACAAATTTCTGTCAACACTTCAGACAATTCTGTTTTTTGAAATAAACCACCTACAATGGAAATTTAGGAAGTGATCAACAAAGATTTAACAAAACCTGTTAAGACCTAACTGCAGTAATTATCATATATCTACATGTTGTTACAGTTGAATCAAAGCATAAAAAGCACTCTTATAGGAAAAATCATAAATACTTCAAAATATTAAAGCATTACCTAGAATATCAGAGACTTTGTCAGTAACGACTCGAGATGCTCTCACTACAGGATTATCACTTTCATCAAATTTCATTTTCCAGTCAAATATTTCTAGTGCATAAAAAAAAAGTAAAACAAAGTTTAAAATATTTGTAATAATAGGGTTATTTTAAAAAATAAAAAGTAACTTAGAATATTTACACATTTAAATAATTACTTTTTATTTTTGTCAGAAATGAATTAACAACAGAAGTTAATTAGGTAGAGCAATCATGCTGAAATATTTCTCAAATGAATTACACAATCATGCGTTGGGTTATCAATTTTGATGTTAATTCATTAAGTAGTATGGTAACTGTAAAGCAATACGTACTGTTTACATAAGGATTGTTTTCTCTGAAATTCTGCCAATTCTGATACCAGCGGGAATCTTTATGAAGTTCTACTCCAGTAGCTTCTCTGGATTGAAAAGCAAAAAAAAAATCATTTGACGTCATTTCTTCCCTCAAGACTGGTTGTAGCCTTGTAAATAACCACACAATATGATCTTAATTGCATATATATCTCAATGAAATTAGGAAAACAAGCAAACTTACAAATTGGGAGAAACTGGTTTTGTATCTGTTTCTTCCAGGCTCCTTTCAATCCTCTTTCGAAGCTTTTCTATGTAATAGTAACAATATTCCAAATTAGAATTTTTCTTGAAATTTTAATATACAATGAGAGTTGTATGAACTTTTGAGAGCAATGACTTACCTGGGGGTTTATAAACTCGAGCTCTTGCTAAAGTTGTTTCATCAATTTCCTGTTTCACAGCTTTAACACTCTAACAAAAAAAATTAAATAAATAAATAAATAAATAAATAAATACATAAATAAATAAAGATGAATTTTTCTATTAAAAAAATAGAAGAATTGAGTCCAAAATATTATGATTAAATAAATGCTAAGTTTACTTATGATGGATATAATTTTTATCAGAGAACTTTGAGGCATGTTTATATGAATATTTTTAAGCACTTGGTGCAAAAATTGAGGCTTCTCTAATTTCTGTTAGAAAAAATAACTTTGTTTATTGAGCTTATCTAATGTAGTAATTTATAAGATGCATTTTTCTAGATTGATATAAATTAAAGTTCTCATAGTTTGATTGAAAACTGAAAACAATGATTAATTATTTAAAATTAAAGATATTTTAGGGTTTTAATTGTTTTCCTTCATTATTTAACTAGATTAAATCTAGATTAACTAGATGAAGACAGGCTTTACCAATAACAATTGAAAGATCAATGCTAACCCTATGAAAGTAAAGACGTGTTTAAAAAAATGCAGCTTGGGATTTCAAGAAACCACAAATCTAAGTAAGCTATCTCTATTATTTTGCTTTCATTTAGACTGTCTAAAATATAATCTAATAATATCCGCTAACAAAGACATAACAATGGTAACTGAAATGCAAATAATTTCCAATATTAATTCAGAATATTCAGTCATAGATAAGACTAATACGATCTTATGTATTTCACTAAATGAAATTCTTTCAATTAATTCTTTTTATAGAGCATGAAATGACATAGTTTGATTATTTTTTTTGCATGCAAGAATACCAAATTCATTTAGCAACCAGCAAGGAATAAACCCACAAACTAAAAACACAATTCATAGTTTTCAGTAAAAGAAAAGCTTTTCTTACGTCTGTAATACTTTTGAATGCAACTGATTTTCCCAACTGTTGACTCTTCTCAGAAACCGATTCAGCTGCTCCTTTGGCGGACTTGGCAAGTTCTTCAGTTATATGGCCAGCTTTTTTAGCTAATTCTGTTTTTTGTGCTTCTTCTAATGTCTAAGTTAAAGATAAAGCAATAAGTTTATTTATATTTACAAATAATAAACATTTAATTCATAAAATAAATTACATACAATAAACAAATTATTATTTTTAAATATATATATAAAATACATAAAAACACACACAATTTTGATCATATAATGTAATAAAGTTACAGTCAAAATACATTGATGTTGAATTAAACTCAGGAATGAAAGCTTTAACACTTTTGCTACTAAGAACGTACTGGTACGTTTTAGCCAACTGTTACAAATCGACAACGAACATACCAGTACATTTTTTCCACTTATAATGTGAATAGCTTCTGCAACATACGTGTACGCTCATAGGATATAATTGAGACATACTTGTTGATCCTTTAGCTACACAAATTTGCTGGTAGATGGCACAAAAAGTCTGATTTTCATTTATTATAGCCCTTGAAAAAATACTTGTTCCACAGCTTTCAGAGCACGACAAACTGTTAAGCTGTATCTTAACATCGACAAACCGAAGGAAAAGACTAATCATATTACTAAATATATGAAATAAATGAAAATATTCAGGGAATAAAATAATCTATATAAGCTACATTTAAAGAGTTGAATAATATGATTGCATAGATATTTTACTTTTCGTTTTCTAAAAAAAAAAATATTTTTCAAGGAAAAAATAAAATCATATGCTTAATCGTACCCCAATATTCATGGTATCAAATTAAAGCTGGAAGTGTCATTCTTTATAAAGCCACAAAATTTTCATTCAAATATACCCCACTATGACAAATCTATAAATTTTATTCCAATCCTCAAAATTGGTCAGTATACTGGGCTCAACTGCAATTAACTGGTCAGCAGTGAAAGTGTTAATTAAATAAGAGCTTAAGCAATTCTTAATATTAGGTTTGCTCATTGAGATAAACAGTCTGAAATATCCAAAGGATTTTGAAGCCTTTCCTGAAATGTGTGAAACTAAGGTTTTTTTTTTTAAGTTGAAAACAAACTTCACACGATTGAGCCAGATATAATGTATAGACTTAAAAAAAAGAGAGGAAAGCCAAATTCCAAGCTAACTAAAAAGATCAGATTAGATCTTTTCAAGCAGTAAGAAATATAACCCAGAAGATTCCTAAATGAAAGGGAAAGTGTGTGTATGTGAGTGTGTGAGAGAGAGAGAGAGATAGAGAAACAAACTCAAAAAATTCTTTTGGGGACAAAAACAGAGAGACTTCTTACATAATAACAGTGTAGTCTAAATGAAGATTGGCAATTGGCAATTTCCCAATGGTAATTTAGAATAGATATTATTTCCCAAGGAAGGAAATCATGATCAGAATTCAGAAGAATAAATTGAGAAATGTAAGATGCATAAATTTTCCGAAGCAATAGTGGAACTGAAGAGAACCCATTGCCAGTACTGTCCTAAAGACATTTGCAGAAATTTGTTACTCAAACTGTTATCAACTGTTTATTAACAACTGGATTCTTGAGTATTACTATTAGGTTATTACAAGTGAAATGGGAAACATTTGCTTTGGCATCATAATGTAGAACAGCCAAACAATATCGTACAATATTATCAGAGTATGATATTGATGCTGCTGACCATATCTAAGCATCTTAGTATATAATGATCAGAATGGAGACTCATGATATCTAAGTCCTTTTCTTTTATGAAACCTGATCATAATATGAACAAGATCACTGCTGCTTTTAGATAATAAAACACATCTTAAGTATCTCTGGTTTGAGAAGTTTGCAACAGCGATGAGAATCTAAAAAATCATGAAAGATCCCCATCAGCAATCAATGATCATGAATATAGGCAACTGTGAAGAGCATTTCCACCAAATCGTTGGAGAGCTTTTGGATAAAGTTATCTCTAATGTGACCATTTCTCACATCTGCATACAATTGGGAAAATCAAGAAGCTGGGCAAATGAGTGCCTTGTGAATTAAGTTAGAAAACAAGGCATGGCATTGAAGAAGTTCAGAATCAAATCCTGATGTGTAATGAAAATTGGATAACCTAAGCCAATTGCAAATGGCATTTTTCTAAATGGCACAGCATCAAAAGAAACATTGGAAGATGGTTATCTGGTCAAATTCCCTACTGCTCTAGAGCATTATGCATGTCAGCACCCTGCAAGAAGATGAAGATGATTCTTGAGTATCCTCCAAACTCTCTGAACTTGGTTTCAGCCAAATGTAATATGATCAAACATTTGGGCCTCATGTAAATAAATAAATGCTTCCACAATTAGACCACTGATGGCAAGAACCCAGTTGTTAAGAAAAACAAGTCTTCAAGAAGTCTGTAGATTCCGCTCCTCAAGGTTTTATTTTTTTAATTTTCTTTAAATGACTCGAAAAGCTTCATCATTTTTCGCAACAATGTTAATGATTAATAATGATACTTCTTTTGATTGACTGCATTGGATTTCATTACCATAAATCATTTTCATTATTTATCTTTACAATAAGCCACATCCATAATCTAACAAACAAAAACTGACCCACATCAACCGCAATACTTAGCAGATATATAGTAGAGATAGAATTGCAGAAATTTTATTGGTAACCCAGAGAGTGTATGAATTAAAGATGGGAAACTGTTCTAATATATTTAAGTTGAGATTCCTTTTTAATTTTATATTAAAAACTTAATTGCAGAAAATGCTTTTGAGGTTGAAGAATTAGATTCTGTTGAAATTAGTGACTAGAGCATCAGAGTTAAAAAATGCCACTCTCAAGTAATCAAAGAAACTAAAATGATTAAGAATAAAACAAAAAATAAAAAAGTAAACATCTGAAAATGTGAACAAGCTAGTTGAGATGTAAATAATGACAACTCATTGCAGTTCTTTAATTTACTTTATTAAAAATAAAAAAGTAAGCAAATTTGAAATATTCAATCATATTTGTAATATGAATGACAAGAAAGATTTCGGTAATAAAATTGAAGATAAAGGTTTCAAATGAAACAAAACCCAAAGAATTAGATCATTTCTGAGCTATTATTATTAAAAATGCTTAATAGATCTAAAAATTTACATCTGTTAGCGCTGATTATAAGCCTAATTACATGAATCCTAAAAAAAAAAAAAAAACAAAAAAAAAAACAAACAGAAAGTAAGTACCGGTACTTTTCTTTACAATAAAAAGAAATAATGCCAAATGATTAATATACATAAGCTTACCTCTTGAAGCTTTCCTTTTAACATTTCAAGCTTCTCTTTTAAAACCTGTGAGCTTTTTGTGGTTTCAGATTCAATGGCTTGCTGAAATAAAAAGGGAAAGAAATGTTAGTTTGAGGCAAAACTTAAGTCAAGCATAGACTAATAATAAAAAACAATTTTCTAAATTACTTTCAGATTAACCTTATATATATATTTTATCTGTTGAGTGGCAGAAAAGAAGTGCTCAACCTCAAATTATTGTGTTTAAATCTAAATGACTACTAACTTGTGAGAACATTATTTCCTTTCTCTATTGCCTAATGATCCAGTCAAATGTATCTATTTCTAACATGAAAGGGAAATAACCTTTCCATTCTATTTAAACTGATATCACATCACTCACAATTAGCTTATAACGATCATTTTTAGTTACTTATTCATAAATCCAATGAATTAAAGTATTTCAGTTAAAAATGTCTAGATTAGAAAATTAAAATACAACTGCAATTGTTCTGTAATACATGCATCTCAGATTCTACAATTAGAGCTACAAAAGACAGTCCTATTACGTTCTTCTTGGATAAGTAGTAGTAGTGTCCGAGTTCAGTAACAGTTGTTAGAATAAAAATCCTGCAAACAGTGGTAAAACATGTTCAGTTTAAACCACTTGTTCATTTTCTGTAAAACTTACATTTAGATATATCAAAAAATTCCATTAAAAGAGTATTCTATCCTGAACATACATCTTGAAATTACGTGAATATCCGAGATTATGTGAATGAAAGAAGCTACTTACTTAATGAAAAACAGAAAAATGAATAAGGCTAATACAATTTATCAGATACTACTAAGTAACATGGTATGACATTTGTGAATTTTCAGATGAAGCTGTACAAAACTGTTTGCAGGATACATTACAGATACATGTGTAAAGATTTTCTACAAATGAATAATGCTGTTCAAAATACATACATATTTCTGTCGTGCTTTTTGCAATGCTTCAGAATGCTCTAATTTTTCTGCTTCTTTCCTAAACTTTTGAAGTGATTCCTAAAAATGAAACAAAATAAATAAATGAGTAAATAAATAAATAAATAAATAAATAAATAAATAAAATACTCATTCCAAAGTTATAAAAGAAAATTACACAATGTAACTAAACAATGTCTAAGCTTTGACTTTAGGAGGTCCTGAAAGAATGGCCAAATGAGAAACAGTGGAGGTCAAATTATCAGCCTGAAGGTTGTTCAGCATCACTCCTGGGAAAGAATTTGGAACCCAGTATGACTCTCTAGCCATATGATCCATGTGTAGTAGTAATAATCAGGGAAAATTTTTTAACCTCACTAATTTGACCAATCCAGACTAGAAACAAATGTCCATACCACTTAGCTATCGGAACCATATAAACAAAATTATATGGAAAAAATCTAACATTCTAGACAGACATCTCAGGAAATATAAAATGAATTATCAATTTATTAAACATATCAAGCATTACATTAAGAGGATAGCGTCCCTAATAATCTGACAAAGGAGTAAATATGAAATTTTGTGGCATATCTACCAATTCTGTATCCACTTGTCTTTCTACATCAATATGTTCTCTCAATTGATCAACAATGCATTTGTTACTCAATTCTTCTTCTTCTCATTATTTTCATTTTTTGCCCAACTGCAAAATCTTTGATCTTTTTCATTCTTCAAAATTCATTTTTAGATGTTTCCCATATATTGCAGATAATTAAAATTCAAGTAATAACTAATTATTTTATAATTATAATCTTACAATTACCTTTAAAAAGCAATATCAAACATTGAATGGAATCTATGTAGAACATTATTTCTACTAATGAAAAAGTTGCACTAGACTGCAAATAAATTGTGT
Organism: Thereuonema tuberculata; assembly: GCA_023159025.1. Lineage (NCBI taxonomy): Eukaryota > Metazoa > Arthropoda > Chilopoda > Scutigeromorpha > Scutigeridae > Thereuonema > Thereuonema tuberculata. The sequence goes on along the minus strand of JAFIDM010012231.1, from coordinate 132,476,297 downwards.
AGCAAATTCTTCTCTATTGAAAAAAAAATAAAAAAAAATCTAAAGCCAGTTTCAGCAACAGATCGAGAGTGACGTCAGGCATAGGAATCATTATTCTGTGGTAGCGAGATGGTCTAAGCATCCGTCTTTCATGCTAAGGCTCAATGGATCGATTCTTCTACATACCTTTTTTTTTTGTTTTGTTTTTTATCTTTCTCCCTCTCCTTTTTTTATTTTGTAATTAATCCTGTTTCAATGACAGATATTTTAATTTTATTCTCACTCGTCAAATCACAGGATCATGCAAAGACTGACTGATTAACTTTAAAAGTACATTGGAGGAGACACTTGTGAGCCACTGGAGGCAGCCATGTTGTCAAGAAGTTTGACAACTTAACCAATAGCACGATTAATTTTAACTATTTAAAATTTCCACAAAAAATATTTTTAAACTCTTTATTACATATCAGTACAAACTTAAAGTAATTTCACATCTTACAAAATCTTTTGCTTGCAGAAAGATATTTATAGAAAAGTGGAACTATGTTTCAGGCTGACGGATACTGTGTAACTTGGTTCAATGATATCACTCCTGATCTTTCTCTGAAACTGGCTTTAGTGTTTTTTAAAAATACATTTAACATAAGCACCTTCTTGTAAAAGAACGTTAGTTGTCACTGATGCTTCTTTCTAACCTTTATCAGTACTGCTTGCAAGATCATATGTTATTGCTTTTCAATAAGGGAAGTATTTCAACTTATTGCTCCAATCAAATTGATTTTTAATGTAAAACCATGCAAAATAAAAAAGAAAAAAAAGTTTCATAGCATTTCCACAAGGGACTTTCAGTTTTAAATATTAGAAGTGATTCTATTATAATATCTGCAATCCTATGACTGTCATGTCTATGTGAAAAAAAAAAATAAAAAAAATCTTAACAGTTGTAACTTATTCTTTGTTGTATATTTGGAACCAGCTTTCTCTGGAGCAATTAGTATCTGGTTTTTTTTGTTAATCAAAAATGAAGATAATGATATATGAAAGAGAATTAATTTAAATTAAATGCTACCCTACTAATACTATACTTTAGCAACTAGGAATGCAATACATTCAAATAGTAAAACATCCTTTTATTATTATCTCAATCATGATAATTAAACAAACACAAAAGAAAGTGGGCACAGAAGTTTCAAAGAATAAAAATTGCATGGATTGACAAATCTTCTAACCAATGTGAAAATAAACTTCTGAAACATTGTGAAGTTCTTAATAAACAGCTGTTCAATACCAAGACTTAAATGCTATCTATGTGCATCACTGGCAACTTGAAATGCATATCTGCAAATGCACAAGGGTCCAAACAGAAGAAATAGGGATTGTGAATAATATAGATCAGTGGGTGTTACAGATTTAGATTGGGATACATTAACACTTGCTGCCAATTTGTGGTCATTACATATTGCAGATGGAAGAAAACTAAGGAACATTTTTTTTTAATTATCTACATAATGATTATTGCAAAACTGAAAACATTCCACTTGGGATGTGGTAATATTTATTATCTTTATATTTTTTAAATTAAATATCAACTTGATCAGCACATTCAAATTAGGGTATTTCACTCATAGAAAGTAGGAGAGGAATGAGAGGGGATTAAAATTCAACAAATATGGAATCTTTTTAGAAACTATAATATAAATATGTGATGTGACTTTTCTGTCAACAAATATGAACAAAACTTGTGTTATGCTTGAAAATATGCTTGACTATCTTACTTTAGTGGCTTTAATTGCCTCTAACTTTTAAGAATTAAATAATCTTTAACAGTGACTGCCAATGAAATCAGTTTCCACTGCTGGCTATCATTGCACAACATGAATGATGCCAATTCATAGCAAAAAATGTTTCCTGCTCAGTTTGGGCCTTTGCAGAAGTGACTGATATTGTGTCTAGAGAGATGTGCAAAGTGATTATTTTTTTCACTGCACTGGTAGTTTCAATTTGCTATTTAGTGTGAATTGTTCAGTAGTAATAAATAAGGAAGACAATCATCATCATCTTCATCCAAATAAATGAGATAAAAATAAAGGATTCTAAAAATGAGACTGAGGAGAAAACTGAAGCTTTATAGTGTGAAGTTAGTGGTAGCAATTTTATTAATAGGCCCAGTGACACCTCAGAAACTAAAATAAAATAAAAACAACAATGAAAACAAATAAAAACAAAGCCCTCTAATGGGTAAAGGGAAAACGAAACGATTCCTAAAAAATAAAAAAGATAAAGGAGAGACTTCTGATTCAAGCTGAGACCCTGGGACAGTTGTTTTGAGTTTATTAGGCTCTCTTTAGGAGTTTAGCTCTTAATCGTTTAGTTACCCAAGGATTTGAATTCCACATTTCATTGTTAGTTGCTTTTCTTTACTTTCTGAGGGGTCACTTGGCCTATTAATAATATATTACTTTTCCTCTCGTACGTCTTTTGAGTTTGTGCTTGCTGGATAACCTGACTGAAGAGAGTCTAATAAGCTCTAAACAGCTGTTCCAGGGTCTCAACTTGACTCAAAAGGCTCTCCTTTATCATGGTAAGCAATTTAGTTTCAACAGAATACTCATCAGATTAGAAAGTTTACATCTAATGAAGAGGATATTGATGATGGTATACTGGAATACATTTTTTTAGAAGATGACTTCAAATACATGTTATTCACAATAAGAACAATAAATTTGAAATTTCTTTCTTTTATTTTATTGATATTGATTTTTCTATAAAAAAATAAATATCAGTTATTGATGTTAATTGGAATTTCCATCATTCAATAAAAAAATTATTCTTAGCATTCGAGGTTATGAAAATAAGATTGGTAGTGAAAGGGCTAATTCTAAATTCTTAATTAATGTTATGTCTTGGAAGAAAGCAACAGGTTGGGCTTTGCTATTCACAAATTTTTCATTACCTGTTTGGCTACAGATCAAATAAAAATACCACAGTACATTTCTCTATATTATTATTTTGTACAGGTAATACTTAAAATCATTATTTTAGCGAGAAATAAACTTTTTTTTTTTTTCAAATTTAATTTTTAAGACAAGTGTTTGTACAACAGTTCTATATCAAAACAGATATCTAAATTACTCATAAATGGTTAAAATTTAATTATAATCTATAATATGTTATAGAATGAAAAAGACACTCTCTTAAATTAAAAGACATGATATGTAATTGCTTAAACTTAATTAATAATATTTTTTTAGTGACAGATTTAGAAATTGTAACTGAGATTTTACTTGCGTAAAATTGATATTTAATTTAAAAAAGATTAAGGCCAACACACAATTAAAAAGTTTAAAAGGTTATATTAACACATTTAAACTTTTTAATGTGTGTATTGGCCTTATTCTTTTTTAAATTGAAGATTTAGAAGTATCCAACTTGAGTTCTACACCCTCTTTTCAGTCAGCTTAAGCAAAGAAACTTTATATAAAGTCCAAGTGAATGGTGATTTCTTTGCTTCGTCATAAAGATATTTTTTTTTAACAATGCCAAAAAACAAACTGAAGGCTACTGACACTAGAAAATATTTCACTAATGCAGTGATTTCAACTAAACAATTATTAAAAGTCAAAGAAATACACTGCCAGAACTTGGCATCTCAACAACAATAATATTGTCATTCTTTGAAATCAATTTATTATTGATTGAAATATTTGTTCGATTAGTTATTTATTTAGTTATCACTTAGTTTACAGTGCTGTCAATTCAAAGTATCCTTTATTTAGGTGTAATCTCCCTTCTTACCTTCATTTCTTTATTTTTGGCAATATCTTGTCTGATATTCTCTATAAATTGTGTTAGGAAATTCCTCCGAGGTGGGGGTGATGCTAACCATCGTACCTATTAAAATAATAAAAAAATAAGCTAAAATTTTTAATTAATTCCTTTATTAAAACTATTTTGGTCAATTTCAGTTTTCAAAAAGTCATATGGAAAAACTATACAAACCATAACAAATTGTTTGATAAAAAAAAAATTAGCTAAAACAAGACAGTTTTTTTTTTAATCAATATTTCATAAAAAAAAAAATCTGAAAATGTTAAGTAATTTTGCAATCTATCTTCATCTAAACTTAATTATGTCAAAACTTATAGGCAATAATAACAAGATAATTTTTTCCATTATTTTGAAGGTCAGGATTTCTTCCATTTTCAAAAAAATAAATACTAGGTAGGAATAATATTCTCCATTTATTATGGTAATAATATGCATTTCATTTTCTACCTCTCTAGCAGAAAATCTGAATTCTGAAGTGTTGAAAAAAAAATGACAGGAAATTATAACTTCACATTATGTAGCTTTTTTTTATCTTTTTTAAAAAATCATTTTTATTTTCAATTGGATTTACTTTTATTCTAATTTTGCAGTTCTGATTTTTTTCAATAATTTTGCTCAGCCTTGAGTATCTTACCATTTTATCAAATATTATACATTGGAATAAAATGAATGTAGCTCCTAATCCCAAGATTACTTTGTCCTCGTATTAAAAATCCATGATTTTCTACAATTTTACCACTGAATTTTCTCTTGCAAGAGTAAAAATACTGTTCAGTCTTTAAGAGCAATTTCTTCAAAGTGGTCTTGCTACTAATTGATGGCTTTTCTGGTAGACAATCTACTGAATACAACCTTAACAAAGTCTTCATGTCTTTTAGCAATTCACCTGTTTGAACAGCTGTACCTCCTGTAAAATTACTCAAGTACATTGCTTTTCTAATAATCACAAAGCAACAATGAAGCCATTGAAGCTCTGAAATGTTATTCAAATGCCTTCACTTATCAAATGATGATCAGTTTGACTTCGATTTCATAAGATGAGATGATGTTATAAGACTAGAAAAATCCATTAAGTAAAGAAGTGGCCATTCGATTGTAACGTGTTTTGAACTTAATCTCCCATACTTTCTCAGGCAAAACTAAAGATAGCGATTAAGCTATGTTATATTTCAAAATTCACTTATGACATAACTAGGTATTCCAAAAAATTTCCTCAGAATTTAAAAATTGCAGTAAAAAACTTAATCAAGTTCAAACCATCAAATTATTATCTTTATTTCTTAAATAAGTTTCAAGATTTAAAAATGTACATTCAAAGTGATACTTAGTACATCTGAAACTTAAAATGAAAAAAAAAATATAAATTCATAAAATCATTCCAATTTATTCAAATGAATGGTTGCACTCTGTTGCAAAAAAATCGAAGCACCCCTAAACAATAATCCGATCATTCCGAAATTGCGCACAAACAATCCTTTATACCACGTATGCAAATGATTAAATTTGCAAGACCAATGAGTGTTAACGTCGGTCATACCGCGCGTTTCTGTTGCGCAAGTAGCAACATCAGGAACAATTGTGGACGGGTTATCTTTTCTCGTTGTCGGCGTTGTTGTTCCCTGGAGACAATGGTTACAATGTTGTCGAAGATCTTATAGCCAATTGGACGACTTCAAACGTGGTTGCACAGATTGGATGCATGAAGCTGGATGGCCATCCAGAGCAACAGGCTGCCACCTGCACCATATGGACACTACTGTGCAAAGGTGCTGGCAGCAATGGTTGCTGCAAGGAACTGATCGGCGGAATGAAGGCTCTAGAAGATGATTGGATGACTGAGACAGGCCCAAACTGTACCAACTGCACCATTGTCCGCCATCCAACGTGCTACAGCCTCTTCCATACCACCCGTGGTACATTCCACCATTGCACAGCACTTGGCTGAGGTTGGGTTATGTACACAGTGGCCTTTATGATGTCTGCATTCAACCCCTCAACAGCGACAGCATCGTCTGGAGTGGTGTCATAGTCAATGAGCACGGCTGCCAGCAGACTGGCAGAGCATAGTGTTCAGCAATGAATCCTGCTTCAGTCTTGGAGCAGATGGCCATCAGATCCGTGTTGGAAGTGCCGGAACCAGCGGTCCTAGGCATCCTTTCTTTTACAGAGGCACACAGCCATTACCCCTGGTGTGATGGTGTGGGGTGCTATTTCTTACAACAGCAGATCGCCCCTAGTCATTCTACGTACTACAGTAACAGCTCAATGATATGTTGATGACATCCTGTGGCTATTTGCATTACCCTTCATGGCACGTCATCCTGGGGCCATTTTGCAACAAGATAATGCCAGGCCCCATATGGCTAGCATATCTCTCGAGTGCCTTCGTGCTGTTGATACTCTTTCTTGGCCAGCAAGGTCACCCCAAACTGCATCAGCTCTGGAGCAACCACTGTGAAATGTCTGGCAGAATGTATTAGGATAAGATTAGGAATCTTTTATCACTCCTTACCTCGACATATACAAGCATGCATCGCCGCCAGGGGAAGGGGTTCACCAATTACTGATTTGAACATTCAATGTGCAATTGCTCGCCAGTAATGGGACCTACAGCCTTGAAATTGTAATCATTTCATTACCTGTGTATGACCTTTACGCATATTTAATTTCAATAAACATAGTCACTTCCTTCATGGTGCTTCGATTTTTTTTTTCAACAGGGTATATTTCGTCACCTAAACAACCACCTTGAGAGTTTCTTTTTCCTAAGAAATTTTGGAATATCTCTTGGTAGTTTTTAAAACTTCATTATTGTTGATCATAAAACTTGATGATGATTCATTAAGAAAATCTGAATTAAAAATGATGGAAGACCTTACATTTTTAATACAATATTTAAAAAAAATTAGATTAATGACTAGTGGATTGTCTTGCAATTCACCTTGCATATTTTTTTCAACACATACTACACTAAAGTTATGTAAAATTTGTGAGGAAAAAAGAAAGAACTCTTAATAACTTTTGAGATAGTAAGCATTGGAAAGGGCACGTTTCTAAAATAAATGACAATGCATAAGTAACAAGCACATTGTTAGGTAAGACGAAGCACAACCTTAATGCAAGAATCCATTTAGGAGGAAGAAGTGGCAGCAGTAGGCACACAATGGCGCCTCCTTCGTGGGTGGGACAATTTGGTTCAATGGGTCCCTTTGGCTTATCGGGAGCCAATCCCAGGGCCCTGCAAAGGAAGTGACACAGGACCAAAAATGTCAGAAACATGGTGCCGGGCCTTATCGATTATCAGCATTGGCTTTCATTTACATGGAAAATTTAGACACATATCATTCTCTTGAGGATGTTAGACCATGATAGTCCACCGGCATCTACACATAAATTAATCCAATCTTCATTGTAGATGCCGGATGAAAGCCGGATAATCGGTAAGGCCCCGCACCATGTTTCTGACATTTTTGGTCATGTGTCACTTCCTCTGCAGGGCCCTGGGATTGGCTCCCGATGAGACAAAGGGACCCATTGAACCAAACTGTCCCACCCACGAAGAAGGCGCCATTGTGTGCCTACTGCTGCCACTTCCTCCTCCTGAAGGTGAAGAGGCTGCTGAAGCAGAAGATGAAGAAGAAGACGACGAAGAATTGTATTGTATTGAAGAAGATGAAGAGGGAGAAGAATCCATTTAGCCTTTGAAACTTATCACAAGGGCTACACTAAACAAAAAAAAAGCTGTGTTTATTAGAAAGACACATTGTTTTCACTAAATTCAGTTTAAATCACTAACTTGCTCTAACATCTGAAATATTCTTTGATCAGATAAATATATTCACCCTAACAAATTGAAAAGATTTTTAATGTTTGGACTCAACTTATAATTTAATCTAAATGTTTTTTATCTTTCTGCAATGATTGATGCTAAGACGAAAAACTTTCTGCGGGTGCAGGCGTTTTTTTCGTTTATGTCCCGCAAAAAAAAAAAAACGTTGATTCTATACCAGGGGTGGGCACACTTTTATAACGTAAGGGCTACCTCAAGTATTCTCCAAGCAGTGCGGTCACCTTAAGAACAAAAAAAGAAAAAGGAATCTCCAAATCTACAACCGCGATCGACCTCTTGCCCACCCGTGTTCTATACGATATCTTTCTGCAGCCCTCAGTTTCGTTCTGCGACAATGTCACGCCGTCGCTTGATATTCTGCTTTGAGGGAAAAAAATTAAGCCTTTATTCACGTTAATCACACCATCTCATTTCCATGCCAATTACCTACAGGAAAGACAATAAAAAGTTCTCAAAAGATATCACATCCAAAACTAGGTAGTACATTATTATGTTGTTCAGTTTGAAAGATATCGTGACAACTGATCCTACTCAATGAATAAGTGATGGCACATTTATTAAA
>JAFIDM010012231.1:132456123-132467678 GCA_023159025.1 Thereuonema tuberculata | reverse complement strand
AAAAACTAAGTTACCGCACTTTGGAACCAATGGGAATGTTAATATACATTTTGGGAAAAGGGATATTTAAGAGGCTAAGTGAGGTGGCGTTTGCATCGTGTGATCGCTAATGGTAAATTTGTCCGTTAGTTCTTTAAGCAGGATGAACGGCTTTTTTTTTTTTATTATAATTATATTATCTCTACTCCTCTTGTGGCTAAAGGCTGGGAGAAATGGATTTCAGTGTTATTTACATGGATCAAATTATCTGTCTCATGCAAATCAAAGTTTAACATTTATTACATTAAAATCAATCACAAACAACAAAAATTAAAAGCGGTATTTTTGGGATTCTTATGAGTTGATATGATCTCTGTATGAGTGATGAAAAGCTTTAACTCTTTCATCATCCATTGGGCTTTTAACATCGAAAAATATTAAAAAAAAATAACCGAAACTGTTAAAATAAACGCCGAAATGCAACGGTAGGTATGTAGATGGATAATTGCACGAAATTTATATAGACGAATATTGTAATAACTCCCAAAAAGAAAATAATCCTATTTTTTAATGGAATTAAAGTAAAATTAAATCTACCTTCCAAATCCGAATAGTCAGAGTCATTCTGGAGCATGCCTCACACATGGCCGCCATATTGAGGAATAACCAGTACTGTAATGCCATCTGCATAGAAAATTGGGAACTACATTAAGAACGCTTATCCTAAAGAAAACTGCTGTGCTTTAAAAAAGAAAAGGGTATGGATAAAATAGATGGGTTTGTTAATTATTGAAAAAAAAATAGTTCTATTTTTTTAGTAAAATTAAAATGGAACCAAACTAATTTTAGTTAACTAATTATTTTTAGTTAAGCGGAAAAGAAGCAGCTACAAAAATCAATTCATATTCACGGAAGTTAAATAAGAAATAATAGAAGTTAGTTTCACATATAGGTATAGAGAGAGAGGGCCAAGGGGCCCTGACCCTCCCGAAATATAGTATACAGTATAGAGTAGGCCCGATTTATTTTTTTGTGAAAATTAAAAAATTGCAGTAATATCATTATTATCAACATTTTCAAGAAAAATGATGTATTGGATGGCTGGGTGAAAGGACATTGTCCCAGCCCCCGAAATTTGTCTTTTTTTTTTTTTGGTTCTTCCTAACTTGGATCTCCCAGAAATAAAATCCTCTATACCAGGGGTGCACAACCTTAGGAAGTCTGAGGGCCAATATTTTCCTAAAAGTTTTGATGGAGGGCCGCAAGCGTCCCATCCTATACCATATCTTACTAATTATTGATTTGATAATGTCGTTTGTAACGATAATTAGTTAATGATACATATAATTTACATAAATGAATTAATGATTTGACAGTGCTATTTATAATAATAATTAATAATAAATGTAATTTACATAAAATGTCAAATTATCAAATAATGCGCTAGTTGGGTTTCATACCAACATTCCAATAGTAAAGTCTGAGACAGTTGCTAATATAAGTTTTTCAATGTATTTGTTGGCAGCAATGATAAGGCTCAATTTTAATTTTAATTTTGACACTACCGGGCCGCAGCAAATTTACCGGTGGGTCGCGGGTTTTGCACCTCTGCTCTTTACGATCCTAGTCTCAGAATAATTTCTAAGTAAAAAAAAAAAAGAAACAATATTCTCTTAAAAGTTATTTGAAAAGGAACGGATTCCATAAAGCCTAGTACACACTAGTAGACATGTTGCGCGATTTTGGTCTAGAGACGTGTCTCAGGTTAGACAAATCTCCGTCTACGGGCCTGTTGCGAGACCAAAAATCGCATGTCTAAAGTCTCCCGACCGAAATGGGAGACAGCATGCATCGTGAGACATGTTGCGCAACATTTTGACAGTGTGGACGTTACTTGGCGTCTAGAGGCGAGACACGTCCCAGTCTGTTTTAAAAGAATTTTTAAAATATTTACGTGAAATTCAATTTTTTTAAATTAGAACTTGTTATTTCATTACTACTTTGTTTTCTTTTTTAAAAATACATTTTTAAACTCTTTGAAGATGATATTTACATCATAAATTTTTAGTAATTTTTCTATTTCAGTATTTTTCAAATTTTTTTGTTTATGATTTATTTGTTTATTTAGAAAGTTCCATATATTAGTATTTATTTTTGGGTCATTTTCTATCAAGTTTTTGAAGTATTTATTTTTCTTTTTATTAATAAGGTTTTTAAGCCAATTCCTTTTTTTTTTTATAAATATTTTGTAACTTTATATTTTTTTTTCACTTTTTTCACGCGTTCTTTCACTTGTAATTAGCACTAAGTAGGAACTCATTCCACACAAAACAACGTCCTCCATGGTGGACTGCGAAGATGAGACTGAGAAATTCACATTGTAGTGTGGACGCGAGACGAGACAAAGAACGGTGTCTCTAGACTGTCTAGAGACCGTTTCTCGAAACCCGTCACAGACGGTCTATAGACAAATCGCGCAACATGTCTACTAGTGTGTACTAGGCTTAAGAACTCGACCCCCTAATTAGGAATACCCCCACCCCCACCCAATTAAAAGTAGGGGAAGGTGTTGTACCTTTGACCACCCTTGCTAGTGCTGCCATGTATCAGCACACTTTAAAAGCTTTTCTGTTTAATGGGTAACATTCTCACTACAGGCGCCTTTAAACCTTCAAGAGCAGTTAGATCTTTGACTTGCAAGGAGTGAAAAATATTTTTATAATTCCATCACCGAAAAGTAAGTATTTTGCAAGTGAATGTATCTGTAATAACATTGTTTGTTTTCTTTTGATTATTATTTTAACTATAATGAGTAATATATATATATATGCTTATAGATTAATTGTTAGAACTTTTAAGATGACTGGATTAACCTAAAAATTGTAGCATGGCGTGAAACGTAAGTTTGACTGATGTTGTACCTTTGACCACAGCAGGGTGTTGTTCCTCTGACCAGGTCAAAGGAACAACATTACTTAATAATATGTAAATGTTTTTACTTACAGTCATTTTAGCATGATGTAAGATGGAAATTTAAAAATTTTTTGCCAAATTTTTATTTTTTTACCAAACTTATCCAAAGAAAATAACAATCGATTGTTTGTCCACGACTTTGAGTCTGATGTTGAATATTCATCAAGGGAAAGTATTTTTGATATTTCAGATGAATATGAGTTGGAGAAGGAATTAAACTTTGAAAAAGAAGATTTAGTTGAAGAAAGTTATGTCCTTGTCAAGCTGACAACAACAACAACAACAAAAAAAAAACAACAAGAATTACTTTGTGACCCAAATAAAGGAAATATGTGATTATTTTAAGTTAAATATTTGAAAAAACTACCGAAGATGGCGAAATTCATTCAAGAAGATAATCAGCTCTACAACATAGAACTACAAGATATTGTGGCCAGGCTACCAAATCCAACCACAGCTGCCGGCACAGCTCGACTAAAAGAACGTCTGTCTTTGGAGATAGACACTGATTTTTCATTGTATAATGTAGAGTAAACGGGCAGGAGTAGGGTACTTAAGCCATTAGAATTTATTTCATGTTTTATTATTCTACTTTGAATTGCATATATTTGCCAAATGTATATATTTCTGATTAAAAATGTTAATTAAATAACTTGTATTTAACTGTCAGTTTCTACTACCACCTGGTCAAAGGTACAATACCCTCCGGTCAAAGATACAACACCTAGTTGTACCTTTGACCACAAGGTATAGATTTTTTGTAAAATAAAAATAAAATACTTATACTCCAAATATAATATATAAAACACATGCAGTTGATGGCAAGATGCATGAAGATCACATATATCCATTCAGGTAAGGATTTACTTGAGTACAAAAAATTAGAAAATTCATTTAGTGAAAACTGGTCAAAGGTACAACACCTTCCCCTATCCTCCATGTCATGGGCGTAATAGTCCCCCAAAATTTCAAATATATAAATTAACTCTATTTTCTTTCGTTTTTTTATTATTTGATAGGAAGTAGAAGGGTCCTTGGCAATTCCCCCGAAATTTGGAAACGACGCACTAATGCTGGCCGAACACGTAGCAATATTGTTTAAAATTGATATTGTCAGTTCATTTCACGCGCGAACACACAGTTTTGTGTAATCGAGTATTGGCCTGATTATTGATGCTTAATGGCGCATTACAAACTCACTGGGACAGTATTCCCAGCGATTGTACGACATCGGTTTTATACAATTTATTTGCGAATAAAATGGGAGCGATCGAGTGTTCTTACGTGCATTTAGGCCTAATTTTATGATCGTACAGAATCGCTGTGGTATTAAACGCATTCCCTCTGTAGAAATCAATTAAGAGTCTTTCATTATCAATTGACAAAATGTTTTTGTTTGAATTATCTTTTTTGGGCCGACCCATTTTGATGATTTTATGCCTTCTATCTCACAAAAACTGCTCGAAGTGACTTTCCTATCGTGAAAGCGCCGCCTTCCTTCTACGTCACCATTGTCACGTGATTTCATCCGTTCATGTGATTCGCTGGCGCACCAGCAATACTTTCCGACAACTAAAATTGTTCCTTTTTTTTCCAGCAATATTGCCGCATATTGCTACGTGTTCGGCCAGCATAAGGAGTATTTGTAATGTAAACCCGGTCATAAGTCAAAATCTAAAAGTTAATCCAATGTCTTACAGAACTTCGTTTCTTTTAGCTAGATAACCCAAGGGTAGATAACCGGTCTGTCGAATGGCAAGCCCCCTTTGACCTCCGCATGACACATCATCCCGCGGGGCCAGTCGGAACCATAGATTAAATAAGAACCCAGTCACTGTCTAAACCTCTCGTCTTTGTTCTCAGCGCTTTGCTTTGCACAACATAGTTTTGTGTGTACTGTGCCTTCGTGTACTAAATTTAGGAAAAAGAACTGTACGAATATGAAAGGAGAAGGTTTGTACCTCTACAATTATTCGTCATTTATTAAGTTTCATATAAACGTTCCACTCCTAGGAACAATTTTGAAAAAAACATTCATCATATGTTTTTTTGTCTGAATTTTGTGAAATGATAGTGTTTTTAATTATGTGTCTGAACTTGTCTGGTTAAATTATTAATTAGGTTTTAATGTTTTGACCCTTGCCGGACATAAAGTACAATAAAAAAGTCCCCCACCGTCCACCATTTTGTTTGATACAAGTTCTAAAGTTTGGAGGTAAAAATTTAATTTTTGTTCAATTAAGGTTTTTGTTTTTTTCAGTAGGTCCCTCAGAAAAGTTGAAAAATATCACAAGGTAAGAATTATATGATATTCTGAAGGAGTTTAAAGAAAAGAAATCAGAAGAAAAATTCACTTCGTGGAAGAATGGCTTGAGCAGATGACTTCATGTCCAGAGGAGGAAACAAATGTTCTGACTCGAGCATTGAGGTGTTTCAAGAGTGATTTTAAACAAAAATGGACGGCCGCTAATTACACTTATGAACGCTTTTTACAAATTTTAATGAAAATTGGCTCAGTATATCACTGGCATTACCTGCATCGTCAGGAACACAAAAATAAGGGCGACCAATAAAAGACCTCCAAGAATTGGGTGACAGAAGCAAACGGAGACGGACAAACGAGAGCAAGTATCTGTTGAGGAATTGACCTATGCAGCTCGTGTGAAAGAAGACACTTCTGGAAACAATGACACATCAAAAATGATGAAAGATATGACTTCAATCCCAAATAGGTCTAATAAGTTTAGGAAAATTATTTCTTCAACTGAAAACAAAAAACAGTGAAGAAATATACACCTCAAGAAGCTCTATCATTATTCGTAGAATGAGATTTTACTAGACAGCAATGGGAATTACTACAAGGCGCTAATAAGAATATTTACCCTTGCTATTCACTTTTGCAGAAGGCGGAAAAGGAATGTTATCCTAATGAAGATTCCATAAAAGTGACTGAAACCGGCTTTGAAGTTGAGCTCTTCGAGACCGCACTGCATCCCGCCTTTGTAAGTATATTAAAGAAGTAATCGAAACTTATCGGTGTTTGAAAAGCAAAACCTAGTTTTAATATCAAAACAGGGCTGTGACAGGTTGAATCAGACACAGTACAAACAAAAATTTGTGAATAGCGAGGACAGTGACGCCAATATTTTATAAATTCACACTTGCCTGTGAGAGTGGATGTCTCAGTTAATGGAGATACAAAGATAATATGGCGAAATCCAACACCATCTTCTGTAACGTTTTGTCGACCTATCAGAACAAGATTCATCCATGAGACAAAAGATGTTACGAAAGAGGAAATCGTATTCATTGAAGGACAAAGTGGAAACCTCAAAGACAGTGAGATATTAACTACTGATGGATTCAATAAAATAACTCACACATTACTACTTACCATGGTGGTTGTAAAAGTCTGTAACGCTGCGACTGACACGGCATCAACAATGAGGTTCTATCTTTGTGGATAAACTTCAAAAGATTTTAATAAATTAATGAAACCTACCAGATTATTCCTGAAGCATTGAAGTTTGGTCTCTCTATCCTTCATGCCTGATTTCGTTTCTTCGAATCTTTGTTACATTTATCATATAAGATACCATTAAAAATGTGGCAGGCACGATCTCACGAAGAAAAAGTCATGGTGAAAGAAACGGAAGAAAAAAATTCAAATTCGCTTCAAGAAAGAAATGAGTCTCCTTGTTGATGTACCAAAAACCTGATATGGCAACACGAATGACGGTAACACGTCCAGGAGATTTTTCTACGACCCAGAATCCTCTCACGCATCACTGAAATAAATACGGAGTTAATAAAACGATGCCGCTTAATCTTAGAGGTTACTTCGAGCGGACACAACATAGATCATGTCGAATTTGATAGCTATGCTCAAAGAACAACCAAATTATATACAGAACTGAATACATGTGTGGGTGGCAACCAATGTCACCTACAGTGCATAAAATTCTGAAGCAAGGTGCACGGTAATCGCTCATGCGATTCTACCAATTGATGGGCAGTAATCGGAGGAGGAAGCCGAGGTCAGGAATAAGCATTTCCGAAAATATCGCATGGATTTCACACGAAAATTTTCGGAGTGGAGTGCAACCAGGATATCTTAAATAGCTAACGTCCTACCTATTCTTAAGTTGTAACAGGCCGAACCAGCAAAAGAAAAACCGCAAATCATTTTCTAAAGAAACTATGAACCTAATGACTGCGAGTTCCCGCCAGAAAACCATGAAACTGACGACAACGAAACCACCGATGAATTCGTAAATAATTAAAACAGATATTATACTTAAGTAAATTGTTAATAAAGATTATAAATAAGTGGTTGAATAGAACTTAAGTAGTGACCAAAGGGATTAGAATTTAAAAATAATAATTTTTGCAGGTTTTTTTTTTTTTTTCAAATGGGTCCTAGGGCCTACCCAGCCCTCTGTAGAATGGGTGCCGGGTTTCTTTCCCGGGAGTTCAAGGCGGGCGAGCGACGGGCCGACACCCCGTCCTCAACATTGTCACGTTGCTTATGATCACTGGAGTCTACCCTCCAGCGGCTTCGCCGACCTTGCCAGGCTGGTAGTGGCATGGCGCGATTCTCTGGGCCTGATCGCATCTTTAACTTTTTTTGTTTAATTTTTCGAAATATAGTAAATTATGATCAGTTATCGTGTTTTATTTAATAAGATGCCAAAAGAAAAAAAAATGCTTTAAATAATTTTGACCGGGTTTGGGACACCAATACTCCTATGTGCGACGTTTCTTTTTTTTTTTGATTGTTGCTGGTTATATCCCTAACTTGGCCCATCCTGAAATAAAATCCTATATAAGCCCATGGTTTCTGTGAAGCTTTGCATCAATAAGTTTTAATAAACTAAATATATATCTTTTTCAAAGTCATCTCCAAATCCTGTACAACTATAAACGATATTTCATGGACGCTATCGTTCTGCTTTTTCAAGTTCTGAATATAAGTAATATAACAAACTTTAGGATTTTTCGCAAAGATTCGATTGATGTCGTTTTCAGATAATCATTTGCATATTGTTAAGAAATAAAGGGTTAAAGGATCGAGTGACATATCTTTCATGAAAATTTTTTTTATATTCATTAATTTTCATAAGGTTAAGAAATAATTTTGTAGGATAACGTGGTGATGTTTTCTATACTTATTGTACATGAGGGGAAGAAAAAAATAATAATTTATTATTATTCTTATTTTGTTGTTACCCTTTCTTTAAAGAATTATTTTAGCTATTAGATGTTTTTAGATTTTGAAATTGGCACACTCAGACACAAGAGTTTCTTTTTTTTATTACATACAGAAAATATATAAAAAGAGGTTACATATATATTATCATGGTTGCATTTTTTAGGACTTATCTTTCGCTGTTTTGATTGAAGAACCATCAAAACATTAGGTATTTATAGACCAAAAAAAAAAATACAAGTGACATACAATTCACGTTAGTTCTTATTGGATAAAAGATAGAATATTATTGGTCCTTGTACACGTGATTTAAACACTTATTCTTGAAATAATTCGGTAAGATAACATGGCGTGATTTTCTAACCTTATTGTACACGAGGAAAAAATTATCCACCACTGTTGAATAGGGCACTCAATTCGTAATTCAGCGAGATCCCAACTGATCATGTGGGTACATTTCTAGAGAACCACAGTGAAAGTCCATTGTTTCCAAATGAAAAGCAAACTTTTTGTTATTTCTTTATATTTCCAAATATTTTTTTAGTTTTTTTTGTTTTTGAAATCACAATTGATCCAGGATTCAAAGATCAAGGATTCTTGTTATTTTGTCTTATTTAGATTTCTTTTTTGTTATGTAAATTCTATTTGTTCTTATTTCTGTTCTTTACACTTATTTTTAAGATACTAACGTTTTTAGTTTGGAAAATAAGCACACACTGACACAAGATTTTTTTCTTTTTTTTATTACATATAGAAAAAAAAATGAATTTTTTCAAATCAATATAAGACAATTATTTTTTGATTACAATTTAGCATATATAAATTATCACATTAAATTAAGTCAAAACTCAAAATTCTAAATAAAAATATTTATCTCGTTAAAACTACAGGGCGAGGTCAGACTGAGTTTGTCTTTTACAAAAAAATTTCAAGGTGAGGATGGAGTTTCTGACATAAACTGCTGTTTGTAAATAATGCAACAACATGAAGGAATCATCAGAATTAAATGAAATTTCATGCCTAAACGACTTGTATTGGTACAAATAAATGACGAAAGCAAAAAAAAATATAAAGTGTCCGAAATCAGTATTTGGTATAGCTACCATGCGCTGCAATACGACGTGGCATGGAGTCAAACAGATTTTGAATGTCTGCTTGTGGAAGAGAATTCCATATTGCTTGTTATATTGCTTCAAAGTTCGTCTTTTGAAGCTGCAGGACGTGGATCACGAGAGAGATGCCGACCAGCCACATCCCACACGTGCTCAATAGGCGATATATCCGGCGAATAAGCAGGCCAAGGAAGAAGTTGCATGTGTTGGGCTGAACAGAAGTCTCGAACAGTCTTTGCAGTATGTGGGCGTGCATTATCCTGCTGAAAGATAGCTCCAGGGATGCCTTGAAGGAAGGGAACGACTTCGGACTGTAGCACTTCACAGACGTACCTGTTGCTATTGAGATTACCCTCAATTCGTAGCAAATTGGATCGTCCATGATACGAAATCGCACCTCAGACCATAACTCCGCGTGTTTGGCCACTATGTCGTTCGATAACGCACTCTGGAAGGCAGCATTGACCGACATAGCGTCTAACACGAATGCGGCCATCATGGTCCCACAAATTGAAGCGTGATTCATCTGAAAAGACAACTTGGTGCCAATTAGCTTGCCAGGCTCTGTGCTCATGAGCCCATTGCAGACGCAGCCGTCGATGGTTTGCTGCGAGGGGGATCCTGTATAAAGGCTCCCTTGCACGCAGTCCACGGTTTAGCAAACGTCGACGAATTGACGAAGCCGACATAAGTACACCTGTATAAGTAGACCGTGCTGCCAACTGCCTGGAGGAAGCTGTATGGTCATTCAGCGCCATGTGGAGCAGGTGTCGATCGTCGCGCGCAGACATCACCTTCCGTCGTCCACTGCCAGTTTTTCGAGTTGTTCGGTGCTCGTCAGTCCACTGCTTCCAAACTTGCATCACTGTGGAACTGTGTCGCTGCACACGAGCTGCTATTGCGCGATCGGAAAATCCTCCTCCTCGAAGGCCGATAACCCTCCCCCGTTCAAACTCAGTAAGTTGTTGGAATTTCTTCTTCTTCCTTCGTGGAGGCATACTTGGGTCTCGCTAAATGTTCCGCTACAGCCCTCTATTTATACGCTTTCAGCATCAGTTCAGTTCATGCGCGGTGGCTCTGAAACTTTACTATTTTGCATAACATCCTATAATCGACATTTGCTGCAAATTTCATTTAATTCTGATGATTCCTTCCTGGTGATGCATTTTTTACAAACAGCAGTGTATTTAATGTTTCCTTCGGTTTAAAAATTATTTTTTTAATTGCATATATTAAATTACACCATGTTGGACTGGTCATTCTAAACTCATAGTACTCATTTGATATTTGGATACAGGTAACCTTTAGAGTTGGCTGAATTATTTGAACTAATAAGGTATCTCGTAATAAATATGCAGGAAGATCAGGGAGTTTTTTGTCATGAATGGTTTTTTCGGCAAGATGTAGATCGTTAGCAATTAAGGTGTGGTATGTCAAGAGGTCTTCAGTGGATTGTGCATCAATAATTAGTTCATTTTCACAGTCTTCAAAGCTTCATTTGTTTCAATCATAATAATGTTGTTTTAACACGAGAACGCTCTCGTCTCTTTGACCTAACTCATTGTAGCCTACTGTATAAAACAATGTTTTCACTTAAAGCATATCCGTACAGATGTTTTTTAACAGCAGATGCGCCGTGTAAACCCTAGTGAAAAAGAAACAAAACTTATTGTAAAATATTTAGTATAAAAAATTATTATTTTGATAATAACGTGAATTACATTTACGTTCGGAAAAATAAAGTAAACTTGCAGTTTCTGCATTAGTTAATTTAATCTTTTTCTTAAAAAAAATTAGATTAACGACTTGTGGATTGCCTTGCAATTCACCTTGCATATTTTTTTAGACACATACTGCACGAAAGTTATGTAAAATTTGTGAGGAAATAAAAAAAGAACTCTTAATACCTTTTGAGATAGTAAGCATTGAAAAGGGCATGTTCTAAAATAAACGACAATGCATAGGTAACAAGCACATTGTTAGTGTAAGACAAAGCACAACCTTAATGCAAGAATCCATTTAGCCTTTGAAACTTATCACAAGGGGCCACTAAACAAAAAGAAAGCTGTGTTTATTAGAAAGACACATTGTTTTCACTAAATTCAGTTTAAATCACTAACTTGTTCTAACATTTGAAACATTCTTTGATCAGATTCAAAATAATTCACCCTAACAAACTGAAAAGATTTTTAATGTTTGAACTCAAATTATAATTTAATCTAGTTAAGAAAAGATTAAGTCTTCATTCATTTTAATCACATCATCTCATTTTTCTGCCAATT
>JAFIDM010012231.1:132418696-132448814 GCA_023159025.1 Thereuonema tuberculata | reverse complement strand
GAGAAAAAGGCAAAAGAACTGAGGAGTTAATACTCCGTTGGAACCCCTCTAGCGCGAATGCACGATGCGATACGATCGGGCATTGAGTCATACAAGTTCTGTATGATGTCTTGAGACATTTCGTTCCATATTTGCTGTAACCTTGCCTCTAGTTCGTTCAAACTCGTGGGATGCCCAACTCGTCGTCCCAAATGATCCCAGATATGCTCGATTGGGGACAAATCTGGGGATCGGGCAGGCCAAGGAAGGGTAGTAACAGTGCGGAGACAGTCTTGTGACACCCTTGCCGTATGAGGCCGAGCATTGTCTTGTTGAAAAATGGCTCCTGGGAGCCGTTGCATGAGTGGCAATACATGTGGTTACAGGATTTCATGAACATACCGCTGGGCTGTCATGGTGCCACGGAACAATACTAGGGGTGACCGAGTATTGTAGGCAATGGCACCCCATACCATCACACCAGCTGTGGGAGCGGTGTGTCGCTGTACAGCAAAGGCAGGATTGAAACGTTCACCACGGGCTCTCCACACAACGAACACGATTGTCATCACTGCCGAGATTGAATCTGGATTCGTCGCTAAAGACGACCTGGTTCCATTCTGCTGCAGTCCAGTTTCCTCGTGCGCGGCAAAACTCCAAACGGAGGCGTCGATGGGTGGGCGTCAAGGGCAGCACACGTAATGGGCGCCGCGATACCAACTGTCCTTCAGCCAGGCGCCTTCGTATGGTTTGAGAAGACACAGCGGCCCCTAGTGAAGGTGCTACCTGTGCCTGGATGGCGGCCGATGAAGCAGTTGGCTGTACGCCTGCATTTCTGACTATGTGGCGGTCTTCTCGACGACTGGTCTGTCGAGGGCGTCCTGAGCCTGGTCTTCGTGTACATGACATCTCTCGGGTTCACTGGTCCCAACACCACCTCACAACACAATCAGAGCGGCCTAATTGACGAGCTACTCGCCTAGCTGACCACCCAGCTTCCATCATCCCGACGATTCTCCCTCTCTCAAACTGCGACAACTGCGTATACTGTCTTCGAACACGGCGTAATGGCATGTCTACCTCAGCTCTTCCTTTGTAAATGATTCAGCACACTCAAACAAGCTTTGGTTACCTGTTTTATACTCCACAGAGTACGATGTTCAACGCCCTCTACCGGCTATACGTAATGCGCAATCACGCTGCATTTCTAATCATTTGCATATCTCCCCGACATGTACCTTCATTGCAAGTTTCGTTACGATCCCGCAATTATTTCTTGGTGCGCTAATTTTTTTGTCCATGAGTATATATGGGAAAAAGGATTAAGGAGAGAAAATGAAAATAATAAACATAAAATAAAAAGTGGTAAACAAGATAGAAAACTTAAAAACACTAAAAAAAAATTCAACCATAATTCATAAAACAGAGAAAAAGTATAAAGACAACCTGAAAACTTACACACAAATACATAAATGAAAATATTGCACAATATTAAAATCAAAATACTGATACCAGAATAAACAAACCTGCACGGTTGCTTATATTCTTACCTTTAATTTATCCTTATTTAACAAAACTTTCTATGTGTTATCTTTAATTTATTATGTCTTGAAATAGTTTTGAAAGAATGGTTCGCAAGCATCATGCCACATTTTGAAGGTGGGAGATGGTTTATATTCGGTTATCAATGGGTTATAAATGGGATAAGGATCAAAAAAGCCTGAAATCAGTTACCTAATTTATGGATGACACCTTAAAGAGAAAGTTTTGTAGAGTATGGTCCCTGTAGAAATATTTGGTAAATCTTAAATAAATATATAAACTTCCCTGCAACAACTATTTTATACAACAGTGGTTCTTAAACTGTAGTCCGCGGCGCATATCAGGCGGTCCGTGGTTGCGTTATCGATTTGATATTCAGTGCTTTGATTTCGATTAAAGTAAATCAATTAATATGACCTGGATTGAAATTCGTAGCAATAGCCAGCAAAGAGTGAAAATGCACTGAAAAGTACATTTTCATTTTCATTCAACTTCCATGTGAAACTGCATTTCTGTTCTTAGTGCTATAAAAAGAAAAAAAAAACAGAAACCATTTGCAAGTAGAACTGGGTGAATCTACAGAAAACCTGCAATTTCAGTCAAAAATTTTTGAGATTTTAAATTACAAGATTTCCTTTTCAAAAAAATTGAGATGATTGCTTTTGACGTTCTTACATCCATGATATATGTGGTTCAGGTCAACGCATTTTGGTTATTTAAAAAAAAAAAAATAAAAAAAAAATGATGATAGGCTATGTCCACAGAAGTGACTTGTGTTGATAAAGAAATCGAATTTTAATATAAATTATATTCGAAATAGTGAATTTACGTGGGAAAAACTATGAAATAAATAAATAGAAGACTATAATTTATGAATTAAAAGAACTTTTTATCAAAAGAGGAAATCATGTACAATAAAAATGAATCAGACTGTCAATCTTAAACGTGTATAAAAAAGTAAATATATAATTACATATATCATATATATATATTATATAAATTATAAATATCCTTATTGGCATTTAACAAAGACTGGAAGTGAAGGACAAGTCTTCGTGAAAAACATAGTATTCGCTATTGTTGATGATTCTCACTTCCATGGACCCCAAATGTCCACGGAAGTGATGTCCACGGAGTGACGAATACTTATGTTTCTTGACCCATGTGCTCTTCATTTTGAGGTTAGGAACACGTGTCATTCAGAAAATTAAGTTTACCATATTTCAATTATCATGCCTAGAAATAATCATTTTTTATAGAAAAATTAGTTTCTAAACAGGACCACAGAAGTGATGGGATGAGCTGTGCAAATTACGAAAAATGAATAAAAAGGTAATATTTTCCTGATAAATGTGCGACTCAGACGAATAGAATCACTCCCCAATCCAAAATCGCCGTGTAAACTTTTGTTTTTAAGTGAAATGGAGGACAACTAGCGCATCGGGTGGATTTTTTAGAAAGTTTAGGAATATCCACAAAAGCGATGGCCAAACCTTGTGACAAGACTTGAGGTTGCAAAAAAATTTTACCGATAATTCGAAAAAAAATTTCACTCAGCATTATGTTAAATTTAGGTATTTTCTGATTTCACAATATATATATTATTTAAAAAATATTAAAAAATAAAGTAGTTTGGATCTTTAGAAGCTATCCAACTGTAGCTTGTGACAGTCCACGGAAGTGACAAATCACCTTCTGTAGACAACTTTGTTTTTGGAAATTTCGTAAAATTTAAAAAAAAAAAATATACTAAACCATAGTATATTTTGTACTTCAATGAGTGATTTTGAAAAATGACAAATATTGTCAATCATTTTCAATTTATTGCTCTGTGACACGAATTGCAGGTTTTCCGTAGATTCACCCAACTAGTACTTGGATGGTTTTTAACTTCTGAATATTGAAAAAGAAGCACAAGGCTTCCATTGAATATTTTCTGATTCTAATCATTGATTTATATGAATAGGCTCGTCAACAATGACCGGTGCAACGTCTTTTATTTTAGATAGAGCATTTGCCCGTCATATATATGACGGATAGGAAATTAAAATTTAAAATGAATGCATTGCTAGGAACATAAATAAACTTGTTTATAGAAGGCTTGTTTATAATTCACATTGACAGTGAAAATTCGAGCAAATGACCTTGACCGTTGGTTTTTTTTTTTTTTTTTTATGAGTACTGTAATGTTATCTCTTTTTCATGAACGCGACAATGCAACATAAACTGGCCGTGTGATAATACTGGCTCGCTAAAAAAAAAAAAAAAAAAAAAAAAAAAAACTCCTACGTGCTCGAAGGTTTGTCTTTGAGACTCATTAATAGTCATTGCGAGTGCGAGCATTAATGGGAACTGATAGCGCTTCAACTTCAATAGTAAATTTGCATCAATCAGTTGAAAATCGATCCTGGGAATAGTGACAATATCGTCTCTGTTGCTTTCTGAAAATATTTCTGCGGTGATTAAATTGCGATGACACTTTTTAGCGACCAAATCGGATGATATTACAGAGTCCTTTCTTTGGATTGAGATTACGAAAGAGCATCACAATTGATCCTTTCATGAGGCTCAGCTGATGAGGTGGCATGCCGGGAAATGTGAGAATTCTGTAGGATAGTTTCGTTCATCACTTCGATCATCCGACACTACTACCTCTATCGTCATCGCGATATTACATATAAGCTGGTGATCCGTAAGTTATACTTACAAGTTACTTGTAAAAGTAGTCATTGGATATAAAAAAGAACCATATTCAGCGGATGAATGAAATTTGAAAAAAAAAAAGAAAAAAAATCTCTAGTTGAGCACTTTCAGAATTGTGTAAGGTGACGAATGAGACATTTGAGATCTCATTTATAGGGTGATTCAAAATTCCCTGTACATACTTTAAAGGTAGGTCAGGAATACAAAACGTACTCATAGTGGAATGTATGTCTGCAAACACCACCGGAATATACTAGAGGGCGCTTTTGGCAGCACATTAGTTGGGCAGTGTGAGCCATCGTCATTTCAGACGTTGACTTTGTACGAGTAGATCTTGTCGCTTCACTAATGCTGAGAGAGCAGATATGCACCTAGCCTACGGGGCAGCGAACGGAAACGGACGAGCCGCTGTACGATTGTATCGTGAACGGTTCCCTAAGAGACATGTGCACAATCATCAAACATTTGCGAGTTTGTGCCAGAGATTGTGAAACTCGATCATTCGAAGGAAACAAGACGTGATTGCGGTCGGCAACGATCAACGTATCCCTGCCGAATTGAATGCAATCCCCGTACAAGTACATCTATTGCGCATGACCTTGTTCTCCCTCAATCCAGCGTGTGGCGAGTATTACATGAGTAATGGTTACATCCATTTCATATGCAACGGGTCCAGTCATTGTAGGCTGGAGATTACCCACAGCGGAATTCGGACGTTGGATTTTTCAGCAAAGTGCCATATAGCCGGACTTTCCAACATGGGTTCCTTCACTGATGAAGCTGCCTTCTCACGTGACAGTGTTTTTAATGTTCACAATGTGCTTACTATAAATGTAGGGACAATAAACATGTTGTCTACTTTACTTGCTGTCTTTTATTTCTGAAGCTTAGTGTACCCTCTCCCACATTCGATGGCGTTTGCTGACATCGTTCCACTATGAATACGGTTTGTTTTTGTATTCATGATCCTACCTTTAAGTATGGACAGGGGATTTTGAATCATCCTGTATACACACATACATTGAAATAAATTCAGTGTAGAAATGATTCAATAGGCCACTTGAGGTTCCACCCCTACCGATGTCACGTATGACGTGTTAAGCATATGGCGAGAGATCTTGTGGGGTAACACAGTGGTCCCCACCTTTTTTTCGCCGCGGACCGGTCAACGTTTGATAATTTTACCACGGCTCCGGGGGGGGGGGGCATTGATTGTTTATATTTTAAATTGTTTTGATTTAATAATTATAATTTAATTGTATTTAAACAAGCCTTCAAAATAAAATAGTTACATAAAAAAATGAATATAAAGTGATTTAACATTTTAACCCACCAGAACGCTAAATCAATGAGAACCCTGAGCTTGTTTCTCTGCAACGAGACGGCTCCATCTGGGGGTAATAGGAGACAATGACACCCGAAGTGTGTTGCTTATGTCCAGTTTATTCCGTTGTTTTGTTTTGGTTGCTGTCACTGCAGAAAACCCCGCTTCACACAGATAGGATGTCGGAAATGGCAATAGGGATTTAAGTGCTGTGGTGGCAATCTCGGGGTATTCCGCCATGACTTTAATCCAGAACACCGGCAGAGTTGTTGTCTCGAACATAGTTTTAAGGCTGCCGTCATTTGCAATCTCCAGCAGTTGATCTTCTTCTTGCACAGACAGGCTAGATTCGCCTGGTTTGTTGACAATGGGTCGCGGATCCATTCCTTACCAGTTCGTGGGTCTTTTGTGGTTGGGAAGTAGCGCTCGAACTCTTTTAAAAGCAAAGACAGGTGATCGTGCACCTGGGAGAATGAATTCTCAGGCTCAGTCTCGCCTAAAATCCGCGCTAATGTCTGAAACATGTCCAAAATGTCTCTGTTCACGCGCCGTCCCCACAACTCCAGTTTCGCTTTAAAAGCAGCTAATTTGTCTGCCAACGTGAAAACAGCGGTCATTTTCCCCCGAAGGGACAGATTAAGTTCATTGAGCAGGCTGAATACGTCATACTGGTAAGCCAGTTTTCCGACCCATACCTTGTCACTGAAATGTGCTGCCAGCGGTGACTTCTTTTCTGAGAGAAATCTTTGCAACGGCTCTCGTAATTCAAATACTCTGGTTACCGATTTTCCTCTGGCTAACCATCTTATTTCTGTGTATAAGAGAAGGCCTCTGTGCTCTGCGTCCATCTCCTCACAAAGCTGCTCAAACAGGCGCGAGTTAAGGGCGTGTGCTTTGATATGGTTAATAACTTTAACGACATCAATCAATACGCTGTTAAATTCCAGTGACATTTTTCGGCTTGCCAGCATTTCTCTGTGAATGATACAATGCGTAGATTCACTCTCAGGTGCAACCTCCTTAAACCGAGCAGTTAAACCAGACAGTCGTTCGGTCATGGCAGCAACTCCGTCTATGCATATGCCGACACAAAAGGACTATTTTAGTTGTCCTGATGTATAACCATCCAGTGACTTGAACAGTTCTGCTCCTCTGGTGTTGGTTGGCAAAGATAGTGCACATAACAAATCCTCATGCACATCCTCCTGATAAAGATATCGCACATAAACAAGTAGTATTGCCTTGTTGTCGCTATCTGTAGATTCGTCAACCTGGAGTGCGCACCACGGTGATGTATTAATCCTCTCCAACAATTGTGTCTCAATGTCTTCGGCTATTTCCTTAATGCGCCTAGTCACAGTGCTAGCCGACAAAGGAACATGTGCTATCTTTTTCATAGCAGCCTCTCCTAGAAGTTCACGGCAAATATCTTTAGTGGAGGGCAAGATCAATTCTTCACCAATAGTGAATGGCTTTTTAGCCTTAGCAATACGATTAGCCACCAAATATGATGCTCTCAGTGCATTCTCCGTTATTGATGTGGTGGCCCTCAGAAATTTCTTCTGTCCTTCGTGTTCCAGTTTTTTTCCTTTCAAAATACTCCAGGGGCTTATCTTTTAATCCAGGGTGCTTGGCGTTCAAGTGACGAAGCAGTTTTGAAGGTTTCATTGCCTCATTAGGGAGCCGGTCGACGCAAACTATGCAGAGCGGGGTTTGTGTGTGGGAATCACCTGTCCCGATAAATCCATATTTAAGTAGGGCTCATTGTATTGCCTGTTAAAAGTTCTATGTTTCTTTGATGTTGAAGGCTCTTCTTCTGTCTTTTAACTGAGCCCTTTCTTTTTCCCAAGGAAACTTCCTAATGACGTCTGTTTCGTACTCATTTTTGATAATTTAAATTTGAGCAAACACAATATAGACATACAAGTACCGGTGAACAGAGAGCAGAGCGATACATACCTTCTCTCCACCAAAGCTACAACGCCACTGCCGCTTGCAGTCGCTCAGCTCCCGATATCTTGATATTTTGCGCATGCGCAAATATTGTTGGTAAGGCAGTCGTTAAAAACCAGTCTCTAGTTGCGTCTGTTGGAAGGTTGTTAAAATAAAATAAAAACAAAAATAGTGTATAAAGATGCTATATTAATATTTGAGTTAATATTTCATTTTACATTGACAAACACTTAGACATGCTGCAATATTTCCATTTACTGTTTTAATTAATTAATTAATACATATTGGGATGTAACAAGTGCGAAGGTTAATACATATTAAAAATATATTTCAATATAACCTAAACAGTTATTGCCTGAAAAAGTAAAAATTTTAGTTTAAATATGTAGACAGTATTTGATTTAAATCCTGAAAGAATGATAATACAGTAAAACCTCGTTTTGTCGTCACTCAAGGGACCGAACATTTTTGACGACTTAAGCGGAGTGACGATTTAAGCGGAGTGGGCATTTTTGAAAAAAAAAACACTGAAATACAATATTTTTATGAATTGCTATAGGATTCGGTGAGAAAAAGAAGATTTTCAGAAATCAATACATGCAAATGAATGAGTGGAAAATAATAAAAAAAAAAAACACACACACATTTTATACTTACCACATTTTATTTTCTTTTACTGGCATTAAAATAATCCAACAGTGTTGATTCATGAAGGTGCTTATTACTGGTAACAATTCGAAACACTTTGTAATGAAATGGAACTCCAACTTTTGTGTACATAGTTAATCGTATCTAAAACCGAAACTTCTAGCTTTTCGTTCCTATCCAATGCTTTTATCATGTCCTTTACAAGCATTTTTTTGTACTTTCGTTTAAAGTCAAGAATTATCCCTTGATCTAAAAGGCTGAAGAAGTGCAGTTACATTTGGAGGAAGAAAAACAATTTCGATCGCTTTTAAATTTTCGGGGCTTACTCGCTATGAAATAAAATCACACTCAGTAGCGGTCAAGAAAAACGTCTACTCTTGATAAGAGTCGCAGCGAGAAGAAAAATTTCCCAAGTGAATTTCCCACGTGAAAATTCCCCGTAAAGGCTAGGCTTTCTTTGAGTGAAGGGGCGGGGCTGAAAAGATAGCAGGCAAAAGTGAGAATAAAGATGCTTTTCGCCAGTTTTGAGGGTGACGAGTTATCCGGAGTAGAATTAAATTTGGTGACGAGTAAAAGAGGGTTATTTTACATTATTGTGTATGAGACCTTGTCGGGACCAAAGGAAAACGACGACTTAAGCGGAGTGACGACTTATCCGGGTGACGACTTAACGAGGTTTTACTGTAATATTAAATGGTTGTGATTGCTTATGCAGCGCGTTTGAATAGATTTAACAACTCAACAGATGATTAGAGCCTCTACTCGTCTACTGTTTACAGTTAAATTTAGAGTGTCTTAAGAATCGTTAATTTGACAGTTGTCGTAAGGCAGTCGCTATCCCGCTAAAAGCTAATATTTGCGCATGCGCAAAATATCGTGATATTGGTGCGGTTTTAGGTGAAATTTCTCAGCTCCCGGTTAACCTCTCGTCCATGGAAAGTCGCACAAATCCTAGAGAAATACACTTCAGTAAATTAAATGGAAATAATTTAATGTTTCTTGGGCGGTACCAAATGATCTACGGACCGGGGGTTGGGGATCACTGGGGTAACAAACCGAAAACGATAGGGCGACTATATAACTGACAGTGGATATTACCTAATAGATCTTCCATTTTTGATATTCCAAGATGAAATGGTTCAATGCTATGCAGTTCCTTATTGTAGCAATTCTGTAAAAACGCTTCCACATGTTTCTAGCAAATCAAATCTACGAAAAGTGTGAGGAATAAAGATTCGGCGGGATATACGAAAATCACCTATTTCGTATTGCATGCGAGTTTGTTCAAAATATTTTTTATCATTTACTTATCGCGTGATAATTCCGAAACAGGTAAATTTTGAAGAATACAAATACGCCTAGTGTTTTTTTTTCCTTCGTTTTACTGAAGAAAAGGAAGTTATTAAGACAAACTTAACTATTTAGTTAGATAAGAAAGCAATTTTCGTAATTTATATATATACTAGCAGCAAAGCCTGTCGGCTGACAGGCATAAAAAAAATCTGAAAAATCATTTTATTATCAACTATCAAATATGTAAATGTAATCTAAATACTGTGCTAACTTGTGAACGAAGCTTCTATGGCAAAAATGGTTTTGAGTTTTGAAATCAGCGTAAACAACTGAGTAAGTATGCCAAATTTCATTAAAATGGATGCAGTGGTAACAAAATTATTTGGTTTTGAAAGTATGTTTTGTTAGAATTTCAGGTCATGGAAACAACGTGGAATGACAAAATGAACTAATATTTTATCCAATTTGAGTACCCTTGATTCAATGGTACCATTGAGAACCTTGGATCTATCTTAATAGCTTAATTATATCGAGTTACAAACAGACGGACAGACAGACAGACGAACTTGGCCAATTATATAAGTTGATATATATATATAAATATTTAAAACTTTGCAGAAGACTTAAATATTCAGGTCTTCAGGATCGCTTTTTATAATTCCATAATATTTTATTTTTCTGAAGAAGAAATGTTTTATTAAATTACTGCTATATAACTTTAGCAATTGAATTTTTTTTAAAGAATGCAATGATTACGCCCATTTCTATAAAAAAATGACGTTTTTATTCAAACCTAAATTACAAAGCTAAATTTTCAATAAAGTAGATTTTTTTTTTATTATTATTTGTATTGAAATATACACTCCCGTGCAACTAAATCGACTCACTCCTTCAGAGCGCACAAAAAGGCGTATGTTTTTTAAATGGCTTAACCGATTTTCAAAAAACATTTTTTTGAAAGCCTAATGTTTTTACTTTACAATGACACCATTATCATTAAAATCTGTACAATATTTTCCAAATGAATGTGATCTGAACGTAAGCGTAGCAAAATGCAGTCTGAACGGAAACCATGAGTTGCGCGCCGCACTCCCCTGTAAACTCCCACGTGGACCGATATTTCTTATCAGTCGCTTATCAGACGTTCATCTGTACACATCTCTGCAAGTTTAATTCATTGTTTTCACAAACCCATGGATACTACGCCAGAAGACGCCGCACAAGTTGTTGCTTTGTTGCAAGCAGGCCACAGTCAACGAGAAGTCGCTCGTCAACTAAACTTGAGCCAATCTGCT
The DNA here is from genome assembly GCA_023159025.1 of Thereuonema tuberculata. Classification (NCBI taxonomy): domain Eukaryota; kingdom Metazoa; phylum Arthropoda; class Chilopoda; order Scutigeromorpha; family Scutigeridae; genus Thereuonema; species Thereuonema tuberculata. Next base: position 132,438,077 of record JAFIDM010012231.1, on the reverse strand, counting down.
GTCTCAAGAGTATTCAGAAGGTTTCAGGAAACTGGTACCTTCACTCGGAGACCAAATACTGGACGGCGCCGATGCACATCTGAGAGGGACGATCGCTTTCTCGTTTCAACTTCACTGCGAAATCGCCATCTCACGGGCGTCGATCTGCAACAGGAGCTGAGACAAGTTCGTGGAGTAGCTGTTAGTCAAGAGAGGCCGGGTCTACCGGCGTCCAGGAGAGCGATTTTCACAGTGCTGTTTTGCTGAAACAGTCTCGTACGGCGGCGGTTCCTGCATGATGTGGGCTGGCATATCCCTTGAGAGAAAAACAGATCTTGTTTTCATACCTTCTGGAGGCCGGAGGGGGGGGTCTGACTGCGATACATTGAGGACAATCTCCTGGATCATGTTGTGCCCTACGCAGGAAATATCGGGGAAGACTTCATGTTGGTGCATGACAATGCCCGGTGTCATTCAGCACGTACCACTCGGCAATTCATGGAGGAGGTTGGTCTCGAGACGATGGAGTGGCCAGCCCTCAGTCCCGACATGAATCCGATTTGTGGGACGAGCTCAAACGGAGGGTCCGAGCCAGAAATCCGGCCCAGTCTAATATCAACGAGCTCAAGATTGCGCTGGAGGAGGAGTGGAATGGGATCCCCCAAGACTTTGTCAAAACCTTAATAGGGTCTATGAGGAACCGCATGCAATCAATCGTACAGGCAAGGGGAGGCAATACCAAGTATTGATTAATAAAAGTTTCCTTGTTTTGCTTGAATTTTTTGTTGTAATTTAATTTTAAGTATCTACAATTTTTTTTCCTAAGCATGCATTTTGCTTGTTTTCATTCAAAATGCATTATAAAACAAAATATTGTACATATTTTAATGATAATGGTGTCATTGTAAAGTAAAAACATTAGGCTTTCAAAAAAATTTTTTTTTTGAAAATCGGTTCAGCCATTTAAAAAACATATGCCTTTTTGTGCGCTCTGAAAAAGTGAGTCGATTTAGTTGCACGGGAGTATAGAATTTTTATTGTATTTTCGAATTTTTATTTAGTACATTTTTATCCGTACTACATTCTGAATTTGAGAGGTTGGCAAACTAATTAACTGAAAATGTAGCGGATAATCAAAGTTATGATTCTTATGAATATATATATAAAAAAAAATATATATATTTAGTTTTCCAGATTTTTTTTTTATTTAAGTTTATTATACTTTCTGAAATTATAACAAAATCGACAGTTACAAATTATAGAGAATTAAGGAATACTATTAAGAGAAGTGGAACACAATGTGATGATTATTTATACCATAAATATAAAAGAAATTAACAGTAGACAAAAAAAATTTAAACTTGGGAATTAAACAATGTGGCGATCAGGGGTGGATTTATGGTGTAGGGTGCCCGTCTCACTGAACCTTTTCGGGGCCCCTCGTTTTGAGACACACCTGGATAAATTTTTAAATGGACTATAATCAATTTCATCATCATCAAATTATTCTACATTACAACAAAGAGAAACACCATTTCATTTACTTACAAACACAGCATCATGTTTACAAGAACTTCCTCCTGCCTTTAATTGCAGCAAAATTGCCTATGACATCATCATAATTGACATGATTCAGTCTATTACTCTTTATGTACAACATTGAAAAACTATTCAAGTTCTCTTGAGAAAGTGTTAATTGTAGATAGTAGAAAAAGTAGAGAATGAGAATGCACTGAATGAGCCCTTGCATTAGATATTGATAAGGAAAATTTTAAGAATGGTTTCCACATTTGGAAAAGTCCTAATAAAGGACTAATGGAACTGTTTCGGGAGCCAAGCTTGGTTTCAATTGTTAAAAGTAAAAGGATTCAACGGGTAGGCCATCTCCAAAGGATGAATTTGAACCGTGGAGTTAAGAAACTCTTCGTTGGAAATCCTGGTGGTAGAAGATTAAAAGGAAGACCACGACTTAAGATGGTTTGATGGTGTGGAACGCGATTTGAAAAAGCTCCAGGTACGAGGATGGAGGAGAAAGGCTCTAGATAGAAAAGAGTGGGCTCATATTGTTAAGGAGGCCAAGACTCTACATGGGCCGTGGAGTTAGTTAGTCTTTCAAACTTTCACTGTCCACAAGCAGTTTGTAGCAATCGTCCGGCCTCACTAAGGATTAATTTTGATCCATGAGATTCACAAAACGATGGAAGTGCTGCAGTCATTTGAATATGCATTGGAAATACTGCTGAGATAATATTTCGTAGAATGGTCATGTTCTTCAGCAAAAATTCCATTGAATAGGTCGAATTGTATCCTAACTTTGCTTTTCTTTTCTCCAGCTCAGCTACCAGGTTGTCACGGATAGCATTCAGTATTTCCAGTCTATACTTTTCTTTTCCAGAAGAACTTCATTGTCTGCACTTTCATCAGCAAAGTTTTCTCTTTTTATTTTATTTTATTTTATTTGGTAATTCTCATCATCGTCTGGTTGCTTCCCAGATGTAGACAATTAGACAAAGTCGAGGCTTCCATGTCAATGTCAAAATAGTCGTTACGTTCGCCATCAGAGAAGATTTTCAGAGACTAAAACAGATCTACTGCCAATTTCATGTTTCCATCTTCTTTCTGCAAGGATTTGTTGACTTTGTCGATTCGTTGCAACAGTTGATCCCTCAAGATAGTCATGAAGGCAGTTTCATATTTGTTAAACTTTTTTGCCAATGATTTTGTCTCTGTTTTGGCTAAAGGCTTTTCGGTTTCATACTCAGAAAGTTTAATTAATGCTTTTCTAATCTCACTAAAAGCTACTCGTAAGTCTGATACAGCATAAGCTCAGCCAGGCCCAAGCGGCTGCAGGGCCCTAGGCGAGCTAGAAGTGAGGGCCCCCTTCCTTCCAAGATAATGTCCTGATTACTCCCCCTTCCGCGATCCAACTTCCCTAAAACCTCCTTACAGATACTTTTTAAAATTACGTATGTTTTCGTTATCCAAGCTCATTAGAGTCGTGGGCTTTGTTGGAGCAAGCCAAATTTTAAACAAAGAAAATAACTATAACATTTTTATGACTGGCCTAATGGAAGTTTGATAATATTAGAGAAAATAATAACGGAAAGAAAAAAGATCCTCAACGAGCCGCGGGGCTCCAGGCGATCGCCTACGATTAGGGCCCCACAAGGTAGGGTCAGTTGGTCCCTCAGCACCGGGGCCCGGCAGTCAAAGGGGCCCAGACTGAAGTCATAACCGAATATATACAGTCGGACCTCGATATAAGGTCACCGCTTGGGACCTCGCGAAAGTGACCTTATAAGTGGGTTGACTTTATAACCGATTCATACGCATTTGTCAATAAATAAGCATTATATAAATACAGTATAATTCTTTGTAAAATGTATCAAAAATTTCATATAATTTAACAACAATATCAGTTTATTAGGTTATAATTTTTTAATTTAGTTGAACCAATTAAAATTAATGGAATCAATCAAGAAATTATTTTTAAAAAATTTTAATTCGGAATAAAGTTGCGTACAAGTAGTACTAGTATGCTCAAGCAAAGTACTGATGTACAACTGACTTTACTTAAAATAATCCATAATACAGGTCTGTCGCGATTTTGGTTTCATCTTTTGTACAATGTTTTCTAAGTTTTATAGTTTCTGAAAATTTAATGCTCTGAGTGCTTCTGCTTGTGTCACCGCTTCACTTTCAGTATCACTGTCATTATCCTCACTTTCTAATGCATTGGAATCTAAAACTTGCGAAACAATTTCGGAAATCGAAGCTTGAGAAGTGGCAGCAATTTCATCATCAATTCTCACATAATCACTTTCCCCTTCTCTAGCACAGCCGCGATTTCTGAGATCTTGTATTAACACAGCTAAAGGAATATCGTCTTCATCATCTTTTTTCCTAGAATTTGAGGGGATGAGGTGCTTTGTGAAAAGCTGTCCCCTCCGTCAGTAGGAGAAATGACGCCGATAAAAGATCGTACCCACGGAAAAATTATTGGAATTGAATCAGTGTGGCACTGAAATCACAGACAAAAGTGACCTTATATGCGATTACGGTATTTAAGACCTGACTATATATCCGATAATCCATATCATAGAATTCCTATTCAATGAGCCGGGACTTTAGAAAAGTGACCTTATATCGAGGTCTGACTGTGTGTATATATATATATATATATATATATATATATATATATATATATATACGATAATTTCTCGGCGTCATTTCTCCTTCTGACGGAAGGGACAGTTTTCCCAGGCCTGGTCGAGTGGGAAGGATATTTCTCCGTTCCCATCGCGTCACGAGTCCATTGTTTTTCACCAGGAAGTCGAAGGAAAGGATCTCATTCCAACTGTTTCTGTGCTTGTGTTATGATATCGACAAAAAGAAAAACGTTGTCTCTATCAGAGAAAAAGAAAATCTTCGAAGATTTTGAAAACTCTAATGTATCGAAAGCATGTTTTTTTTCAAAGAACGACACTCAACAATATTCTGTCCTCGCATACTGTTGCAGAAACATGTAATGGAAAGAGAAAGAGGAAGCGTTTATCATCGTATGAGAAAGTTGAAGAAGGCCTTCTCCAAAGGATAAAATTTGCTAGAGCACATAATGTGCCTATATCGTGCTTAGTACTGAAAGAAAAAGCTCTACAAATAGCCGCCGAATTAGGAGAGAACAATTTTATGGCGAGCAATGGATGGATACAGAGATTTAAATTAAGACATGACTTAAATTTTAAAACAGTGTGCGGTGAAGTCGGTGATGTGGATGATAGCGTTTTAAGTGATTGGAAGAAATTCGTGTTAGATGACATTTTGAAGCGGTATGAACATTGCGATACATTCAATGTTGATGAATGTGGACTTTTTTTCCGGGTCTTTCCCGACAAAACTCTTACTTTCAAGAAAGAAAAATGTATAGGGGGGGAAAAAAGTAAAGAAAGACTAACAATTTTTTTAGGAGCTAATATGGATGGCTCCAGTGGCGTATATAGAATATATTTTCGGGGGGGGGGGGGCCCAAAATTAATATAATTAAGTAGACACCCCATGGAAACCTATCTGTATAAACCCCTTATATACGCCCCTGGATGGCTCTGAAAAACTTAGACCGCTAGTTATCGGAAAATTTCAAAAGCCACGTTGCTTTAAAAATGTCAAGTCTTTACCTTTGAATTATGATGCAAACAAAAAAGCATGGTTGAATGCTACCATATTTGAGAAAACTATACGGCGCGGCGTTTCGATAGATACTTTTTGAAAAATAAAAGAAAAGTTGTTTTCATCGCAGACAATTGCCCTGCTCATATCAACATACCTCAGTTGAAATCAATTGAGCTTGTTTTCTTATCCCCAAATGTTACCAGTGATTTGCAACCTTTGGATCAGGGAGTCATTCAAAATCTGAAATTGAACTACAGAAAGCTCCTTCTGAAAGATTTGATTTCAGCAATTTGATTTCAGCAATTGATGAGAAAAAAAAAATTCACTGTCTGTGTTGGATGCAATTTTTTATATTCATAAAAGTTGGAGCTTGGTGTCAAACACATGCATTTCAAATTGCTTTCGACATGCTGGTTTTCAATTTTCTACAAATAGTGTGGATGAAATAACAGATGAAGATGATGAAGACGATATTCCTTGAGCTGTGATAATATAAGATCTCAGAAATCGCGACTGTGCTATAGAAGGGGAAAGTGATGATGAAATTGCTACCACTTCTCAAGCTTCGATTTCCAAATTGTTTCGCAAGTTTTAGATTACAATGCAGCAGAAAGTGAGGATAATGACAGTGATATTGAAAGTGAAGCGGTGACACAAGCAGAAGCATTTTTACGAGTCATGAGGGAGCTGAAGAACATTTTCAGAAATTACAAAACTTAGAAAACATTGTACAAAAGATGAAATCAAAATCACGACAGTCCTGTATTATGAATTAAGTTATTTTAAGTAAGGTCAGTTGTACATCAATACTTTGCTTGAGCATACTAGCTACTATTTCTAAAAACTTTAATCCGAATTAAAATTTTTAAAAATAATTTCTTTCTGATTCCTAATTTTAATTGGTTCAACTAAATTAAAAAATTATAACGTAATAAACTGATATTTTTGTACGTATTAAATTTTACAAAGAATTATACTGTATTTATATAATGCTTATTTATTGACAAATGCGTATGAATCGGTTATAAGGTCAACCCGCTTATAAGGTCACTTTCATGAGGTCCCAAGGGGTGACCTTATATCGAGGTCTGACTGTATATGAATTTGCCTATCACATTTTTTCTTTTTTATAAATAAGTATACATTTTACATACACTACTTTTCTGCTTTAACCGTTGATTAGAGCTATTCTGCAGTACGATATTTTCATAGAGCGAATTTCTTCTAAACTTTTGGGTAGAGATGGAAAAAAGCAGGTGTTTGTGTTAAATTAATTTATTCTAAAATTAATGCTAATAACTGAAAATTGTGAGTGATTATGAGTGTGGCATGTTTAAAAGGGAGAAATATGAAATCGTGTGATGTTTTCGCTATTTCTTTTAGCCAAGGGGCCCATTACTGCATTTGGTATTTGGGCCCTGAATTTGATGTGGGAGGGCCTGCCTACGAGTCTTGCAAGTAGTTTAAGCGCTCTTTCACACGAAGCGAATATGGTCGCGCGGCCAAACTCGCCATCAGCCGAATCTCACTAAGGTCCTGACTCAAGCAATTCAGGCGACTGCAAACCTTTTACTTCTTTTATATTTATATTTTACCAATGCACCTAAAATTCTGAAAATTCAAATGTGAACTTGTGAAGCATGTGGGATTTATATTTATATTTTATTTGTATTTTTGTGGTCAAATACCTTTTGTGGTAGCCTGAGTGCTGCCCAAGGATTTAAAGTTAAAGTGTCCCACGATAAGCCTATGCAGGCTTTTGGGGTCGCGGGAGGTCAGGCTCCCAGCGTTGCGTGACCAACGTAACGGGACGAAGTTGAGATCGGGTGGTCAGCCCGACGCCCGCCCGACTTTAACTCCCGGGAAAGAAACCCGGTATCCATTTTACAGAGGGCTGGGTAGACACTAGGACCCGTTTGGTGATGAAAGGATTTGGATTCCACATATTGTTCTTGTTTTTTATTTTCTTGCTTTTAGTTTTTGAGGGGTCACTGTCTCCATCGTGTATTCAAAAAACTTTTTCATTAAAGGCTTTCTGAATATCATTCAAATTCATTTGATGCTGTTTGTTTCCAAAAATAAATTTGTTTTGAAGCATCTTTTATTAGAAATAAATTTTTGTTAATTCTATTAAAATCCATTTCTAAAAAAAAATGTTCTTTGTTTAGAAATATTCACTGAACTTCAAATATGAATTTTTCAGTGTCAAAGCCCCCATTCTCTAAAGTAGTTTCGTTTTAATCATGTTTTTCAACAATTCTCAAAACCAAAATTAAACAGAAATGACTTTCTGGTCGCAAGAAAAAGTCGCGTTTCGTGTGAAAGGTTCATTTAAATCTATTGAACGATGGTCTGGCCGCGTGAAAAATCTCGCCATGTCGCGGCCAGAAGCGACCAAGCGGCCAAGTGTGAAAGACTCCACTGAAATCTATATAACGACGTGATCGCGCGACCAAGATCGCTTTCCTTTACACACGGAGCAACCATGGCCGCGCGGCCAAACACTCCACCAGCCGAAGCTCATTAAAGTGACTCAAGCAATTCAGGCAACTTCAAACCCTTTATTACTTTTATATATTTATTTTACCAATGTATCTAAAATTCTGAAAATTTAAATATGAACTTGTGAAGCATGTGGGATTTATATTTTCTTAATTTTAATTTTCAAACTATTATATAATTAATTAAATTAAATTTCAAAACAGTCAATTTTTTGGGGGTTGTCGAGGTATTACTCGATATTTTCAACTTAAAAAACTTCACGAAAACCTAAATGATAAAAATATTCATAAAATAATGATTTGTGTTTAACATATTTATTATTAGTGCATTAGTTAGGCCTAATTTTTAAAAAAATAAAAATTGTTTTTAAAATTGTCTGAGATTAATTTTTTTTTGTACGTGCTATCAAATAATCTTAATAAAAAACGTTTTCATTAAAGGCTTTCTAAATATCATGCAGATTCATTAGATGCTGTTCGTTTTGAAAAATAAATTTATTTTGAAGCATTTATTTTACAGAAATAAATTTTTGTTAATTCTATTAAAATCCGTTCCTAAAAAAGGTGTTCTTTGTTCATAAATATTCACGAACTTCTAATATGAATTTTTCAGTGTCAAACATTCTCTAAAGTAGTTTCGTTTTAATCGTGTTTTTAAACACTTCTCAAAGCGAAAATAACCACAAATGACCTGGCTTCAACGAAAATCGCGTCGAAATCCGTAGAACGACGGTGGTCGCGCGGCCAGCCTGGCCGCTTGAAAAATCGCGTCATGTCGCGACTAGAATTCTGGCCGCGCGGTCAGAAGCGAGCAAGCGGCCACGTGTGAAAGGCTCCATTGAAATCTAGAATATCTAACGACGTGATAGCGCGGCCATGGTCGCTTCGTGTGAAAAGGGTCTAAATATTATGAAGATTCCTTGGATGCTGTTCGTTTTCAAAAATAAATTTGTTTTGAAGCAATTATTTTACAGCAATAAATTTTTGTTAATTCTATTAAAATCCGTTTCTAAAAAAATATTCTTTGTTTATAAATATTCACAGGTTCTTTTAATATGAATTTTTCAGTATTAAAGTCCCCATTCTCTAAAGTAGTTTCGTTTTAATCATGTTTTTCAAAACTTCTCAATGCGAAAATAAACAGAAACGACCTTCTGGCCGCAACGAAACTCGCGTCTCCTGTAAAAGACTCCACTAAAATCTATAGAACGACGGTGGTCGCGCGGCCAGTCTGGCCGCTTGAAAAATCGCGTCATGTCGTGGCCAGAAGCGACCATGCGACCACGAGTGAAAGGCTCCACTGAAATCTATAGAACGACGTGATCGCGTGGCCATGGTCGCTTCAATCTTTTTTCTCTTTTTCAATCTGAGTCATCAGTTGAGAATTAACTCTCCCGGATAATTTACTCCTTCTAAGCATATTAACCATGGCTGTCAAGTGAGATTTCATGATTTCTTAAATCTTTTCCTGAACGGGACCAATCAAAAATCCATCAACAAGAACCCTATGTGATTGTTTATGGTCAGGAACAAGATTATACACATAGCAGGAAACAGACTTAGAAGTTTCAGAATTAACTAACCAGTTTCGGTTTTCTTTTGTTCCATTTGTCTTCAAGCTGTAAAAGTGATTTTCCTTTATGTCCCTGAAATATTTTCACAGAATCAGAAAATACTTTTCTCAGACTTTTTAGTTCTCCTTTATTTTCTGGCTTGTTTCTAATAAAGTAATCTATCATATCAGAGGTAGGGTTAGAAGGCCATACAGCTATATCAGTAAGATAATATGAATTCATTGAATAGGTAGGCCTAGGTTCTTCCTCTTGATTTGTTGGTTCATGATCTTGGTTGATTGATTGCTCTGACTGACAATTAAAATCATTCAGTGTCAAATGGGATGGTTTCTCAGAGGAATCTAACAAGGGATGTGCGTGACTTCAAACGCTGAGAACCGCACGAAAATGTGCTTAGAATATAAATCGCTCATCCCAAAAACAGTGGTATGAGTCATTACCATGCAAAACTCAGCTGAAGTCTGCTAGCACACTTTGGAGACCTGCACTTTGAAGACTGAATAGCTGTGCAACACTATCAGATCAATAGGAAAAGTTTGTTGTTCAGATAGCGTAATTATTTTAAGCAGAGGGAACTATAGCAATATAGTCACGACATTGAAATATGTGTGTTTTTGGTCCTATTACATCAATATTTTGTTTCTTCGCGTTACCCTAATTCCTCTCTTGGACCTTCAATAGATGATCATTTAAATGTCTTTCGTGATAAGACGTGCAGTTTCTCATGAGAATGACTCGTACCACTGAATTTCGCATGATCGATTTATATTCTAAGCACATTTTCGTGCAGTTCTCAGCGTTCGAGGTCACGCACTCCCTTGTAAGTAATTAGAGCCTAGATTTCAATTTATTAAACTAGCCTTACCAGCCTTGTTGTCTAAACGGGAATGATGTGGGTCCTGTATAGGTTACAGTTGCACATTTTCTTTTGAAGCACATGAATCCGGAGGCTTTTCAGTTCGCTCGCACAGGCTTCTGTAGAAATACTAATAAGTAGGCTACCCTTTTGCGTTTGAAGACATTCGTCTTTCTCTTTTTTTCTTCTTTTCGTAGCCTGACTTATAACTTCGCTTTAATGATTTATTTTTATGAGAATCAGTCACATAACTTATTTGTAAACGAAACGAAATCGTAATCGAAATAATCCTCATACAATAAAAAATTCTTGTTATAATATGATATTCTAAAGATGTTCAGTGATACTAAAATTCGATTTTTTTTATTATATTCTCAGTAATATTTTTTTCTTTAATTATAATTACTGTTTTAATTTATTAATTTTCTAAATATTATCGTATTATACATCATTTATAGATTTTCTTTTTTTAATAAAGTATCCGTAGATTCCTTAATTGCAAACTGTAGATAGACCGACAAAAGCAAGTTCCTACGTGATGTAAAATTGTTCATTTTAGAACGGCCGTAAAAAAGACAACACAGGCCGTAAGACATTCGACTGCGAACGGTAATTCTCAATAATATGTTGTTTGAGGCGTTTTTAATTTTCAAATCACGACAAATCATCAATATTTTCAGATGTTTAGAATTATATAAAGTTAATGAGAATTATCATAACTAAGTCTGAAAACGTGATCACTCACCTTCAAACTTGAATTAATTGAAAGAAAGAAAATCCCGCTCTTTCATTCAATTGGCTCTCGATCTTGAATAATGGATTTTATGAACAGTCATGACATCTAACGACGATTTCAGATATTTTTTATCAAAGAGATCAAAACGCTTTTGCTTTAGACAGTTGCAAAAAATTATGCCGCTCCTTATAATGAATTTTAAAAAATAATAAGTTAAGTTCCCGGAATTTGGTCATGATTTGAACCACGATTGCTTTTCTATGAATCCGCAAAATATTACATTCGTCAACATAACTTTTTTCCTAATTTTTTCCTTTTATTTGTTTCCTCTTGCTTTATTCTCTTTTCACAGTGAATCGGGGGCCCTCATGGAAGCGGGGCCCTTCGCTATTGCGTTTTGCGCGGCCCCATAAATCCGCCACTGGTGGCGATCCGTAACTTAAATAGGACAGTTTAACTTATGAGTACGAATTAATACATAACATAATAAAATTGTTTAACCTTCTTTACAGCCACAGAATGCTGTCGTCACCTGAAATCTGCTATTGGTATTTCTTCCTTTAAAATATACAAGTCTTACTGCTTCGGTTTTTTGTTGTCTTGATAGCAATAAGCTTTTACAAAAGCAAACGGGAAGTCGATGCTTCCAGGCATATTTGTAATATTTAAAAATAAATTAATTATATCCTTCTTTGATAACCATATTGATGCCGTGATCTTCAATATAATCAACTCCAAACTCCACATCCGGTATGAAAATTTTGGATGACTGACAAATGTTTCATCCAATCAAATTTTTTAGTTCTTCCTCTATATCTACAGGGGTTAAAACGAAGTACGAGGCTTTGTTGTCCCCTCAAGTTCAGTAGTAGCCTGGTGGGGATTTTTTTTTAATTACGAAGCCCCGCCTATTCTTATGGGGCCCATTATTTTATTTTATTTTCCATTCTCGTTTTTTCATCATATTATACTTTTCTACGAATATTTCTATTATTTCCGTATCGAGATCTATGTCTTAACCAGTGACTGAATCTAGAAGATTAGCTTCAACTAGCATTTAGCAACTGTTCTAGAATGTCAAACACAAGATGTTATTTTTCTTTTATATTGATTAATGCAGGTATTTTAATTGTTAAAATAATTTATTAATTCAGTGAATCTTTTGTTCATGGAGACCTATTTTATTTTCCTACGATAATAATGCAATAACGTGAATAATATCATTGATTGCTAAATGTTTTAAAAATCAATAAAGTATTGCTTTAATAAGACCTACAGTAAATTCCATTTCTTTTTCGCGGTCCACTAATTAAAGGCAAGCCAAGACAGAGCCTGAATGAGAAACAACCTCACTCAACGTCAAATGTCATAACGTGAAATTGCTTAGCGAGAGTCATCAATTCAGCAGTTCCCTTTCTTTTTTCCAGTATTAGAATGACAAATAACCACTCCAAATGACATTCGTTGATAAAATGTTCAGATTATGAGTTATGATTCGACCATGAAAATTAATCAACCCATCGCCTACAGCTTTACTTGTTGATAATTCTGATGAAATCTGGAATTCCAATTCTAATAATATCTTCGAGGAGAAATTAACCACTAGGTCAGAAATATTCTTCTTCAATCAATTACGTCGGAGGATAGATAGAACTCTGGAGATTTACGATTTTAATTCACAGGATTTTATTATTATGAAACACGACAATTTACGAAGCACGATAATTTACGAAAACCAGAAAGCGATTTTGAAGATGAAACGGAAATTAAGAAATAGAATTGAAGAAATAGAGCGTTTATTTTTGTTTTTTCAGTTCGGAAGAGAGTTGGTCAGAGCGTTTGTGGTTTTCTTTTTTTGTCTGAGAAATCTGGATATCTTAAGCTGCATTTCAGAGGATTTTTAAGAACTGGTAAAGGGATTTCAGGTTTTCGAGTTGGTACCACTAAAAAAGCTGGTAGACAAGTGTTTCTGCAAAGCGCCGCTACATTGCTTTAAGGTGAGGGTTATTGCTTCGTTCGATATTTTAGTTAATGAAAAACCGATTCTTCTGTAAAATTATCCACTTAATTAAAAGGATTTACAGGCTTTTTGATTATTGATGATCTTCAAACCCTTTGCGAGTTTATATTTTAAAAAGGCAAATGGTGCATTGCAATTTAAAAAAACTTTCGATCAGTTTTGGAAACAACTTTGGTTGGCAATGAAGCCTGTCGACAACGATCAGGAAGATGAAAGTAGACTTTTGAGCCCCCAGAGTCGAAGGCGAAGCGTAGGTATCAATTAATCTATTAACAGATACAAAATTTACCATTAGAAAATACTAGTTTTGAGCAAGTAACTATTTTCTTTAAGCCTAAGTTAATATTTAATGACTGGCTTAGATAGAATTAGGATGGTATGCATTGAGATATTATCTTTTATTAAATATTTTGTACCGGTTTGCAACTTAAAAAAAAAATCCTTAGAATATTTATTTACTAGGTGTTGAAAGCTATTGAGCAAAGTTTCTTATGCTTCTAGTTTTCGAGATCTTTATAATTGCCCAATTTCTTAGAGGTCATGTGTTTTACCTTTTTAGTTTCAGTTTTAAGGTCTTGAGGATTTAGTATTAATGTCTTAAAGTTCGAAAACAAGATAGATGCTAAAATAGTCTTAAAATTCGGTGAATATATTAAAAGAATTTTCCATTAAAATTATCTTTCATTAGATATTACATTGTTGTTTTTTATTGTAAAATATATTTTTCATTTAAAATTTTAATACAATGATATAGTAACAAACTTTTTCCCTAGTTTTTAAAGAAATGGTAAGGGATAGAAGAAGATCTTATACGATACTATTTCTGATTAATTACCTTATTGCAGACAAAATAAGTTCTTCTACATTCTTTATTGCAGGGGTGTCTAAGTCAAAACCGACTGGCAAGAAAAACTGGCCAGCCAATCCGCAAGTTTTTCTTGCTGCCAAATCCTTAAGATTGGTTGCCCAAAAAAAGTTTAATGAAATATTACGGTAATCAATTATGTAAGCATTATAATAGTGATAATATATACAAGGAACGTTATTCTACCATTTGTTTATGTCTTCGTAAAAAACAAAAATAAAACAAAACCGAATAATTGCCTGACTAATAATTGCTCTAGATTGCTTAACTGATTAATTTCCGATTTTCTATGAGTGCGACAATCGTTCTGTTGCTCGTCTTTGTTTTTGTTTCTTTTTTATATTTCTTCCATTCTTTCACTGTCACATCTCAGTACCTATAGGAAATTTCCGTTGGTCATCCTTAATGGATGGCGTACATTATAGGCAGCAATTCAGTGTTTGTTTTGGGGTTTTAAATCCAGGAATGTATCAACAGTTCCAGTGTGTGAACAAATCTAAGAATTGAACCTCTAAAATTGAATTCCTTCCTTTAAGGTTTCGATTATCGAATTTTTTTGAAATTTTTAACGTAAAGAAAGGAAAGGAAAATGAAACACAAAAAAACAAGCAAAACAAAAAGACGATGACAAGGAGCAAATAGACAACGAAATGAAAATCTTTATACGTTTATTTCAAAATTTCTTTTGCAGATAACAATGAGAAGTCTAGGACAATATTAAGATACAGATAATTATAACATTAGTTAGATTACCATTCAGAGTAAATTTGAGTTTGCGCAAACAAATGAAGATTACGGTTCTAAGATTGAATTTTTAAGATGGCTTTTCCTTTTAATTCTTTTTATAGCCACATGTTGGATTCTTTCCTGCATTACTACTTGAAATTTTTTGTAAAAATGAAATTTAAACTTTTTGTGAACTCTGTGTGAATAGAGACATGAGATGAGCCTACATTTCTCATTGTATTGCTGAGAAGTTTATCTTTGAATGCTATAGAATATTCTAAAGACTTTTCGAAACTTGCAGTAGGTATTGTAAAACATTAATTGTGTTATTGAAATGCGTGAATTTGTTAGTTGTTTGTAGTTATAGCTCTAGTAGTTTGGTGTACTGTTTGCATTGAAATAACAGTAATAATTAATCGCTTTGGTAGTAGTTTGGAGAATAAAATTATCTATATCTATCTATCTATATATAGGTTAACACATTAAAGTTTCTCTACGTAGAGGGCTCTGGAGCGCGTTCTAAGGCTCCAAATGGAAAGAAATTTAGACAAGAGGTACTTCAAATGATGCACTCGCTGTTTATTAAAAGAAAAAATACAAACAAATGACCAATAGATGGCATACAAATCACTTGTATATCGTTACAAATGTTCATTGTTGCCAACAACGTTTTCCATTCTCAAACCGGCATTTTCTAAGGCGCTGTTTGGCAGCACATTAATTGGACAGTGTGAGCCATCGTCATTTCAGACCTTGACTTTGTACGAGTGGAATGTATCGCTTCACTAATGCTGAGAGAGCAGATATGCACCTAGCGCATGGGGCAGCGAAAGGAAACGGACGAGCCGCTGTACGACTCTATCGTGAACGGTTTCCCAACAGACGTGTGCCCAATCTTCAAACGTTTGAGTTTCACATTAGAGATTTACATTCCGATCATTCGACGGAAACAGGAATGATTGTGGTCGGCAACGATCGACGCACACACCTGCCATGGAGGAAGAGATCGTACATCGAATTGAACGCAATCTACGTACAAGTACAAGAGCTATTGCGAATGCCCTTGCTCTCTCACAATCCAGCGTGTGGTGAGTCTTACACGAGGAGTGGTTACATCCCTTTTACATGCAACGGGTCCAGTCATTGGAGGCCGGAGATTTCCCACAGCGTGTGGAATTCGCACCCTGGTTTTTGCAGCAAAGTACCGTACAAGTAGACTTTTCAACATGGGGTTCTCTTCACTGATTCCATCTCACATGAGGGTTCCCAATATTCATATGTGGGGACATGACAACCCACGAGGTACAGGACCACATGCTACACAACAATGGTTTATCGTCAATGTTTGGGCGGTTATTGTCGGTGACTGTTTGATTGGGCCATACCTACTGCCATCACGAATCGACGGGCGGAGTTATCGGATATTCCTGGAGGAGATCTTACCGGAACTGCTGCATGATGTTCCTTTATCTGTTCGCCGTCATATGTGGTTTCAGCACGACCTGACTCTCCCACATTTCAGCATTGATATGCGGGAGTATCTCAACAGCACTTTTTCGACGCGATAGATTGTCCGGGGCAGACTCGTTGCTTGGCCATCACGATCACCTTACTTGTCCTGCATTGATGTCTTCCTCTGGAGTTACCTTAAAGGCATCGTCTACGAGACCACATTGCCTGGGATGCTGACCTCGTCGTAAGAGTCGCTGTGGCAGCTGCATATATCCTGCGAAAGGCCTCGCATTTTTGCGCATATTCATCAATCCATGCAGCTACGTTGTGACGCATATATTAATGTTGTTGGAAAGAACTTTGAACAAAGACCTTACTGTCATATTGTAAACATAGAGGTAATAAACATGCTGTCTACCTTAATTGTCTTTTATTTCTGAACCTCAGTGTACGTTCTAGCACATTCGGGTGACGTTTGTGAACATATATTCCTGTGAATATGGCTTGTTTTTATATTCCTGACCTCCCTTTAAAATGTGTATAGGGAATTTTGAATCACCCTATATTTACTATCAGGTTGAGCTTTTCTTGATATTACCTTCTCCTGACATACATGGCAATGAGTTATCAATTGCCAGCATTTCATTTTGATCTTCTGGTCGGCCCGTCCCAACACTGCTAAATCATCATCATTAAACGTATGGGAGTCATAAGCAAAAATAGCAGTCTTTCTATAACCAGATATGATGTTTGATGGTGTCATGGATTTTTCGAAAGATTTCCAAGACATTCTGCAATGTGGTAAATACTGAGTGGAGTTATTCTAATATGCAGTGCTTTAATTTGAATTGAAATGAATATTATATAAGAATGGAATTAAAGATTATATATAAATTCATATAACTTTATATAGAGATTTCACAATATTTAAATCTTATTTATGTTAATTCAACTTTTATAAAATACAAGGTGGCCATAAAATAATTTTCCCTGTTTGGAGCAATCTGCAGCGAAAACTGATGAATGGAATGAAACCAAAATTCAGGTATAGTCTATTAAGGGCATAGGGAGAAAAATTCTGCAAAAAAAAAAAAAAAAAAAATTAGTACCAAAAGTCGCCGATAGGAGAAAATTCGACGCTGCTGTCACTCTAAACGTAGATTTTGCGAATTTTCTAGTGCAGAAGTGACAGCAGCGCTACTCAGTCTTTTAAAAAGGGAAGAGCGAACGTTCAGTCAAGCAGTTCGTCGATTGACTGTTGAGTTGCACTCAATATGCGGCCTACCTTACCTCAACATAAAGCTGCTTTAAAGCTGTTTTACACTAAAGAGTGCAATGCAGGGCGGCTCTTAGAGACTTTCGAAGACTTCATAACCTACGTAAAGGTCCAATGTTTGCTGTAGCGCTGCGAGCTATGATTCATAAATTCGAGGAAACTGGATGGCTAGGAGTGAGACCCGGCAGAGGACGAAAACCAGTATCAGACAACACAGTAACAGATGATGCCACTGCAGTGTTCGACGACACAGGGACTAGTAGTGGTCCAAGCGCTCTTGCCAATAGCTCGCCAAACCGATATACCTTATGGGACTGTCTGGAAAATCTTACGGAAAATGCTACATTTCTATCCGTATAAGATCAGTCGTGTGCAAGAACTAAAACCTAATGATTATGATAAGCGCCTGACTTTCGCAATAACATTTCTTGCCCCAAATGGATATCAACAATGATTGGCCTTGGAACATATTGTGGGGAGATGAGGCTCATTTTTATCTGAATGGGTCAGTCAACACTCAAAACTACCGAATCTGGGCATGTGAACATCCATCAGTGATTCATCAAGTGCCACTGCATTCTCCAAAAGTAACTGTGTGGTTTGGATTCACGGCAGAGTTCATATTAGGACCATACTTTTTGAGACTATGACTCCTACAGGTCCTGTTACCTGTTTAATGGAGAGAGATATCTGCAAATGCTGCAAACGTTTGTCATTCCTGAATTGCAACAAAGACAATGCTCACACTCGACAAGTTATATGCAAGATGGAGCACAACCACATATTGTTCGTGCAGTACAGAACCTGTTACGGCAGCATTTCGGGAATGAGAGGGTTATCAGTCAATATTTTCCGATGGAATGGCCGCCCCGTTCCCCGGACATGACCCCATGTAACTTTTGGTTGTGATAGTACCTGAAATCCTTTGTGTATACTGGTGGCATTACAAACCTGCATTCGTTGAAAGATAACATACGACGGGCTGTTACAAACATCCAAATTGACACTTTACGCGCAGCAGTAGAGAACGTTGTACACCGGATGCAGTATGTTATACACAAGAAAGGTCAGCACATTGAAAATGTTGTATGTGATCCAGAGGACCCTAATGATTGATTAATGTCGGTAATGTTGATAACAGATAGTTAACAAACAAATGATGATTAAAGATTGTTGTTTAAAGATTATTATTGTTTTGTTTCAGAACGTTTTTTGTGAGTCTCAAATTCCATTCTTTACTCTACTGTATGTTCATAAACTTTCATAATCCTTTTTGCGTGAGTTCATTGTAATTATTCACCTATTTACTGGTTCCGACAGTGCCAAATTTTCTCCTATCGGCGACTTTTGGCACTAATTTTTTTTTTTTTTTTTTTTTTTGCAGAATTCTTCTCCTATGCCCTCAATAGACTATAATTGAATTTTGGTTTCATTTCGTTCATTAGTTTTCGCTGCAGATGCCTCCAAAAGGGAAAGTTATTTTATGGCCACCTTATATTTTATGTTATGTCTGTGTTCGAATCTTAAGTTAAAATTATTGCATGGCGCACAGTGCGACACCTGGGGAAGAGTATAACACCGTTACACTGTGCCCTGAAGGTCTAATAACTATTAGATCATAATTGTAGGTATATGTAATCTATTTAAGATTAATAAGTGTATGTGTTAATAACATCGATGTGTAGACAATGAGACACTTTCAATACTATAATATTATATCTGCATATAATATTAAGTTAAGGAATAGGCAGCATCACAAGAGAGAAGAAAGAAAATACTTTACTTACCTCAAAACAAGGAAATAATCTTAATCCAAATGCACTGTATAGTACCATTCAGCTTCACAATGGCTACTGAAGGGATGTGTCAACATAGCTACCGCTAGGGATTTCATCATTATTCGAGCGAAATTCAAAATTGTACCCTGTACCGCGTGTTACAATCCGTCCCATGTTCCCCTGTATCGTCGAGTTATTGATTCGGCCTTTCTGATTCTACAGTTTTTTGTAACATCGATAGAATAAAAGTTAATAACAATGTAATTCAAAGAATGTAATTAGAAGTGAGTATCTTTTCACCTTAGTGCAAGATGAATTATTACAATTTGCTAAGAGTATCTACTTTAAATAAATGTTGTGAATTTCTTCCAGTTTTTAAGACACTAGTGGTCAAAAAGCTGTCGTCCCCCAAAAGCTCTGTTGTGCTCTTAGCTCTTTAAGGTTTGTTG
>JAFIDM010012231.1:132395242-132415211 GCA_023159025.1 Thereuonema tuberculata | reverse complement strand
CCCCCCCCCCCCCTTTTGACCTCATGTAATTAATGGACGACCCCTTGCGGACTCTTGCTGGCTTGTGACCCGCAATTGACATAGTCGGGAGAAACGAAACACAACCAGGGACCGTATCAGACGGAATTACAGAAGGTGTAAGGGATGCCGAGCCGATTAATCTGTAAGTAGAGAACTTTATAATCTCACTCATTAACAACAACTGTTAATGCGGGCGGCAGCGAAAGCAGAGTGTCTACAGAACCGGGAAATCGGGAAAAACCGGGAATTGTCAGGAACATTTTGTTATTCTGGAACAAATCGGGGAATTATCAGGGAATTTTGCAATTATTACTTAAAATCAGGGAAATTTATGATCTTTTGCCAAGCATGAGTGCCTATCTTATGGGAGCATTCAAGGATAAAAGCAGCACAAAAGGAATCTGAAATGATTGAAAATGAAATTGCTGGGATAAAGCTTTCAAAAATTTAAATAATCGTTATCATGCTTTATATTACAATGAATCTCAAATTTAGTTTGAGTTTAATTTTGTGTATATTGTTGCAATAAATCTTTTAAGATATTGTAAACTCATTCATTTATAATTTTTTTTTTTTTTAAGTATTTCATAAGTACGGTTTTTATAGAATTTTTTGCTTATTCTTTTAGTAACTTACAGAAAAGAGTAAATATTTACCAAGTAATTAAAATTATAGAATTTTTCTCTAATGATCAGGGAATTTTAAAAGAAATTGTTCATAAAATCAGGGAAAAATCAGGGAATTTTTTTATTCAGATTTTGTAGACACCCTGGAAAGGCTTGTGGTGTGTGAATACTGTTTTCGGGTGGAGAAAAAGCTCTAAATCATTATTACAGTGCATGAAAGAATGATGGGATGCTTGAAAATAAGCATTGTGTTTCTTAAACACTAACTTTCTGTGAACTCTAAAGTTTGAACATACAGGTGAAAGCCATTCACAACAAACTTATAATATCATCGAATACGTGTGAACTAAAGAAAATCTGCGAACTGTAAATCACAGACATTTGATTACTATAACAGAGTTGTATTATTATATAGCCCATTATTATTAATTTTAGTTGAACCAAAGACAGTTGGCTGAAGAAAGTTAAAGAAATAATTGTGTTTTAATCGAATTTCTTAAACTGAATGTTATAATAAATTGTTTGTTGTAGTGACGTAATTACCTTTCAAGTTAATCTTTAGTTGTTTAATCATACTTATGAAGGAGGTTATTTTGGAGATGTATATCTCATAAAAGGGACTAGTCCCGTGTTACTTATCCAATTTTTGTTTTTTTGAATTTTTATGCTTATCTGATAAATAAATGTGTTATATTTAGAAAATAGATTTTGATCCATTCATTCTCGTGCATTTATGATAAAAGTTTATTGACTTAGGTGACGACAATACATTTGTGTTAAGAGAATAAGATCTTTGGGATCCGAAAGGGTGGTTATTATTGGGGAAATTTCAGGTGATATTAACAGGTCACTCTGATTCCAATAAAATAATTCATTCTCAAAATTCTTGTTTGTGTGATGATGGAAGTAGACATACGGCCGTACGTGGAGCCAGCTCTTTCCTTAAATTATCTCAATATCAATATTGCATTGTCGATAGAGGCGCCCTTACGTATACACACGCTGCCGTGTTGCGCTGTTCTATTTTTATTTCACCCGATCTTGGGAACCCTGACTCATCCTCCACCGCCCCTACCCCACTTACCCCTCCTACCTCTCGCTAAAGCCTATATATTACCAAGGTTTTGGAGTCCCCCGCTCTGTTGCTACTGTTGTGAGTGCTAATTCTTTCAAATTTAACTGTTTAGTTTCCAGTAGTAAATTAATATCTTATGATTAAAAGACCAGTCTTAAAAAAGTCTGTCGCTGCTTTGGCAATATAGGGCTTTACC
This sequence comes from Thereuonema tuberculata, assembly GCA_023159025.1. Lineage (NCBI taxonomy): Eukaryota > Metazoa > Arthropoda > Chilopoda > Scutigeromorpha > Scutigeridae > Thereuonema > Thereuonema tuberculata. The sequence continues at coordinate 132,413,293 of JAFIDM010012231.1, read as the reverse complement.
TCTCGCATCCACCTGCCACTGCATGGCTGCGTCAGTCACAGTTTTTGCATTGATGAGTTACGTGAATTCTGTCAGTGTCCAATATGTCAAAAAAATTTTCGGGAGCTCAGCGGAGAAAATTAAATAAGGAAAGTGAATTAGCGCGGGAAGTGTTACTGTCCAAAGTGCCAAAACTAACTAGTTTTTTTTAATATTTCATCTTCAATCCCAGCGGCAGAACCCGAACCCAATACTGTCTGTGACCTGCCAAGTACCAGTTCTCAAGGGACTAGCGAAGAAATTTCTGTCCTTCCTACAGACATTGAAAGTCGAGATAATAATCAAGAGATAAATTCAACTTTACACTCTAAGATTGACGATGACACCAGCAAACATTGTTATAGTTTGGCTTTGTCGGAAGACCCAGCAACTTGGCCAGAGCTCATCTTAAAAGAGCAGCGCAATGACTTAATTTTAAAATACCCTGCTGAATTTTCCAAAAAAGATTATCAGTATCCAAAAAATTCCAATAACAGGCATTTTTCAAATTGTTTTCGATTCCGTTTCGCTGAAAACGGTGAAAAAGTACTTAGACGTTGGTTAGTTTATTACGAAAAAAATGATTCGGCTTACTGTTTTTGCTGCAGGATTTTTGACCCATCCTCAAAATCACAGTTTGGACAAAAAATGGGTTTTAATGATTGGAAACACATGGCTGATAGGTTGAAATCTCATGAAATGTCACCGGATCACTTTAAATACATGGTCCAGTGATGCACGGCTGAAAATAGACTCAAAGGGGGTACTTCAATTAACCAGTTACTTATTAATCAAATCAACACTGAAACACAACGCTCCGCAGAGGTGTTGCGACGGATAGTCGAAATCACTTTGTATTTAGCAGAGCATAACATAGCATTTCGAGGCTCGTCTTCCAAGTTATTTACAAAAAACAATGGTAATTTTCTCGGCCTTGTACAACTATTAGGGAAGTTCGATATAGTTTTAATGGAACACTTACGCAGAATATCCAACCGAGAAACTAACTTTCACTTGTTAAGTGTATCGAGTCAAAATGAGATTATTAACATGTTAGGCAATGCAGTAAAGGAGAGCATCATCAAGAAAATAAAGAATGCCAAGTATTTTTCAGTAATTTTCGACTCCACTCCCGATATTAGCCATAAAGAGCAAACATCTCTAACGATTCGCTATGTTAATGAAGAAAATGATGAAATTAACATAGAGGAGAGCTTTATAGCATATCGAGTGGCTGAAGAAACTTCCGGAAAAGCTCTCACTGACCTTATGTTTAAGGAAATTGCCGAATGTGGACTAAACATGAAAGATTGTCGGGGGCAGGGTTACGATAATGGCGCCAATATGGCAGGAATCTACAAAGGAGTTCAAGCTCGTGTACTACAAGATTTCCCTCTGGCTTTTTTCATGCCTTGTGAATGCCATAGTCTGAACCTGGTAATTGCTGATGGAGCGAAATCCTCAGTCAAATCCACATCTCTATTTGGAATTCTCCAGCGTATTTATACAATATTTGCAGGCTCTATAAAGCGTTGGTGTGTGATCAGCGAACATGTCGAGAATCTCACGCTAAAACAAGTATGTGAAACACGATGGGAAGCCCGCATATCTGCGGTGCAGGCTGTTCGCTATCAGTACGTCGAAGTCCGGGATGCTTTGATCGAATTGAATGAGGAAACGGACGATCCTCAGACAGCGAGTGAGGCCCATTCCTTAGTCAACCAGATGGAAGACTTTTCTTTCTTAATATGCTTACTAGTATGGCATGATTTGCTATTTGAAATCAATATCATCAGTAAAAGTCTTCAAGGGAAAGCCAAATGTGTCAGTGATGCTGTAAAGAAGTTCAATAATTGCTTGGACTTCTTAGACAAATTTAGAGTAAGTGGATACAATAACGCAGTAATTACCTCAAAGGAAATTGCAGAAGAGCTAGAAATACAACCAATCTTCCCTGAAAAAAGAATTCGCAAAAAGAAACGTGTCTTTTTGTACGAAAGTGGTGACGAAGTGCAAACATCTGCAGAAGACACATTCAAGAGGGAGGTCTTTTATCCATTGGTGGATATAGTTGTAACTTCAGTGAAAAGTAGGTCAACTGCAATTTATAACCATAAATCGCAGTGGGGTTTTTTGTATAACGTGGCTAACCTTCCAGCAAAAGATAACTTAAAGCAACGTTGTTTGAAACTAGAATCTCTCTTAAAAAATACTGATGGCGTATCGGATATCAACGGCAATGAACTTTTTTGTGAACTACAACATGTGAATTCCATCTTGGAGCTGAAAGAACCTCAAGTTCAACCTATTGATGTGTTGCGGGCAATCAAGAAAACGGGCAGCAAAGACTTATTTATAAATCTCTGGATTGCACTAAGAGTTTTGTTAACCACACCAGTGACAGTTGCAAGTGCTGAGCGTAGTTTTAGTAAGCTAAAACTTATAAAGACATATTTACGATCAACTATATCACAGGAGAGACTAAATTCTCTGGCCATCTTGTCCATTGAAAACGATGAGGCACGAAAAATAGACTTTACTGAAATTCTCACGACATTTGCTCGTGCAAAAATCAGGCGAATGCCATTTAATGTTTAGTATCTTATCTCAAAAACATGGTTCACTTTTCTATATTCTGTTCAATGTATATATCGAGGTTTTCCACACTAATTTGTATTAATACATTAATTTGTATTAATAACGCCTATAATAATTTTTATGATTGTTAAGATTTTCTTACATTATTTGTATTAATTTGATTTTCAATGCAATCTTATTAAATTTTTTTTAAATAATTTAAGTCCTGACTTTGGTATTTTTGTAAGGTAATCCGATCAGGTATGGGTCAATCCATATGAAATCAACCAATGGGTGTTGCTGATATATTTTATTTTATTTTTGATAGTACATTTTCTGTTTATATATACATTTGGGAGTATAAAACGATTTTTTTAAAAAAAATATTATTATTACTTTGGCTTTTATCGGCCATTTTGTATACCAGGGTCGGCCGTTTTTGGCGTTTTCAGAGGTTAGCGATAAGTTAAATAACTTTTTTGTTTATTAAGATATCAACTTGAAATAAAAACCATCTTATTCAAAATGAAACCATCTACAAATCATATTATGATCAAAAATGTGTTAAGTCGTAAGGAAATAACCTAATTTTTTTTTTATTTTTTTTTTTTTTTTTTATTGTTATGAGAGTAGAAGTAGTATTTATTTAAATTATGATAAGCAGAAGAAGAGATTTAAAGAAGACATATGGATTAGTAACATATAGAAAAATGTGTTTTCGATCAGAATAAATTGAAGATTTAGGGAATTTTTTTTCCAAGAAGGGATTAAAACACAACTTTAATGTTTTTTCCCCTTAAACATATAATAGAGAAAAAGACTTAAAAAAAATTTGATACCTTTTAAATGCCACCTTTAGGTTTTACAGGCCTTCAAATATCGCAATTTGTCCAAAATTGCCGATTTTCAAACAGGTATATCTCAAATAGGGACTGAATCAAAAAAATCTGAAATTTTCAAAAAATACTCTTCTAGTATCTGGTAATAATCACATGAAATTTCATCATTGTGTTTTAATCAGAAGTATTTTTTTTAATTAAAGAAAAAAAGCAAAAATACATTGACGCAGACTCCTGAAGTGTTAAAACACTTAAAAAAAACACACCTAATAAACTAAATAAATAATAAAATAAACATTTTTTTTTTACTAAAGGAGCATTTTATATATATATATCTTCAGTCAAATGTTTTTGAAAGCAGTGCACAGTCACGGTACTATGGTCCAAACAGTCACTTATAACAGAAAGGTTTCTGTGGTTCATTTCAGCATCATGCAGCTCATAAAAGGGTGCAAGGTAACTTGAGGGTTACTCCAATGGTAGCTCTGGATTTCAATTACAGTTTACACATTTTGTACATATAGGCCTAGAATAGGTTAGTTCATTAGGTGTGTTTTTTTTAAGTGTTTTTAACAGTTTAGGAGTCTGTGCGTCAATGTGCGTCGTACTGTGTATTTTTGCTTTTTTCTTTAATTAAAAAAAATACCTCTGATTAAAACACAATGATGAAATTTCATGTGGTTGTTACCAGATACTAGAAGAGTATTTTTTGAAAATTTCAGATTTTTTGATTCAGTCCCTATTTGAGATATACCTGTTTGAAAAATCGGCAATTTTGGACAAATTGCGATATTTGAAGGCCTGTAAAACCTAAAGGTGGCATTTAAAAGGTATCAAATCAAGTCTTCTTCTCTATTATATTTTTAAGGGGAAAAAACATTAAAGTTGTGTTTTAATCCCTTCTTGGAAAAAAAATTCCCTAAATCTTCAATTTATTCTAATCGAAAACACATTTTTCTATATGTTACTTCTTCTTCTGCTTATCATAATTTAAATAAATACTACTTCTACTCTCATAACATTAAAAAAAAAAAAAAATTAGGTTATTTCCTTACGACTTAACACATTTTTGATCATAATATGATTTGTAGATGGTTCCATTTTGAATAAGATGGTTTTTATTTCAAGTTGATATCTTAATAAACAAAAAAGTTATTCAACTTATCGCTAACCTCTGAAAACGCCAAAAACGGCCGACCCTCGTATACAAAATGGCCGATAAAAGCCAAAATAATACATTTTTTTTTAAAAATCGTTTTGTACTCTCAAATGTATATATAAACAGAAAATGTACTATCAAAAATAAAATAAAATATGTCGGCAACAAATTATTTTTTTTATTGGTTGATTTCATATGGATTGAGTCGTGTCTTTTTTGGGCACAAAAACACAGACAGTGACGCAACTCGCCACGCAACTTTGCTAACGAGCGACTGGACGCGATGCGGCTTGTATTGTATCTTGTCCAGTCCACGTCGCCCCAAGTCGCGTCGCTCATTGTGTGTTAAACCCCCTGTTTCCCAACGTGGGGCGCACGCCCCACTGGAGGGCAATTTGATTGTTATAGGGGGCAATTGGAAAATGGAAATTTTTCCTTGGTTGTAAAAGTTAAAAAGTCTTTTTTTTATTTTGGTTGTGAAGGTCAAAAAGTTTTTTTTTGGGTTGTGAAAGTTATACCTAATTTGGTGGGCATAGCATACTTTATATACTTCAGGTGGGGCATAGCATAAAAAAGGTTGGGAAACACTGGTTCAAGCCATTATGTTTACATGTATTTGATAGTGTCGCATCACGTCGCTCGCTGTGTTTGTGTTTGAATCCTTACAGACATTACACATGTCGGGTGGGTGCACGTGGGATTGAGTTGGGGGGAGGGCGCCTGACGAAATCTTGCCCCGGGCGCCAACAAACCACGCGACGGCCCTGACACCTGCCATGGAGGAAGAGATCGTACATCGAATTGAACGCAATCTACGTACAAGTACAAGAGCTATTGCGCATGTCCTTGCTCTCTCACAATCCAGCGTGTGGTGAGTCTTACACGAGGAGTGGTTACATCCCTTTCACATGCAACGGGTCCAGTCATTGGAGGCCGGAGATTTCCCACAGCGTGTGGAATTCGCACCTTGGTTTTTGCAGCAAAGTGCCGTACAAGTAGACTTTCCAACATGGGTTTCTCTTCACCGATGAAACCGCCTTCTCACGTGAGGGTTCCCAATGTTCATATGTGGGGCATGACGACCCACGAGATACAGGACCACTTGCTACGCAACAATGGTTTACCGTCAATGTTTGGGAGGTTATTGTCGGTGACTGTTTAGTTGGGCCATGCGTACTGCCATCACGAATCGACGGGCGGAGTTATCGGATATTTCTGGAGGAGATCTTGCCATAACTGCTGCATGATGTTCCTTTGTCTGTTCGCCGTCATATGTGGTTTCAGCACGGCCTGGCTTTCCCACATTTCAGCATTGATATGCAGGAGTATCTCAACAGCATTTTTTTCGGCGCGATGGATTATCTGGAGACCCGTCGCTTGGCCACCACGATCACCCAACTTGTCCTGCATTGATATCTTCCTCTAGGATTATCTTAATGGCAATCTGTTGTTGCTCTTAGCTCTTTAGGATTTGTTGATACAAGATCTCGGAATGCATTGGGATGACGGAATTAAATGTCAACGGAAGTACTAATAGAATAGAAGAAGCCTACCCACATAATGACAAAAAAATATAACTATCATTATCATTACCGATTTCTTAGGTTACTAACGTAAGATATAGGTCTATTGATAGTTATTTTCTTTGTGATTATGTGTGTAGGCTTCTTCTATTCTACTAATACATCCACACACGTTAAAGGTTCTCTCATCTCAACGGAAGTTTTTTTTTTTACTTATAAATCCAGTGTTGTTTAATATCTGGAATAGTGTGACTACCTTAAAATTTTAGTTAAATCAATGAAATTAATATAGGGATTCTGATAGATTCTTTGCAGACATGTTAATCACAGCAATAAAGGGTGCATATCCTTTACATGCTGTAGTCAGACATCAGATGAAAAATGAAGAATACTTTGTGTAGAAGACATTAGTCGAGAGAATTAAAACCAAATGATAATTCGAGATTATACTATCTTATTTTTAACGTTTTCTTCTTAATTCTAACAATATTGTAAACTGAGTTTTAAAAATCGCCGATGTTCGATAGGATTTTTTTTTTCGGGAAATTGAATAAGCAGAATTTTTGATTCAAAGTTAACATCAACAAATGACTTACAGGTTCGTCCTTAAAAGACGTCCGCAAATAGGAGGGAGACTGTAAATTGTGACAATTTCAGACAGAGACTATCTGTATTTCGATAAATTATTATTTATTTCTTTTAATTTTCTTGTAATAACAATATGGTAATATTGTAACAACATTATATTTCTTCTCGGTGAATGTTAACGTGCGCATTTAGTTATTTAAAATAAATATCACTGAAACACAAAATAAAAACTAAAAAAGTTTAACACATTAAAAAAAGTGGTACAAGGACCGGTTTCACCTTTGTAACAGGGCGTTCTCAACTGAAGAATTACAGAAATTGCAGGTTCTTAAATACAATATTTGACCAATCAAAATCACATTGAAATTGAGAATGTTGACGTTGGACTAAATATAAAACTGCGTGGAAGGGCTTTTAAACATCATTGAAACATCTCTGGATGATGCCATCAGAGTCTTCTCAAGGACCTGAAAATATTGAGGTGCCAGTGAAAACCAATTGTAAAAAGAAAGGGGAGGAAAAGCGTGGAAAAACAATATTGGTTGACTGTAAGGAGAAATTTAAGTAAAGGAAGGAAATGTATTCTGTTGCTTATTTTTTTTTCTTTTTCTTTTTTGATTTAGTAAAACTGTCGTTACTATTGTTGAAATAGAAAGGTTAATGTTGAGTGTTGTGAATTTATTAAAACCGCATTCAGCTATTGTTTGAACAGAAATAGTTTCTTTATAACAGGGGTGTTTAGAATAAGGACTGATTCCTTACACTTACGTAGGAAATGATTAGGTTCTTTACAAAGAATGGAGCGATTAGTGAAATTGATAGAATGATTAATCTTATGTACGTGTGTAGCTGTTGAGTAATTGAAATCTTTGTTTATTGCATTAGTGTGCTGGGATAGCCGTTTATGAAGTTTTTCATAATTTTCATAAATCGTAGACTGAATGTTATATGATGGTGATTTTTAACTAAGAAAGTAGCTTCTAAAATTTGAGTAAATATTTACAAAAAAGAAATAAATTGATAGAAGTTGAATTTAGAACTCCATGAAAAAAAAAAAAAGCCTCAAATTGCTATGAATTCGTGAGTGAGGGGAAGCATGTGGATCATAAAACTTTTCTGGATTGCTGAGGAAAATTGTGAAAGTCGAATAACAGAGGTTATGTGAAAAACCAATAATTTATCGCAACAACAAATCACAAAGCAGTCAGTTCACAACGCATCAGTTTTGTACTATGTTGTTGAAAGCGGTTCAAGTATTTGTCTTTTTTAAAAAACATGGCTTTGAGATACAACAGAACATTGAGAGAGGGCACATAATTGATTTGTTTACTATCGGCTGTTTTATCATCAATTACGGCAATGGCATGATGAAGCAACGGTAGACAAATGAGACTACACACACACAGACCTGGCTCTGCTTTCAGGAAGACGATGGAAAGGTAAGATTCTGTATATGTCGTATGACTGCTAGCGATCGTACAGCAGGACGCTACACTCGGAGAATTACTGCCAAACGGTTTTCTGAAAGCTAACTTTGAATTCCACAGTATCCATGCGATAGTTTCCGCTAAACCCTCAAAGCCGGCAACAAAACTCATGTTATACAACGATTGCAATGAAAGTCAAGTGGCACCCCTTGGTTTTAGTGACGATTCTCTCCTCTGATGTTCACATCGTGCCAGGAGAAGCGCATGTACCAGTGAATTTTCTTCAGTAATTTATTTGTTGATGTCGCTCGTTAAAAGTTAATCCATTCTGTTTCACATTCCTTAGTCAATAGATTTTCTTCAGTTATTGTATTTGACATAACTTTATTTTTTCAAAGTATCGCCACAAGACATTGCAAATGGTAAGAAGGAATTGTATAATAGAAGAACCCCATAGAGAAGGCACCTCTCGCTGGTACATTGATTGCATAATCAATTTTACAGTTATCTGATTAGGGTTTTCCAACACGGTAATGCCCCGCCCATACGGCTCATATTACACGTAGAGTTTAAACATATTGTTACGTCGGCCTAGTTAGGTCCCGGACGTAAACCTGATTGAGCAGATATGGAATATGATGTGACGTTAGCAAGCTCCGCAAGGCATGATCATTGCACAGCAGATTATTGATGTGTAAATTACATTAAATTTTAGACATATTGGATGCTTTAATCTCGCGATGGACGTACCATGTATTAAATAATTAGGAAAAAAAATTATTAGCATTTGTTTCTAGAATTATTTTGATCATTTTGTATAATAAAAATGTTCAGTCTAACTTCGGCAAATCCAGTTAAGGTACCGTATTTCAGTTTCCGTCAGTGCATTTAGAGAATTCTTATGATATTTGCAATGAAATGACAAAATTAATCAAAGCCTTAAAAAAAGAAAAGAAATATCGAAAACATTACTTATATGCAAAAGAATATATAAAAATAAAAATAAATTAACATGTAATAAATAAACAAGTGCTGTTGTAAAATATCGTGGTATATTAAAACTGTTAAATAAGTGTTCAGAAACAAATAAAAAGCAATTTATTTGTAGTAGAATATTTAATATCAGTTAACCACAAAAACATAAGGGAAATAAACAATTACTAAAAAAGAAAAGCGCTATTTATTAAATACATCCTCTTTACTGACAATAATAATATATAATAGTGAGATTTGTTCAAATGCTTACAGATTTCTCAGTTTTTCTACTTAAAACTTGGTAAATAAAGGTCACTATTTGATCACCTTTCATCTGGTCACAGTTCTCTTTATAATTCGATAGGACAGGAGTAAAATTACGTTTTTATGATTTCGCCTCGTATTTCAAACAGTCAATTTAGACATGTTGAGTAATATACTCCCAAAGGTTTTAGCCATTCTTTCTAGGCTTTTAGTTGCAAATCCGCTTTTTGATAATTATCCAGTCTCATGGAAATTTCTTTTTGAATTTATAACTGACTAATATTGGAATTTCTTGATGTAACTGTAATTTTAATCTCCAGGAAATTTCAAAATTCTAATTTTTTGGAATTTGACTTTTTTATTTAAATAAAAAAAAGAAAAGATCTATGACTATTGATTGACAACGTTGTAGAAACATGTCCAACATTCATCTAACACGACAATCATGTCAATAAACTGACCCTATATAAAGTCGACATTTTTGTTAACATTTAAGCACATTGAAATTAAAAAATAAATCTGACAATAAACTGGAAATCAGTTACGAAGTTTCTAAAATCAAGAATGAAATTTTAAGAAAGCTTACAGCTATAAATGGAAATCGTTTTTGAATTTCGATACTGTCATGAGTTCCGAGGTATCGGGGAAAAAAAAAATCTGTTCTTATTTTGTTAAATATATTTCACAGCAAATTACTGATGAAAATAACTGATGCAAATTCATTTTAAGCCAGGAAATGTTTTATATAAGTTCTTTACGCCTATACACTTGACTAGCAAGTTCTATTTAAAATTATATAAAAATTAACACTGAATTTAAAAAACACTAACAATTAAAATAAAAATTAAAAGATAAAAATTTAGTTTACATCTAAAACTAAATCATTAACTAAATTTTTATCTTTTAATTTTTATTTTGTTAGTGTTTTTTTAAATTCAGTATTAATTTTTATGTAATTTTAAATAGAACTTTTTAGTCAAGTGTATAGGCGTAAAGAACTTACATAAATCATTCTCAGTACGCGTAAAACCCAGTATGCCAGGAAATGTTGTTGAAATAAACTCCTTAGAAGAATGATTAAAGAAAATAGTGAACGGAAGGGCTGAAAATTCAAAACTTTCCCACAATTTCTTATAAAGCCGGTCCATTTCGTCCTTGTTTGAATGCCTGAGCATGCGTTTGGCAATAAGCCAACAGCGAAGTTAATATTCTTTTTACTTAGCGAAAAATTACGTACGACTCAGTAATTAGATATAACATACCATTTCTGTCTTCGGTGGATCATGCCAAATGTTCAAATTGTCACTCACTCACAAAAATATCTCAGAATCAGTGCGTCGTTACCTAAGACATTTTTTGCTTACAACAACTCGTCGTTAACCAAGTACATCGTTTAACTAAGGCCGTCATTAACCAAGGTACTACTGTATTATTATTATTATTATTATTATTATTATTATTATTATTATTTTATTTAGGAATATTTTTTAGAAATTTATGAGAAACAGACTTAGGCGATTGGGCAGAGACTGGTACCATACTTTTTTTAGTGTGAATTGGTAACAAGGCATAGATAAAAAGGGCTTGAATTCAAGGGAAGATTCCTCCATTAATAATAATAATAATAATAATAATAATAATAATAATAATAATAATATTCCTACTGTTAGTTAAAACATTTACCATACTAAAAGTAGAACCCCAATCAATGATGAAAAATAATACAGTAAATTACATTTTTCTCGGATAAGAGAGATAAAATAATTACCAGTAACACGATATTCTCTATTTAGATAATAAATCAAGTTTATAAAAATTGATGATCTACCCATACTAATTTTAATTCCAATATCCAGAAACAAATTAAAAAAAATCTAAAGATCTTGCCTTCAAAAACTAATATTCCGACAACAACGAAAAATATCTATCGTAATATTAGATTTATCAATAATCCAAAATTCCAAAAATTGGGGGAAATATTTAAGTATGGAGGTTGATTATTTCATAAGTCTCCTTAACTTTTTAATATCACTTGAATTACAAAGTGTTTAATGTCAAATGTGCCATCTTCAAATGTGAGGTTAATTTGTTAGTATCTTCTCACTCCGTCAGATAGGTGGATCTCCAAATTGTGTTTATAGAGGGAGCCACCCGTCTCCGGAGTCGCCAGTAATTTCTGCCGATCGAAACCTCTTGTTAAAAACATCAACTTCTCAGTCCATTTTTATTTCTAAAATATCATCGATAAATATATTATATGCTTTTTTTTCTATAAATATGCTATCTGTTTTAACTATTTTTTTCTTTTCAACAAAGCAATAGCTTATCAAAATAAATAAAATATTTTTAAGTGTGATAACGCCAAGCAGATGGAAACAATGATTCATTAAACACAATAAAATCTAAAGAATAATATTTTTTTTGAAATTATATTTATTTTATTAATATAAATCTGAAGTCTTATTTGTCTGTTGCTTTTAATTAATATTTTAACAGTTCTGCAAAAATTTGTATTCAAAAATTAGGGAAATTATTATTATTATTATTAGTATTATTATTATCTCAGATATTTTTTTAATGTCTTAATTACAAAATAATTTAATTTTAATAAAAGGCCAGACGAAATTTCAAAGGAAGCCCCTATTTAGCAAATAAACTTAGAAAGTGTTATTTATTATTATCTTAAATAAGTCAGTTTGAACGTCTATGTACATTTTTAATGGATTATATACGAAGATTAAAAAAAAAAAAAGTCCTTTCTTCGGATGTAATATGTTTCACAATATTTTTCAAGGAAAATTTCAGGAGCTAAAGAAGAAAAAAAAAAAAAAAAAAAAAAAAAAGAAAAAGGAGAAAAAGAAGTTTTTTATTTTTCCAAAAAAAAAAAAAAAAATCTGAATTATGAGAAAGCTTTAATCAGAAATTACAGTATTTTTCTGTACATTACTCTTTTTCATTTTATTTTTTATTTATTTTCATTATTCAAGTGTGTCCTGTTTTTCGTAATAAAAATCGGACAGAAATGTAAACAGAAATTCAAGCTAAATACGGCATATTTTTTTATTCATTACTGGAAACTATTCAGATATACATTGTTTAATTTTTAAAGGTGTTAACAAAACACTTTTATTTGTTTAATTAGAGTTATGTAAGCTTCCTTTGTAATATCGTCCTGCCTTTGCTAAAATTAGCTTGTAATCAGAAATTAAAATTATATATAAATAAACTTATTTTGTTAGATAAAAATTATTAATAATTTATTTTCTTTATTAACATGAGAAATAAAAGAATCTATTCTCTTTATAACTTAGCTTCTGAAAGAAATTTCTGTCGAATTTTGAGTCACTGTTCTGTAATTGAGAACTTACGAATAATTAAGTAAACAACTGAACGATTGAACAGAAGGATCGGAAATGAACGATAACACTGTAGAGGTTATCGAGATAAATACCTTGACAACATTAGAAACTGCAGTTAGAGAGGAAATGTCGTTTTCATCTGATGTTTAATCTATTTGTAACATTTTCGGTTTGTTTTTGATATTGTAAGTATTAATTTACTGCACTTGAATATTTGAATTCTTTTGTAGATCTTGAATATTTCTCATAACGATTGGTCGGTCATTAGAAATAGTAAGCGATTTAATCCTTTCAAAGCACCTATTTAAAATTATCTTCGATTATTATTATTCGACCTGTTTAATAACAAAATGATAATGAAAATTGTTTGACTAATTCGTGTAGAATACTTGAGATTCGTGTCTCATCCCAAAAAAATCATTGAATTTCTGAAAGTAGAATTAATTCTTGGATATCTGTTTTCCTCTTAATTAACATTAAAAACAACTGTTTAATATTTTCTGCATTAACGTATTATTTCCTCTTTACAATAGCAATTCACGTTAAGTTAAAAGGCGATCAAACGATTCCTGTAAAAAGAAATTAAATTTTTGAACGAAAACTCAGAAGAGATGAATTGCATTTCTTTCGATCTTCTTTTAAACATTTGTTTTCTTCTTTGACTTAATGCTCTTAGCGTGGAGTGAAGTTTCTCATTTCCCGGAAGTAAAAAGAATGCTATTGCGGGTGAAGATGTCACCAAGACATTTAGGAAGCAGTGAATAAAAAATTAAAAAAGGAAGCTGTCTCATGGACGGAATGCTCTACTGAAGATATCAAATTTTTGTTATATTCGCTGATTGGCTCTGCTGAAAAGGAAACAGCTTCAGAAATTATACTGTTACTAGACAGCTTCCCAGAAGAGTTTATACATATTTGAGAAATGAAAATCACGATTTACGAACTTCTAAATATTGTAGTTTGCAATTGAACGGCGGTTCAGCAAATATAAAAGCAACATAAATATAAAATGGCGGAGTTTTGCTAATGGGCGAGAAATATGAATAAATTACGGAACTAAGACTCATTTAATAATGTTACAGAAGTAATAAATTCGAAATCTGTAGGAAATGCGAAGACGTGAATTAGTAAGCGAGGTTCTAATTTAATCTCCAATGATAAATTCAGGAGACTGGAAAAATAAAGAGAGAGAAATTTCAAACTGATGGTATCGTGCAGCAGAAGCTGGTTTACGGGAAATGATGTTTAATCAATTAAAACATCATTTAATAGATTAGTTTGGTTCTTCTTTCAAGACATCCCATAGTTTTCACTTCTGTTTCTGATTTTTTTTTGTACGAATTAAAGATAAGAAAAATTAATTGATTCAGAAGTTAATAATAAAAATCAAACAACCAATATGCAGGTGCTGCAGTCAACAGTAAACTCTTCAAGTTCTACAGCTCCGCCGGTAAATTTAAAACTAATTTTGACGGTGAAATAGAAGCAATATATATTGCCATGACTCAACTGCGCATCAGAATGGAATCATTTCAAAATGTCGTCATATTTTGTGACTCATCATCTGCTATTCAAGCCGTTACAAACTTCAAATGTCCAGTGAGCTCCAGAGTGTTGGAAATACGATCTATCCTGGCAGAGCTATACAAAATGAGAAAGGAGGTTATGTTCCAATGGATCCCCTCCCATATCGGCATTAAAGGTAATGAGGAAGCTGACTATCTAGCAAAAAATGGAACAACAATATTAAACATCACAAAAACAAAATTATCCTTCCATTCTGCAAAGCTGAAAATTAGATCCTGTTTCAAATTTGACTGGTTGGCATACCTAAAGGCAGTGGTCGGCAACCTTTTATTGTAAAAGGGCCAAATATGTTATGTGGGGATTACTGCGGGCCGCACTTGGGCCAAAACGGAAAATCTTAATTTAACAACCAAAAAAAAAAAAAAAAAGGAAAATCCTAATTTAACAACCAAAAAAAAAAAAATCTTCCAACACGCTTCATGGGCCGCGGGTTGCCGACCGCTGCCTTAAGGTTCCGCTAAAGTGGCCTTTTCGAAATTGGAGTCTTCGAAAACATATAATATCTTAAATACTATTGTAATTAAAAATCTAAAACTTTCTACAATAGAAGAGAAAACATTGAAGTTTCAATTATTAAAATTCTTTTTAAATTATAATTGATAGTTTTAATAATAATAGCAACCAAACTTACGATAAAAAAATGTTTTAATGTTAACTTTTCGGAAGATCTACCGGTAATTTTTTATATTAAAACCCTAAATATAATTCAGAATATAATTTTGTTTTAACTGTAAAAGGTATTTTCTTATATTGTCAATACTTTTTTTAAAAAAAAAATAAAATGATTTAAAACTTTATAAACTTCGAATTTGAGAATTTTTTTCAGCTTTCCTATTAATTTTGATTGAAAACTGACTCACCCAACATGAAGTAATAGCATTTATGAATCTTGTAACAATTTTTATTTGCCAAAGTAAGGTATATTTTTTGAATAAAATATGCATAAAATTTCTCCTATTTTCGGCCGTAGAAAAACATTTCCAAATTCTGCCATCAGGTGGGACACCAATCGCGATCGGAATCTGAATCTTGCTAGAAGGGGTAATTATCGGATTAAGATAAACTATCCCAAGAGATAATCTCCAAAGACCCTTTTGCAAGTTTCATTTCTTCTTGACCTCCGTGAAATGCCAAGTCAAAGAGATATCTCCAAAAAAACTGGAAGGCTATATCCCTGCCGAATAAGGAAAAAAAACAAGAGGAGCAAACATTTTAAAAAGAAAAATCTTCAGCCAACGTAAGTACTTTAAACTCATCTCATTAATTTCTTTCGTAAATTTTGATAAATTAAAGATTTTCTGTGAATTCAATATTATTAATTTAAATTACTAATTTTTTTAGCATAATCGTCCAACAGGACGAAGTGGATTTACCAGAATTGATTATTGAGGTGGATGAGAGCAACGGACACTTGAAAAAATTAAAAACTAGAAGGATTGTGAATCTCGGGCATTTCATTGGAAGTATCCAAGATCTTCAAAAACACAGGTAAGAAATATCCAAATTTTTCTAATATACTAATTAAGTGAACCATCACTAATAAAATATTTCTCCAAGAAACATGCTTTCTGTTTTCGTTACTTTTGGATCTCAGTGGGAATAATTTAACTATGCATATCTTATATTTAAAATATTTTGATTATTTTTTTTCCCGCGTAAATTCCATTGCTAAGTTTCTTGTGACTGTTTTCTCAATTCAACTATTTTTTTTTTTATTATTATTTTTCTTGGTTAGGTTTTTGCTATGATAATAGAATCCGAATTTTTAATATTTTATTATACATTCCAATTTATTTACTAATTTTTAGAATGGTTTTAATTGTTTAGGATTTCATTTTTGTTTCGTTTTTTTTTTCTTTTTCTTTTCAGATGTTCCAATAGATCCATATGTAAAATGGAATTCAGTCATGAAGTGCGGCAAGGTTTGAAATCCAACCTGCTTTTCAAATGCACTAACTGTTGTAAGCAGTTCATCTCAGGAACGACATATGCTAAGGACATGATCTATATATGGTTAAAAAGGTCTTGCCAAGACTAGCTCATAGCCGTTGAGAACTTATTTCTATAAATCCACAACATACTCACATAAATAAATGCGATAGAACATACATTTATTCAAAGAAATTTTCGAAGAGATATAACACGTCTCTTCTTCTTCAGCTTAAAATGAAATTGTAACGAAATAAAAAAAGAATTTAAATAATTAAGGATGACTACGTGAATATAATATTACATCGATTGTTAAAAAACAATTGCTATTAAAACAATTACAATAATTTAAGAGTAGTATTAGTCATTAACCATTAAACACATCTAATTTTACTTTGTTTTTACAACTTTCCCAATTTTTATTGACTATTTCCTTAGCCATTCTTGTTATCCTTTCATTCACTTGTATCCCATCATTTCTATTTAAATTACTACTTTTTGTGTTCCTAATATACATGCTTTCTATGATTTTTCTTGTCTTATGTTCTTTTTTATGTTTTAATAGCAATTGTTTTTTAACAATCGATGTAATATTATATTCACGTAGTCTTCCTTAATTATTTAAATTCTTTTTTTATTTCGTTACAATTTCATTTTAAGCTGAAGAAGAAGAGACGTGTTATATCTCTTCGAAAATTTCTTTGAATAAATGTATGTTCTATCGCATTTATTTATGTGAGTATGTTGTGGATTTATAATAATAGTTCCAGAAGAGAAGAAATTCGGAAGAAATATGGAATAAGTACTTATAACTTATTTCTAGCTTGTGTGATTGTCAAGTTATAGATCTCCTCTAGAATTTGATCTTAATTTAAAAGTTTTGTTAAAATCTGTAGTAAAATATTAAAATTTTATGAAATTGTGTAATTCACACTATCGCATAAATATCTAATGATTCCCATTCCGAGAACTCTGTTTTCCAATCTATTCTCAATCAACTTACTCCCAGTTTGCAGACATTTTACTTTGAGATTTCTCATATTTTTTTCCACAAACTGTAAAAATGAAATAAGAACAGTATTCATAATATAGCAGACGCAAACTAAAAGAACTCAAAAGTAATTGATTTAGTTCAATTACTTTTAGTTTAATTCTTTGTAAGGTATGAAGAGGAAGTTAATTTCTCTGCCTCCAAATGTCTGAAAAAGTTGGTAATATACCAAATATATTTTGTAATAAAGATATGTGATAGTATTAAAATGTTATTTCATCTTGTGATTTCACATAATGCTAATTTAATTTCAAATATATAGGAATTTAAATTATCAATAAATTAATAAAAGATTGATATAAAAACTTTGTCGTAAATTTGCAGGTTTTTTTTGGTTTCTGTGTTTACTTTTTAATTTAATTATAATTATTATTCAGAATTTTCTTTTACGTACTATTAAAATTTCAGTCTGGGATTTAACTGGAAAAAAAAAGAGAGAGAGAGAGAATCATTGACTTTAATCAACAACATTTTCAAAAATCTAATTCTTTATCAAGAAATTTTTGCTATTTTTTTTTTTTTATCTTTTGTTGTTTTCTAGTAGATGTCCTGTTTAAATAAGCTGGTAATTAATTAATTTAAAACATTAAAAATTATAAGTATTCTAAGAAACGAGGAAAACAAAAATTTTCATGAAACTGGCAATTATGTAATTCTTACAGATAAATATTTAAAAAATAATCTGTTAAGTTAATAATAATTATTATGAAAAATACATAAAAATAATCTGTAAGTTAATAATAATTATTTATGAA
>JAFIDM010012231.1:132338623-132358555 GCA_023159025.1 Thereuonema tuberculata | reverse complement strand
TATATATTTTCCTGTGTGCGCATCTAAAAAAAAAAAAAGGCATATTTCAAGGATGTTTCAATACAAGTCGGATTTAATCATTCTTTTCCATAGGGGAAGATGGAAGACGTATGAAATAAAATATATATATATATATATATAATAGCGATATAATATCTTATGTGTTTGTTCTGCATATTTAGAGGCTATCTAACGTTTAAACTTGAAAATTTTTCCAAGCGGTTCCTTGTCGAGAAATAAGTTCGTGAGGTGACAAAAACTTCCATAGAAAAGCATTAGAAGGGAAACATAGGGTTGCCATCGATATCTTAAACAGCTGGTATTAATCTGTCTTTTTTAATCTGTTAATACCTGTACGAGCTTTGATAGAATTAAAATTAAATATGATTTATTAGGAATTAAGTAATTTAATAAATAATGCGGATTTCATTTATTTTATTTTCTCAGAAAATGGAAAAGTTCTTCTGTTTATATTCAGTAAATATTTAAAATCGTTTTTTTTTATTTTCACGATTTCAAAAAACAAAAACAAAAAACCACGCAAGATTTAAGGAAAGTAGGCTTTAAGTTCTTTAGTTAATTCTTGTTAATTTTTTTGAGTACACGTTAAATCATCTTCACTTATCGACATCTACATTACATCATAAACCAACTGTATCTCAGTTATACAAGAAAATCATACTCCTTGTGTATCCAAATCTGTTATTGACATAAAAAGTCAATATTTTTTTAAATATTCTGTCTCTCTTCAGTTTTTTTTTTACTCTAGTGTACTGGTTGACTCTGCAGCTCTGAACTGTTTTCCGTACATTTCTTCCCTCAAACATTCTACAGATCTTCGCTGACAATAACCCGAACCAACACAAGACTCCATTCATTGATATTCATCGTTGCAAACTTTTTTTTTTATAAAGTTTATTGAATTTTATCTGATTTATTTTGTAAGACATAAACGTTTTAATGTTGGCAAATAATATTTTTTTAATTATTAATTTCTACTCGTTTACCTTCTCATGATAACGCAAAAATACTGTATAGTTAAAGGATAATATTTCTGCGAAGCGACATACTCGTATATTGGGGTGATGATACAGCAACTGTAAATGGAAACAACAATTTAAATGGGTTATCATATAAAATATGTTAGAAAAATAAAATATTATCACTAAATCAAATGACCGCTCAGAAATTAATAAAATAAAATAAAACTTACAATGAAATATGAAATTCAAATCGTTGGGCAGCTAATGCTCACCACAAAAGGCATTAAGCCCCGCGAACACCATCCAACTTTGCACCAACTTAGTCGGCCGATTTTGACGTCACGAGTTGGAAGAGACAGTCTTGAGCCAGTTTTTCAACGACTTGCCACCAACTTTAGTCCGCCGACTCGAGTTGGTTCTGCACGGGCAACTCGGAAAGTTGGTAGGAAGTCGGTCGGAATTACCCAATCACAGGGCAGCGTGGAACACGTCAGTCGTGACGTCATGCCCATGGAAAGAAATGGTGTCTAAAACGAGTTCACCGATTCGAGTCGAAGACAAGCGCGTACACAATGAATATCAGAGTATTGCGAGTTTCTTTCATGCATAAATAAAGTTTATACTGAAATGCAGTAATTGTATGCGGCAGAATTTATCAGAGGTTTCAAAACCTCGATTTTTTCGAATTTTCCACATCGGCTGCGTTTGCATTGCATAATGGGATTCCTTCTATCCCGGCTGACTCATTTGAGAGTTGGATTGTGTGACGGCTGACAAAAAGTTATCTGACTCGAAGTCGACCGACTAAAGTTGGATGGTGTTCGCGGGACTTTAGGACTACAAAAAAAAACTCCATTAGGAGAGCCTAATAAGCTCATGACAGCTGTCCCGGGGTCTCAGCTTGACTGAAGGTACATCATTTTATCATGATGTTTCTTTTTTCTTTACTCTTTAGGGGGCTTTTTTATTTTTTATTACTATTTGTTTTCTTGCGGTCAAATGCCTTTTTAGCGGTTCCGGCATAGCCTAGTAGTCTAGGCGACGGCCTCCCATTTGGCAGATATGTCGGAACCTGGGTTCGAATCCCGGCAGCGGCATGAATGTTTCAATTTCCTTTCCTGTGTTTGTCAGCCTTTTTCACTTTCTCTTCGGGGACGCCAACTGGAAACCATCTCAATATGTATTTCCTAAAATATAGCGAATCTCCGAGATCGGAGAGCGTCAATGGACCTGCTGAAGGCAGCACTGGTGGTGATGAATGCCTTTTTGGTGAGCATTTAGCTGCCTCAGGATGTCAATTCTAGATTTCATTGTTGTTTTTATTTTATTTTCTTAATAATTTCTGACGTGGTTTATTAATAACAGGTCTATATTACTTTTGCCCTCTTTCGCCTTTTTGAGCTTGTGCTTGCTGGGTAGCCCTGGCTGTGGAGAGCCTAATGGGCTCCTGACCGTTGTTCCAGGGTCTCAGCTTGACTCACGGCCCCTTTATCATTTTATAAAAATACGTAAAATACGTATATTTATAATATACATATATATATATATATACATATTAAAAAGATTCTAAAGCCGTTCCGGCATGGCCGAGCGGTCTAGACGGCGATCTGTCGTGTGACCGTTGTGTCGGAACCTGGGTGTTGGTATGGCTGTTTCTTTCTTCTGTGTTTCGTCCATTTCTCCCTGGGACTTACTATCTCAGGGTTATCCTGGACGGGGTGTGAATCTCTTCCCCCTTCTTTTACTAGACTTTCGCCCTGACGTTGTCAGGTTGAACTAGTTCCATGGTCCCTAGTCGACCAAATTCGGTAAAGGAAGGAAAAAGATTCTAAATTAAATTCTTTAAAAAATTGTTGGTTTTTTTTTTGTTTTTTTTTTTCGGGCTGGAGGATCCCGGTTCAATCCCCGACGGAGGTCGGAGGTTTTCCCGGATGAATTATTCTCCAGATGGCTGCTAAGGTTCACTATCCCTCTGTAGAATGAATTCCGGATTTCTTCCCAGGAAGTATATGAGGTAGAGTGTTGTGCTGACTAACCGACCTCATCTTAGTCTGGGGTCAGGAAACATTGACTATTACAGAATATATCTACCTGCCTATCTTTTAACACTTAAAAATTTATACTAAAACATAGCAGATTCATTAATATGAGAGGAAGTTTCCTCATTGTTTTATTGAGTCAAAATGTGAAAAAACGAAAGTTGTGATACAGCTTTCGAAATTACTGTATTTTTAGCGTTCTTTCTTGAGAAATTGAGGTGCTTCAAGTGTGTGTATCTATTCCATTAATAACCTTTATTAATGGATCTTTATGAAACTTGGTATGCATATTTAAGGAAATATTGTCCCATTTTAGGCTTTATACAGAGCATAGCTCACAGCAGGAAAAACCTTATATCCCTGTTTTTTCCGTCGCGGGAAATTATATCTCAGGAACGACATTTGCTAGAGACATGATACCTCTTTAAAAGGGGTTTAGAGATTAGCTGATTTCGTTTCTAGCTTGATTTCGATTCTAGCTATAGCTTGATTCTCAAGTTATAGGTCTCCTCTAGAATTTGATCTTAATTTATAAGTTTTAATAAAATCTGGTATATTATAAAAAAAATTTTCTTAATTTTTTTATATTAACTTCAACAGTATTATTATATGAATTAGTTGTATGAAGTCAATTTTCCTTTTCCCTTCTTGAAGTAAATCTTACAATGATTGATCTATTTTTCTTATAATGGGATCTCCCAAATCTATGGAGAGCTTCTATTTTGTGTATGTGAGGTTTTGAAGTTGTAAAGCTTCCGAGATTTTAACATTCGCTCTGTATAGAAGCCGTGGGGCATTATGCGATCGCTGTTGGGATTGCTGCTCCTACCTTGTTTAATTTGATTTAATGGTGTATTGTATATTACATAATATATTATATTACATTATAGCTTTTACAGTTTCATAGAAATATAGCATTGAAGATGCTAAGATGATTTATTCTGATAGTATTTCATAGTCAAGACTTTTTAACACTAAAAATATTACATCTACATAAGCTATAAGAAAAGAACACAACATAGATTCGCTATAATTAAGGTTAGCAGCTTTAAATTTATTTTTCAATGCGCTAAAAAACTTCATTAAGGCCAGCGGAATGCTGGCCCAAGAATTTCCTCACCAATATTTTTTAGCGAGTTTTTTATTGTTTATTTAGGCTTCGGAGGTTCCACTGCGATTCCGATGATTAGATATATCTTTACTTTAGAATATACATCATTAAATCCGGTTGAAACTGATTGCGATGCTTCGCTTTTTATTTAAACAGATAGAGTTTATTAATTTTGCCTTCTTGAAATCTTCTCCAAAGTGGATTCTTGTCACGGAATCAGCACGAGAAAGTGACAGAATTGAAAAGCACTTGAAAGGATGCCCGCGATCTCTAACAATGAGTATTAAATTTGTTTATTTCGTAAGCGGATTTGCGCGCTATTTCCTATGATTAATTGGATTTTAAAACAACTTGAAATGATGATTTTTTTTTTTTAAAATAGGTTCTACTGTTTACATTCAGGAATAGATTTGTGTCGTTTTCCTGACTAAAAAAAATTGAATGACTTTAAAAGAAATTTTAAGGGCCGCTATTTTAAAGAAAGTAGATTTAAGTTCTTTCAGGAACTTGTTGTTCTCTTAAGATAGGTTGTCCACAATGAAGTGTATGAGGTAATGAGCTGGGTTCTCATAACTACAATGGGGAGTTCGGATGTGATTGATGGGAGTTTTGCTTCGTTATCAGAGCATTGATGGCGTTTAGCTGTCAATGGCTTGGAAGTTGTTCTGGAGGCGGAGAGAATGGGAAGAGGCCGTCTTGATGGGTAGGAAGAACAAAACTAAGATACTGACAATATAATTCTAATAGAGAAGACCACTGGATAGGAGGTTGTCGGACTATTCGTAGGCAATCCTTAAAGCTTGTCCCATTAGAAGGGTATAAGCTTATTCTCGATAACTTTCCTGTTCGAGTTTAAAATTAAAATTGAAAGCTTACAATCATCTTTTTTCAATCTGGAAGAGATTTTTTTTTTCTTTCTTCCAAAGTGACATCCACGATTGGAGCAATTTATATATTCTATTTATTAACATTTTGTCAGAAGAATAATGAAATTGTATTCCTTGTAATTCATAAGTTTTGAGTTATTTAAAAAAAAAAAATACCAGCTGAACGAACAAATTAAATTAATACGGAGTATTTTTGTCTAAAGCACCTTTACTTTTAAGCAGAAATTTAAATATGGAGATTGCTAATATATATATTTAATTGTCAAAATAAAATAAAAAAAAAAAAAAACAGAAAAAGACATCGGGTTTTCATGATTATTTTTTTTAAATTGGTCAAAACCTAAATTTGCAAAATTGAAGACGTTACTCCAACTTATTTAAGGAAAGTTGTGGGTTTTTTGGAAATGACAGTATTATCCCCTGCAGTTGAAGATTAAAAGCTTAGCAAGCAAATATATCGTACCAGGGAAACTTCAATTTCGCGGAACTCGAATTTGTAATAACCATAGGCGGAAATTCACTTAGCTATTCATTGATTTCACAGGCTTCAGGAACGAATTCAATAGTAAGTTTTCCTAAAGATAATATTCCAGTTTTTAAAAAAAAATATTAATCTAGATTTAAACGAAATCTGATAGCTATATTTTTACACTTTAAAGGAGAATGAAACACTGAAATTTAACGAATTCTGAAGCAATTTAGTTTATAATCCATACCTTTTTTTTTAGAAAGGATTTTTCTTAAATTACATAGTTTTCGATCGTAATATTTGTACCTGATAAAAAATAATCGGACTACAGGGGTTCAAACTTCGAATTAGTAAAAAATTTGATTCGCATTCATAGACTGTTTTTTTATTATTGTTTCTTTTTTCTATAAAATATTATGATTTTAAAAAATGATTTCGTTTTTTTTTTTTTTTATTTTAATTTGAACCCTTAATGTATCTAATTTTAATGATCATGCACTTCATTGGGGAGAGGAGTATTGCAACTTCGTCTTATTTTTCAATCTTCATCTGTCATAAACTCCAAACTGCTCAAAATTTTCAAATTTCTCACGCTGTGATGTGAAATTTTTATTTTTCACTCTTAAATTTCTGTCTATTTTTAGCGAACCCAGTTGGGAGCTATTGTTAGCGACCAAAATCGGTAGCTATTGCGCTTGTCTGTCCGTCCGTGTCTGTCCACCCCTAACAACTCCCGAACAGAAGGTCGGATCGACAAACTGATTTCACCGTCGTGTTCAGATGCCCAAACGCCGTAGGAATGGGGTATTTTCAGGGGCAACGACCCCATGTTCAATATATTTTGCATTGTTTTCATTTGATTTCTGCTATTAGTTTAAATGTTAGAAATGCTACCATTTGAATTGAGTTGTCAGCTGTAGCTTGATCAACAACGTCTCGGACTCTTAGTGAGGGTTGCAAGTTCGAATCCGGATATCTGTTGGGTTTTTTTGTTTTTTTTTTTTATTATTATTATGCTAACAGTTTTTATTTTTTTCTTATTTTTCTTTAGGTTAATGTACTTTTTTTTTTTATTATTATGGGTCGCCCTTAAATTTATGCTTTAACACAAAATTGTATTCATTTAGTTTTCTATCTATTGCTGGCCGAACACGTAGCAATATGCGGCAATATTGCTGGACAATATTGTTTGAAATTGATATTGTCAGTTCATATCACGCGCGAACACACAGTTGTTCCGAAACGAATATTGCCCTGAATATTGATGGTTACGGCGCTTCGTGTTTCACTAGGGAGCCCTAGTCATTACATACTCAGTGAGAACGCCTTATAAACACACCACACGAGCAGAGCATAGGTGCACTGGGGACAATATTCCCAGCAATTGTACGACATCGGTTTTATTTATACAATTTATTTGCGAATAAAATGGGAGCTATCCAGTGTAAGCGTACTTGCGGTTAAGCCTAAACTTGTTACGAACGTACAGAATCGATCTAGTATTAAACGCCTTACCGCGGTAGAAATCCATTAAGATTCTTTCATTATCAATTGACAAAATGTTGTTGTTTGAATTATCTTTTTTGGGCCGACCCATTTTGCTGATTTTAAGCCTTCTTTCTCAAAAAAAATGGTCGGAGTGAGCGAGTTAGTTTCCGATTTTCAAAGTCCCGCCTTCCTTCGACGTCACCATTGTCACGTGATTTCATCCGTTCATGTGATTCGCTCACGCACCAGCAATATTTCTCGACAACTAAAATTGTTCCTTTATTTCCGACAATAACAATATTCTTGAATTGGACAATATTGTTCATTTTTATTGCTGGAAACGGTTGTCAGCAATAAAAATGAGCAATATTGTCCAGCAATATTGCAGCATATTGCTACGTGTTCGGCCAGCATATCTTATAATCTGACTTTTTTTAATAAATTTTGTTTAAAAGAACCTTAATAATTTTGTTCAATTCATAATTTATGTAATTTTACTTCATAATATATATAGTTTTTAAAACATTTCCGTGATTTCTGTGAAAAATGGAAGAAGATTCTAGAATAGTTACGGGCGGAAAGACTTTTGTGAATAACAACTGTTCAATTGATAATCGAAAATAAAAAAAAACTGAGCATCTCAAGAATTCTTATGGGAATCGAAGGAGAATCAAATAAAGACATTAATTGAAGAATGTGAAAATCCAGAAAAACTAATTGAAAGATCATGGAGCTTATCGATTAAAAAAAATAAAGAATTAAAATCCCAGTTGAACGATGGTTGACCAAAAAAACTAGCGAAAATGCCTTGAATTGTAGAAAAGCATTCAGTTCTTTTAAGAAGCCTTTTACTTATGAAGAGACAATGTATTTAGTAGAGGAAATTGAAACAGACAAAGACGTAGAAATAATCATCAAAAGAGGAGAGAATGTAAACCATACATCATTACTAACATCAAACATGGAAAGGCCTGATAATTTTAAAATTGTAGCAAGTAAAACATTTCCTCTTCACGACTCGTGATCGTGATTTCCGATATTGGGCTGGGCTACAGCAAAAGAAAAAAAAACAGGAATGTTTTAGATGTTTTATCTACAAGTTCAAAGCATTTGTAAAATTGCATAATAAAATATAAAAATTTTTATGCTGAAATTTCAATTTTCGAGTATTTGATTTCTGGCCCATGATAGCCAGTCAAAGGTCAGTTTCAATTCATAGAAGCTATCGTATTTGAATTCCTTGAAACAAAATTTCAATTCAGTAAAATCTGTTGGGATGACGTCGTAATATTCACTGTGAGGATTTGTAATTTCCCGAAGTATTTAAAATGTCAATACAGTTTGTTTATAAAAGTTACTGTGAAGAAATTTTCTTTTTATGTACTGCAAAGCTGAAACCACTGATTTCAGGCTCTTTTTGAATTTGTTAAAACGAACGATAAATGCAATTCTTAAATAAAGATTATTTATCTTGAAAGAAATAAGCCTTTTGGAAATGTAGTCAAATGAAGTTCACTGCATTGATTCAAAATGATGAAGTAGCACAATTCAGATCTACGATAGGTCTGGAAGTGGGATAAATCGCGTGGGGACATCTCTCCTAGAGCAATGATTCCAAGCTTTTTTTTTTTTTTTTTTATTGTAGGACCCCTTTATTTCTCTCATTCAACTAGGTAACGTAAAAAAGAGTGAGTTATTGAAAAAGGAAATACTTTACACGATATCCTCAATTTGGCCTCCAGGCATTAATCGAAAGTTCCGTAGACCCTTTTGGATTCCTGCCTCTGGGGATTGGAGCTCATTGTTGTTCTTTATTTCTTAATAGATATTGATTAATAGCAATACAGTGGATTGTACATATATAAATAAAATTTTGAAATTAAATTTTTTTTTAATTAATTGAATTAATTCTCTTCCTCGTCGAAATAAGTGATTTTTTTTTTTATTTTGTATTTGTATTATTACGAAAGTCTTTCTCCTCTATGTTTTTTCCTTCACTGAACTAACCTTCCAATCTCCACTTTCTTCTTTTAGGCTTCTGTTTCATATGATACTGTCTTTTTACTCTGCCGTCAAGGATGTAGACATTTTTAATTTTTCATGTATCTCTTAAAAGTTTATCGCATCTTTTATATGAATCTTACATAGTTTCAAAATCTACTTGAGTTAAATTACCTGATAACTTACATTACATTAATCGAATGTGAAATGAAATTTATTCATTTTGTATGCTTTCCATTTACATATGGAAGAGATGTCTACATTATTCATTATTGGAATTGGAATAAAAATGGATTAGTAAATTGCTTCTTAGAAATCTTACGTACAGTTCTCTTAAAAATTTTGGATTTGTTGTCTTAAAAAATTTGGATAAGTGTTTACGATTAGGAGGATGTAGCATTAGATGCTTAAATTCGAAGGGGTTTATGATAAGAACAGAAGATGCTATTCATTCAATACACACTTTTATTCATTCAAACACAAGACACTTTTATTTTAAAGCGGTCTGAGAAAAAGGATCTGCGGAACTGTTAAATCTTCCTTGATTTTAAAAATTAATATGCATTAAAAGGGAAAAGTATGGGGATTTTTAGCTATAATTTAAAAAAAATCAAAATATTAAACATGCTGATATAATTAAAAATTATCAGCAGATCCTTTCGTGAAATGATGATGTTTGACAAATGTAGATAATAGTTATATGTATAGCTGCTTCAGCTTTATCTTCACATCATATAAGCTAAGTACACACTGCTAGACATGTTGCGCGATTTGTCTATAGACCGTCAAAGACGGGTCACGAGAAACGGTCTATAGACCGTCTAGAGACACCGTTCTTTGTCTCGTCTAGCGTCCACACTACAATGTGAATTTCTCAGTCTCATCTTCGCAGTCCACCATGGAGGACATTGTTTTGTGTGGAACGAGTTCCTGCTTAGTGCTAATTACAAGTGAAAATGACCCAAAAATAAATACTAATATATGGAACTTTCTAAATAAACAAATAAATCATAAACAAAAAAATTTGAAAAATATTGAAATAGAAAAATTACTAAAAATTTATGATGTAAATATCATCTTCAAAGAGTTTAAAAATGTATTTTTAAAAAAGAAAACAAATAGTAATGAAATAACAAGTTCTAATTTAAAAAAATTGAATTTCACGTAAATATTTTAAAAATTCTTTTAAAACAGACTGGGACGTGTCTCGCCTCTAGACACCAAGTGACGTCCACACTGTCAAAATGTTGCGCAACATGTCTCACGTTGCATGCTGTCTCCCATCTCGGTCGGGAGACTTTAGACATGCGATTTTTGGTCTCGCAACGGGCCCGAGGCGGGGATTTGTCTAACCTGAGACACCTCTATAGACCAAAATCGCGCAACTTGTCTAGCAGTATGTACGCAGAAGGTACTAGAACCAAAACATTTCTCAAATATTGATGAAGGCGTTGAGGCATTTCCTTTAGGATGGAAAGGTGCCAAGCGTTTGACAGCTAACTGTCCTGGATCAAGGTCTGAATTAAGAAAAAGTCCTTCACGTGAATCTCACTTTGATGGGACAAGACTTCGAATCATATAAGAGCAATCCTGGCTTCTAGTGTTTTAAGATCTTCACTGCTGTAAACGTTTAGGTTTTTGAAAGCAGATGAACAGTCTGTGATGTATGAAAAAGTTAGAAATATATAAATATAGCAAATAATTTGGATTAGTTTGGGATAAAATTGTATCGATTGTAGAGATTCTGAACTATCACTCTTAATCTATAAACAACTGAAAAGAGACAAAGAGGGAGATTTTAGATATGTATCTTGTATTATTTTCATAATCCCCTTCGAATAGCGTTTTAGAAGCTTAGTTATTCAAGATAAGAAGAAGCATGCGAAAACATAGACTTGATTAGTTCCATTGATAAGTGATACGTTTGAGTAGCTGAAAGTATCAGTTCGTCACATAGTTTACTTTGCTTTTAGTTGAACTACCTTACAGCTTAATTTGGATCCATGGTTAACATTTTCTCCTCTTTCACTTCTCTGCGCTTTGATCATCCTAACAATTAAAGAACACTGAAGTCAGAGAATTATTTTTTTTTTTTTTTGAAACTTTAAATCTTAGTTATTTTATTTTATTTTATTTTTTTATTTTTTTCCCTGCAAAATTTGCAGTTTGACTTAATTACTGTAAAATTTGTTATATTAAAATACACATTTAACTTAAGTACTTATATGTTTTTGGTTAATTTAAAGGAAATACATTCTTATTTAGCTTGCAGCTAGGCTTTCATCCTTATGTTTTCAAAAATTACATCGAAGCTCAAATGTACAAAAACTTCAAGTCATTTCAGATTAAAATAGATTTTTAACACTAACTAATTTGGTGGGAATTACAATTCTGTCCAAGGGCGTAGCCATGATCGTATTCAGCCGAGGGGAGGAGGAAATCTAGCTTTAGGCATTCTAAAAAATAATTAGATAATACAGAAACTTAAATTCTTAAACTAATGCCATTCGTCACGGATTCTCAGCAAACCTATTCATGATTTCTTTAATTCATAATTATTGGATTAATTGGCTTAGAGACTTAATATGTTAAGTCTCCACACTGGCTTTTCCTATAATTCGTCGAACTACATTATCTTACCTATTGAAATGGTATTCAATAAATATTTTAAATGCTGGATTGAATGCTTTCTACTGCTTTAAATATACGCGCTTCAAATATAGCTTCAGAACAGGTCCACTAAACAGACTGAGTGCGGGTAATAAAATGGTTCAATTCCTCGGATGTGCACTTCACCGCCGAAAAGCATTTTAAAAGTAAGGCAAGCGCCAAACATAACAAGCATGAATATAATTGAAAAGCGACGTAGATAGCGAGAAGCGCGTTAAAGCAAGGTAGCCTTTTTACTGATGAAGGTTTACGTTAGAACTGCTACCGAAACGTCTTTAAAAATAGTTAAATCGACCAACGAATTTATTTGATAATGAATGAAATACCCCACAGAAATAAACGGATAGACGTTAAGAATAACTGTTTCTGTTTTTAGGTAACAGTTCACGGCCCTAGTGGGCATTCGTCGGCCCTCAATATCATTAGAAAGTCCACACTTCCACTTAAAAATTCTTAATGACAATAAATTGGAAACTAAATTTAACTATTTGATAGAATGATCTTTTTACCGAAATTAGCTAACAAACAACTACAGATCAAGAATTGCTTGAAAGAATGAAATATCTTTTGAGTTTTAGATGGACAAATCCTGCTTTAGGATTAACTTTAGTAGAAAGCTTCTTCATCATTTTATTATTATTTTAACATACATATGTTACGTCATAGTTTTTCTAATTGGTGGAAATTAAACGAAGCTATTTCCTTTGCAATTCCATAAGTTTAATAAAATTGCTTTCTATTCAGTTTTTAAATTATACGGTTGACTGCAAATGGTTTGAATCGACTAAAAACGACAAATCCTAATTAGAAACGGAATTTTCGATATTTATTTTTTCCTCTTCTTTGTTATGAATTCAGTGCGTTATAATGCCATTGCTATTACGTGACTATTTCTGGAACGGAATATCCTGTATGAGATTTCTCTAGGAACACAGACAGCTTCATGTGGCAAAGCAGCTTCAACAAATTAGCTTCAATTTTAAATATTAAATTGAAGAAAGAAAATCAGAAACCAGAGAGATATCTCTGTTCTCCAATTTCTGTAAGTAATTTTTAATATTTTTTAAGTATTTTGATTACTATAAAGCAGAGTCCGGGTAATGTGCTTGCATATTAATTCATAGCTTTAGTGCTGATTTTTTTTTTTCTTTTTCCAATCTTATAATTTTCTATTTTCATGTCACTGCCTTTCAGTGGCGCACCTTTAAGGGGAGGGTAAGGGGCTGAAGCCCTCCCCAAACCCAAAAATGAAGTAAAGAACTGACGTGTCAGTATCTTATTTTGGAACGTGAATTCCTATTTATTTTTAAATATGCCTACAACTGAATGGATTTTTTACAACATCCTTAGTCCCCCTTAGTCTTGAATGTCTTTGCATCTAATATTTTAATATTTAAATTAATATAATTCCTAATTATTAACAATGTGATCATTTTTATCCTTTACTCCGAATTATGAATTCTTTGTCTTAACTCGGGTGTGTAAATAGGAAATGGCTTAGGAATTTTTTTTTTCCCAAAATTTAAGATAAATTTAACACTAATTGGCATAACAATTAAGCGGGTCTGAAATACATGGATAATTAAATAACAAAAGAATTTAAATTAACACGAGGTAAATCGAGAATTAAATTCCAGATTTAGAGACTTAATAATAATAATAATAATTAAGTAATAATTTTATTACTTTCAAAATTATCCACAAAAATTTCAGTTTACTATTTCAACTTTTATAATAATAACTGCACACTAATGAAAATTAAAAAGAATTATTTCAACATATATTATAAAAATGTTAATGGCGGCTAGTAATATTGTTTTGCTGTAACCACAGCCAGTTCAAGACATTCTCACGTTCTTTCGATGATGAAAAAAAAAAAAGAAATAATAATAATAATTATCATTCAGTCAACATTAATTAGATTCGTTTTGTAAGCTTTCTGTTTGTGAGTAAATTGTTAAAGTATCCCATACAAGCCAATGTGGCCTTGGGTTCGCGGAATATAAGGCTCTCCGGTGTTTCCTGACAACTGGGACTAAATTGAGGTCGGATAGTCAGCCCGATACCCGGACGCCTTTAACCCCCGGCAAAGAAATCGGATACCCATTTTTGAGAATGCTGACCCGTCTGGGTGACCCGTCTGGGAAAATCCCCGACCTTCTCTTTGGGATTGAACCCGGCTCCTCTAGCCGCATTCAAGCACATTACCATTTGGTTATCGGATGCATTTGTTAGTAAGTGTATTTAATTAAAAAAAAAAAAAAAAAAAAAACTTTTTCTGAAAGATATGAAAACTACGTAAAAAATTTGAGAGAGGATTAAGTAATTAGATCTTATTACATTTGTATTTTTCATATGTGCTTTTCGGAAACTTAGGGTTTTCCAGCTTTGAATATTTTATTTTAGACTAAATCTCTATTTTACAGCGATCTATTTGTCGTTATGAAGCGCTCAGAAAAATGCGGTGGCCTTTGTTCTTAGCAGCTCTTAGCTGCAATCTTTCGATCACTTTTTAAGAGGCTAAAGCATATCGTCTTTCGCTTGCTTTATTCTTTTAATCCCTTATTAAATGATATTAAACATTGCATTTAATTTTATTTTATTTTTGAAATATGAAGAGACGGTATTGATCCTATGAGAATGTGTTTAATACAATGTTTAAGCATTGTTAGGAGATTTACTTATAGAGGGACAAACCATAATGGCTGACTGTAATTAATATACAGTAATATCTTGAGATACGAGCATAATCCGTTCTAGGACCGAGCTCGTAACTTGAGGTGATCGTATCTCAAATTATTTTTTCCCATAAGAAATAACAGAAAAAAAATTAATCCGTTCCGGCCCTCAAAAAAAGTTCATTTTTAATGCTAAGAATAATGAAAAAAAAAACATGTTTTTAATTGCTATAGAGACATACGTACACACAAAAATTATAGTACATAAGGTTTCCTGTGATATAAAATAAAATGTGGTTTTAATTATAAGTTCTTACTGACAGACGATACACTAGCGGTTAATGGCGGCATGTGCGGAGAAGGGAGGGAAGAGAGTTGGCCCGAACGTAGACACTTGATTCCATACCGTACCTTACACATACTCTACGTAACTTACATAAACTTAGAATTAACTTACGTATTTTTTTTTTTTACTTTTCTATTTTTTATTTTTATTTTTGTTTTGTTTTTTTGATTTGTATTCTTTACTTTTCTTCACTTTTCTTAACTTTTTTTCTCATGACTACTCTCACTTTTACTTGACGCAGGTCTTTTAACGAAATACCTATCGAAGGAGATTTGTTTCTGTCTCCCTTTCAAAATGTTACGGAAATGAGTAAGGTAAGTGTCGTCAAAAAGCGCCGAAGCAAGACCAGTAGGCAATTTATCAGGATGTTGCGTCTGTAAGCGTGCTCGTATCTCAAATCTTTACTCGTATCTCAAAGCAAAAATTTGTTCGAAGGCTTGCTCGTATCTCGGAATACTTGTATGTCGGGACGCTCGTATCTCAAGGTATTACTGTAAAATATGATTCTCTACTTTACGCCTTTCATATTTGTAGGGTAGACATACTTGACTTCAGACTATCTTTGTTTCACTTAGGACGACAACATTTTTTTAAGGCTTAAAGGACCCCACTGGAATAAAGCCTAGTATTTATTTCATGTCATATGGGTGATTCATAGTAAGAATCATTCAGGAACACGGAGAATGAAGTAAGCGATCACGGCTTCAACATAGTGATTATGACCAACATTTCCAATTTAACATTCATTTAATTTTCAATGTAGTCACATTGAAAAAAAAATCTTGTCTTTATGTCGTGGATACGAGAGGAGTGTTCCTGATTATAGCAGAAGTCCTGTGTATCTGAAGACAGAGGGAGGAATCACATGAACTAGATTCGTTTATGATGACCTTGGCTCTGTATACACTGTCAGCCGCGAGCTAATGGAAAAACTTCATGGCTACAGAGAAAATAAGAAAAGCCATTGCAACTGAAAGATTTACTTTTACAATAAATGAACAGATGAATTAGTGGAATTGATTTTTATTGGTTATTTTATATATATATATATTTTGAATCATTTGCCGATTCTTCATCTAAATTCTTTCTCTCTTATTTATTCTATCTTCCATCATCAAGAGTAATTTTTTGTGAGCCTTCAAAAACCTCCTTTATTCTTTTCCTCTTCTAGTTAAACGACCACAAGAATTTTCGCTGCTTTATAGACAAGAATCATTCTTTATCTTTGTCTAAAAAAAGTCTATTAGAATATACAGTCTATATTAATGTTTGGATTGTTTTAAATTAAAGTTTAAAATACTTACAACCAATAAATATTCCTCAAGTTAAAACTAATTTATTGTTGATACTACAGGTTTAATTTTGTTACCGGTATTCCTGATTTATTGTTTTCTTGAAAAAGGGGACTTTTTTTGTCATTTCTTCACAATTTCTTCCCATTAAAACAACTGAGCTCCACAACCACTTAATATTAAACATCGATTTCAGACAGCAAACTCTGGAAAAATATGGAAAAAATTAAAAACTTAGTATTTACATTTTGGTTTTGGTTTTTTTTGGGGGGGAGGGAAGTTAAAATAATATCAAGTCCGATATTTGCAAAGGACGAAAACAGATAAGCGAATCTTCTGGGTTTTTTTTTTCCTCCGCCCCCCCCCCCAATAAAAAAGATAAAAAATATAAATAACTGCATATCTGCATATTTAAGCATTTTACATAAATTATGTAATCTTAAGTTTTATTGTGTCTATAGCAACATACTTCAGTTAAAAATTTCAGTGATTAATAGCAGTGCGTTCTAAAATTTAATACTAAAACTAAAATCCTCAATAAATTAAGTTTTAAAATTGGTTCTATAACGTATTCTTTAAGTTCTATCGTTGAGAGGGAAAAAAAAAACCCCACAATTCCTTTCCCTTAAAACAACTGAGCTCTACTTAATGTTATACTGTACCTTCATTTCAAACAGCGTTAGAGTGTCTGGAAATTTTGAATGGGAAGAGGAGAGCTTCCAAATACTTATCCAGCTTAAGAAAAAGGATGGAAAGGCCGGATTTCTTTCCTTTTTCGGATGCAATGGGTGAAGGAAGTTAAAACACTTCCCTCTCACAGCATATCAGTAAACTAAATCGAAATTGAGAAGACTTTAATTAATCTGAGATTAAATTTTGATGAAACTTGAAATAAATGTGTGAAATCAAAGAAGTTTCTTTCTAATCCCACCTCGACAGTAGGAAAGTTTTCGCAAATACCAACAATGAAAGAGTTTTAAGTGATTTTTAAAATTCAGTGGCGAGGAATTGAATATAATTTTAAAACGCATTTACTATTGAAAAATAAAATCTTACTCTTACTTAAGAGTGTAGGATTTGATGTAAAAATCTCAATATTTGATATCAGACTTACTTTATTTGTTCGTCTGGTTTTTAGTCTTCTGATAAGATCAGCACACTAATATTCCCGTTTTGTCTGTCCCGTAGACAAGTGTTATTAAAATCTCATTAAATTATCATTAAGCACAACAATCGCAACAATTGCGTCTTTTGCATGCGCAACAATTAGATTTATAATGCAGCTCTACAACAATCAAAATAAAAGCAACAATTGCGCCTTCTTCATTCGCAACAATCACATTTATAATAATAAGGAAATTAAAGCAATATCACTTATATTTTCTTATCAGAAGACGTTGCGAAGCATCGTGATTGGTTTACTAATCGCTTTCCCTACCTTGTTATGATTATAGAACTACATTAAATCGTCACCAGATCTAACGGCATTCCATCATTTAATAAATGCCATCATTATTGATAATTAGGTTGTTTTAATTTTGTCTGGTTGATAACTTTATGTAAAGTTGTTAACTACAGAGAAATTGAACGTTAATCCGATTCGCAAAGGTCTAATGCTGTTACTTATACATGCTTAGAAATTAGATTTTAAAGGAAAAAAAAAAAAAAAAATCAAAATAGAGCAAAATAGAGTTTAGTCTGCCTTTTGTTCGTTTTGCACTTGTTTCATTGCTGTAGATTCCAGCTCACTTGGTGATAATATTTGAACTAAAGGTATCAAAACAGATAATGAATGATAAGTAGGTCTATCACTAAAAAGATAACTTTGTTATCTTGTGAAGTCCTGATCTTGACATTATCTGAGTTAAGTTCAAAATGAGCCGTTACAGCGCCGTTGTAAGTAACAAATAAGCTTCATTTATTTGAAGGAATTGATTAACATCAAGGGTTAAGCCTTTAGGTATGTCCAGTTGAAAGATACTTACTCGGTAGCTTTAAAAAAAATGGTAAAACAAAAGAAATAATTTCGATACTTAAGCCTTAGGTATTGCTAACTGATTCAATTTAATACTGAAATAGCTGTAAGAAAATGGAAATGAAATTGTTCTTAACGTTGTTAGTAAATTGCACAGATTGACAACTAGGTGACAGCGTCCTGAGGAAATAAGAAAAACCCAAACCTATTTTGCTAAATCAAGTAAGTTAAGTAGGTTTGCCAAATGTCGTCATTTGGGTTCTATGGCACATTAAAATGATCATTCTCTATTAAAATTATTATTTTTAATATTTAAAAATTAGAGAGTGGAAGCGTGACAATGACTAATATGATTAACTATTAAAAAGCGTTATTTAAAAAAATAATTGTAATTAACTTAATCACGATTTAACGGCCCAGTTTTGTTGTTTTATACATTACAGTAAACCTTAAAAAACAGTTGACAGTTCTAAAGAAATTAATGTGGTCAGAAGAAGAAGACCGGAGACTTTCTTGAAATAGTTATCTTAATTATTCAACAACACATTGGTTTGCCATAATAGACAATTCAATAAACCTTCAGGCGTTAATTTTATTTATAAAAACTCATATTCATTACCTACTCAAAATTATCATAGGCAGTACTTTTCTATTTTATTACATGTATGTTTGTATATTTTTTTTTCAAATTCAATTAAAGTCTGTGTGGATATAATTAAAACTGTTAAATAAAATCCCTTATTCATTTGCAGTGTACTCTCGATATCTCGAAAAGCTTGATATGTCGAAAAATTATTTTTCACCTTGATATTATATATTCATCTAATGTTAATTTTAATTCTTATGTCGAAGAGCTTTCGCTCAAAACCTTGTTACGTCGAATATTTTTCGAAGTAAAAAATGAATTTTTCCGGAAAAACCGACGTTCAGTTGTGGTCGAAGCAAACAGAGGTATTTTTTAAGAAATTCTAGCAATGTAAGTTCGTTGTATTTTACTAATTATTTTCAATTTAATGTAATTTTTTTGACTACTTTTAAAAAAATTAAAATTATCATAGCTGTATTTAGACTTATTATTAACTATCATTACATATTTATACTTATTCTTATAGACTAATTTTTAGAATATTATTCCGTATCTTGTGTTTTTACGTGAATTTTTATGTTTTGGCTATGACCTTGTTATCTCGAAAACTCGCTATCTCGAATTTTTTTTAGCGTCCCTTCGAAATATCGAGAGTATACTGTAATTGAAAAATATAATCAATTATTTATTGAATTTGAGATTTAAAAATTTTCCAACTTCAGTTCGTATGTGGTTTCTTGGGTTGAATTGACTTGACTCTTAATTTCAATTGCTTCAATTGAAAATTTTGTATTGACAATCACCTGAATATTTCTAAAATAAAAAAAATGCAAATTGTGAGAATGATAATTATGATATTAGAATATTTTGTTTTTCAACATATAATGTACACATGAGTTTTTGTCCTTTTATCAATCATTTTTATTAACAATAACTATTACTACGTCTAGTATATAAAAGTAGACAGACATAATTTGAAGACAACATTTATTTTAAAGTAGATCGGGGAAAATATAATTTAAACTGGTTGCATTCGAGTAGAATGATTGATCATTTCATTCATTTGGGGAATAGTAATTTTCGATTTTAAAAATTTATAAAACATCGAAAATATTCTTTCAAGAACGAGAGAATAATAACTGATTTAAACAATCTTCAAAATTATTACTTTTGATACTGGACAGCTTATTCTTTCATCTTTGCTAGTGCGATGAGATGTTTCATGGTTTCCAGTTTCAATGGTCGATGATCGTAATTTAGGAAAACCAAATTGAGTGGAGACGCAGTCGCTCTTATTTTAACTGAGTCGGCTTTTTTTTCATAAATTTAAAATAATACAAACATGCGTTTTCGTACTGTTTTTAATATTTTCATCTCTTCGTTTAACCTTTTCAAGTTATATCGCGG
>JAFIDM010012231.1:132302757-132321277 GCA_023159025.1 Thereuonema tuberculata | reverse complement strand
CGACTTAACGAGATTTTACTGTATATACAAATTAATGCCAAATAACGAATATATATAATTTTATAGTTTTTCTGTTTTAGAAGAAAATAAATACGATACACTATAAATACTTTTAGTAGTAATTTATTAGTTATGTCACAGACAATTAGTTTTTGTTAACAGGGAAATCATTAGTTGAATATATTTTTAAAGATTTTAATTAAATCAACAATCCTTTTATTTTATATTTAAAACATCATTTTCCAAAATAATTCTTTGCTAACAATAAATACTCAATTACCTTATTTGATATAAAAATTAACCTATTAGAATTTTCTTTGAAAGATTTCATTTTGGTAAAAAGTTACAAAGAAACACAATCACTTATTGTATCTGAGGGTGGTCTTAAGAAGTAATTTACAATTTTTATAAATACTGTATTTGCTATATACTTTATATTATCTGAGTGGCTGTATTGTAAATAAATATTACATTTCGTCTAGAAGTTGAGTATTTTTTTATTTATGTCGGAGAGAAATTTCTTCTCGAAATTCGTTGCAACCAAATCTCACGCCAAGAACGATTTTGATCGCATTCTAAATAACGCCATCGATGACTTAAGAACGATTGGAACAATTAAACGCACAACAATGTGCTGACATTTAAAAAATTTTCAAACTTCGAAGAAACAGAATAATGTCCACACAACTCTACACAGTGGCCAAAGTAATATGACTCTAAAATGGCGGTTTATGGTCACGTGTTAGTAAGCTGACCAATAGGAGAACAGCTTTGTCGGCAAATCTCTCGGAAAAGGCTGTCGCTACTTTGGTAATATAGGGCTTTAAATTGTCGTGCATAACGCCACATAACCTGGTGGCAAAAACTAGAACTAAAATATTTCTGTGCATAATTCTATTTTGCATCCTCTCCTGTTCTTTGCAAAAATCGAAACGATAGGTATTCGATGAAATTCGATATTCGGATCCTAATAGCTGTAAACGGGGGAAGGGGGGGAGGAAATCTTTCTTAAACGGTTTGCGTATCTCCAGAACCGCTTGACGTTAATAATAACTTGAACAATAGTAATGAAGTAATGAAGTGTTTTTAGTGAAAAACAAACAAACAATTTCAGTTTGTTTAAATGTTAAAAAAGTGCAAAATTATGTGATTTTATTTAAATGAATGTTATCATTTTAACCTATATTTCAGTTCTTCAAAGTAATTGTAAATTTTGAACATTGGATTTTTGTGGTTGGTTATTTTATCTTATTCTATTTTATTTTATTAACCTAGGTACAACGAGAGTTTGCCTTGTAATGTATCTGAACAGAGAACAAAAATGAATACAGAAAAATAAATAAATAAATAAATAAATAAATAAATAAATAAATAAATAAATAAATAAGTTTCACTAAATTTGAATTCAATGATCTGAGAAAGTGAGTGGGAAGAAAGAGAGAGAGAGAGAGAGAGATAGCATAAAAAAATTATATAACTGATAATTTTTATGGGTTATATTAAAAAAAATGTCGAGATTACGACACTTGGTGGTTGCAATCTGAATAAAGCGGAATTTTTATGTCGATGGATTGGGCAGAGGGTGTAACAAAGTGATGTGTTCATATTAAAATTAATTTCCGAAAGCAGAATGGGATTATGAACTTTATTATTACTAAATTTTCTATATAAACTGGCTTGACATGTGAAGCTCTGAAACGTCGTGGTCTTTTAAAGTTTTAGATGTTTCAAGGTTAGTGCCGATATAGTTTCTTTATTTTAATCTGATGATTAACTTTGTACTGATTTTGAAAAAGCTTTTGATAGAGAAATATCTACGTATTTATTTTTGTCAAGAGAGTTAGAAATGAATTGTGTGAAAGTGACTAAATTTGTAACAATGGGTCTTTTAGCAAGAAACAGTAAAAGGTTTTGTGTCTGTTGCTGCTCTTGTTTATGAATAATAATTTCGAAAAGCTTAGTTGGAACTCAGAGAAATAAGATTGGTAAATAATTGGTAGTATCAGGTTTGTCACTTTTTTTAAACTGAGGCGAAATTTTAGATAGTTTCGAGAATGTCGGAAAACTATTCGATGTCAGAGAGAGAGAGAGAATAGTGGTGTGTAAGAAGATGAGAGCAATTTTTAAGATATATGCTGATAGAAGGTCGGTTTGAGAACAGTTTGAGCATTTTATCGCATATTTTAATATGTTGAAACCAAAAAAAGTTATCGGTAGTTTTATAAGACGTGAAAAGATATCTACAGTAAATAAAGTTTGATAAACTAATTGAAAATAGTCAACAAAGGCAGCGACAATAGTACCATTAGTAATTAGGTTTTTTTAAATTGGTTAATTGAATGTTTGTCCGTCATTAGGATCAGGTTTTTCATTAAAAATTACCAGAATTACGGATTATTTTTGATATGGTTCTCTTTATTTTCCACGCAAGCTGAGTAACAATTTCTAATTTTACTTTTGAAACTGATGTGAAGCGTTGATATTATTCTGTTTTGTAGGAAGCTATTTTTTTTGTAGAGTCGATAAAATAGTAGTTAAAACAACGCCTGGCGTGAACCAAAGGGGGTAAGATTGTCTTTTTCGTGAAATTTGAACTTTGGGGATACATTCATCAAAAAAAATCGTAGATCTAATAAAATTAACCAATGGTTTTGTTAATGTGGGGTTGTAATTGTTGTGTTCCAATTTATATTGATTATTTTTTTATAAAGTTTAAGAAAACTTTCAACTTTAATAATAAAGTACTTACAGTTTTAAAATCCTAGGGAACAGAGGATGAGGGTCATTCTCAACTGTAGTTTTGTTAATGTTAGATAGAACTAAACTTCGTATAATTTACAATATTGTGATGACATTTGTGGGAGTGTCTTGTAGGAGCGAAGAAACAACGAGTCAAGTTTGAAACTGAACTGAATTAATTTATTAAACATAAAATATGGGTTTTTTGTAGATTTTACAAAGTTGGATTTCATTGAAAGATTAATTAAAAATATATACATAGTGATTGGACAAGAAACATAACGATCTTAAATTAATTAATTAATTACAGCACATTAAACGATTGTAAAGGAAAATAATTTAAAAATAAACAGAACGGCAATAATTAGGAAATAGAATACGAATGATTTAAAATAAATAACGATAAAGATTAAAAAGCATAAAATGCAGATATATACAGATAAATACAAATAAATGATTTCTAAAAATATTTACAGATAAATGTTACAATTTTCTCCCCTCAAGATTTTTGTCCTCAAAAAAAAAAGTATTAATAATTTCCCATTAAAAAAAAAAATCTACTAATAACAAAGAAATTGAGCGAAAATATAAAAGGTTAAATATAAACACAGAAAAGTAAACACCGATATAATGCACTTAAGTTCAGAATAATCTAATTTACGGTTAAGGACAATTACATTAAAAACAGGGACAAATTGACTGGTCAGCACAGATAACAGAAAGAAAGACTAAAAAAATAATACAATTAGGCTCTAAAAATGTCAAGTTGACGGTTATTGTATTTTTGTTGCGACGAAAGAGCATTTTTCTTTGTCTTGTGGATCTACTGAGCTGCATCGGATGGAAAGTTGACTGGTTCCCACAGATGAATCGTTTGGTACTGAATAAAATAACAAGACGCTGTAGTTATCCTGATAAGTACGGAATTCATTAATAACCCCTTTTTTTTTTCACTAATAACACTTGCACAGCACATTTAACGTCTGAGAATTCTGCGGCAAGAGCGTAAAGAAAGGTTCCTGCTCAAATTTCTCTCGTCACTTTGGGCGGGCAGTTGAAGTTTCAGAGCAGCTGTGGGTTCACTGTTTACGTCAGGTGTCGGACAGATAAGTGGAACAGGTATAAACGGTCCGTCGGTCAGGTAGGGCTTCATACGGGCTATGTGAACTACAGTCGGACCTCTATTTAACGAACCTCTATTTTGCGAACTTTTCTTTGGAACCAAGAACATTTTCCCAATTTCTTTGTAAAATAGCCTCCAAATAGCGAAGTGCAATTTCTATTTAACGAACTTTTTCGTGGTATCTATTTTTATTTTTTTTTCTCCTTGAAATGTTTTTATTATCAACATTCCCTTAGAGGAAATGAAAGAAATTTGAAAACAGGTGAGGGAAAAAGAAGAAATTAATGATGATGTGCTGATTGATGATTATCTTTCACTTGATTTTGAAGTAGAGACCTCGAAAACACTAACTGAATCGGATAT
This sequence comes from Thereuonema tuberculata, assembly GCA_023159025.1. Taxonomy (NCBI): domain Eukaryota; kingdom Metazoa; phylum Arthropoda; class Chilopoda; order Scutigeromorpha; family Scutigeridae; genus Thereuonema; species Thereuonema tuberculata. The sequence goes on along the minus strand of JAFIDM010012231.1, from coordinate 132,317,052 downwards.
TTTGGACAGTGTGAAAAATAAAACAATACAGCTATGAATTGCGATGAAGATGAAGATGATGAAAATGGAAATGATCATGATGCAGAAATCAAAAAACCTTCGTATGATGAAATGCTAAAATCATTTGAAACAATTCGACGCGGATTAGCTACAATTTGAAGAAAATACGCCTGAAGAGGTTTTTGGTGCATTGCAAAGATGAGAGACATACTATGAGCGAAAACACTTTTTCAAAAAAAAAACAAAAACAAAAAAAAAAACTGACAAAATTAACAGACTATTTAAAATTTAAGTAGGCTTACGCATGTGGTAATGTATGTTTTATGTCATTAAAATTATTACTTTTTTTAATAATATTTATTGTTTATGTATTTTAAATCTGTTTTATGTAGTTTAAAGTAATTTTAAAAGGTGAATCTCTATTTAGCGAATTTTCCATATAACGAACTTTTTTTCGGGATTTAGCGATTTTGTTAAATAGAGGTCCGACTGTATTTGTGGATGGGTTCGATTGATGGAACATCCAAGACCTGGATCAGCTTCGTATGTTACGGGTGAAGTTTGGCGTAAAAGACTGTCAGTTCCCTGTACCGTTGATAGTGTATGAGGGTGGCTGCGACGGAAGCACAGCTCGGGATAGGTTGAGCTTCGCTATGCATATCTGTCATTGCTGGGAGTCCACGAAGTCTTCGACTGTAGCGGGAAATGATGAGGTTTCCTCGGCTTGAAGCAGCAAAGACCAGGGTTTCGGCACCAAAATTGTAATGGAATTTGTGGGAGAGTCTTGTAGGAGCGAAGAAACAACGAGTCAAGTTTGGAACTGAACTGAATTAATTTATTTAACATAAAACATGGGTTTTTCTAGATTTTCCAAAGTTGATTTCATTGGAAGATTAATTAAAAATATATATAGTGATTGGACAAGAAACATAACGAACTTATGTTGTTTTGTATAAGTATAAAACAATAGCGGCAATGTAAAACTCACTAATAATAAGATGTGTATTGTGAATAAGTAGTGAAATTCTTCGTGATAAACTATTCTTATAGATGTATGGTATTTCCATTGTGTTAAGAGCAATTGTTTACAAAAAGGTGGATTATTGTAACAAGAATGAAATAATAAAGCAATGGGATACCGAAAACATGAGTTTTGTTAGAAGAAGAAGAAGAAGAAATATATAGAGAAATGGAAGTAGAAAATGTGTGAAGAGGCATCGTTTTCCTCGGGAATTTGGAATTTATATAGGAGGACAATTCAAATATGGACATTCAAGAGAACCGTTCAGATGAAAGGAATATGATCCTGCAACGGAATGAAGAGTACAAAGAATATTTGGATTGGATACGCCTCATGGAATAAAGTCTTATCGTTCACTGGTATATTCGAATATGAAGTGTACAGCCTTTAAAGTAAGTGAACTTTTTCTTTTCTACTCGAGAGTATTACATTCTTTGCGTGAGAAGGAAGAATCAACTTATAAATATTTTAGTATTAAAGTTGCAAGAAAGAATCTATAACGTTAACTTCGAAAAGAGAGATAATCTGTGATATGTGTATAGACAGTGTTAACTCAACTAGAAGTAAAGTGAATATCAGTTATAAACTTTTAAAGAGACTAGTTTATGAACATTAAAGAATTTATAGTTTATTAGAAATCAAAGTATTTACTTATTCAACGCAAGGGAAATAAGTGAAGAGAATTCATTAAATTGAATACAGTTAAGGATCTAGAAATAACTTTTGTTTTATCCAACACACTAAAGTCAGTGTGAGTTTTAATCTTTATTTTTGAATGTAAAGCAAGGATATATTTGTTTTTAATACATATATTAATGAAACTTTGAAAGACTGTATGTTATTATTTATTCTTTATTCAGAAATACATATTCACATACCTTATGTTCTGCTAAACTAATATATATAAAAAGGTCTTACAACTTAAATTAATTAACTAATTAAACGGCTGTAACGGAAAAGAATTTAAAAATAAACAGAACAGCAATAATTAGGAAATAGAAAACGAATGATTTAAAATAAATAACGGTTTAAAGATTAAAATGAATAAAATAGGGATAAATAATTTCTATAAAAATACAAATAAATGATTTCTAAAAATATTTACATATAAAATGTTACAATATTATTAATTTTAAGTTATCTGTTGCGACAGATAGGGGTTAAAAGATATGATAAGGGATATGTTAAGCGGATATATTTCCGCAGTGCGCATTGTTTCTCAGCGATGCCATTGGTCCTTCATCTCCATATATTGCCTGCTTTCCTGTTCAGTCATTCGCTGAAGAAACAGGCTGAAACCTGTTTATAATTAACCTAGACCTTCATATTTAAGTTTTAAAGATTTTTTTAAATTTTTGTATAATTTTATTTTTAAGCAAGTATCTTAGCTTTTATATATCTCCATATGAATATATTAAAGTCACCTGTAATGAGAATGTTTTCATCGCCAATTTTGAACATTCCTTTTTTTAGATAAATGATGGTAAGTAGAAATGAGAAAGTCGTTATTAGAGCTAGAAGGAAAATATCAGTGAAAGTGATGTAAAGTTGTGTGTTCCTGTAGATCGATGATATACTGTTAATGACAAATAACAAAGAGGTATTGAATATTTTAAGGAACAATTAGCATATTACCTAAAGACACGTCTTCAGAAAGGTAGGTGTCTTAGTATGAAAAGATACTTAGGACTAGAAAATTGAAAGAAATCAATAATAATACCAAGATTAGTCATTGGTTGCATTTAAAGAAACTACTAAAATATTTGAAATTTACAGAAAATTATGCTGTAAAATAGAGTAGCACATGTTTGTAATATTAAAATTAAAATATATTAGTAACAGTTTCGAACAAATGATGAAGAACAATCAATGTTCGAAATAGTCAAGTACAAAAAAAAAAGCAACAGGTTACAGTTAAACCTGGATACATTTCCCCACCCCTCTTGATTTAATCCCCTTGACATTTTTGTATAATTTTCAAGTATTGTCTTATTAACTTACATCTGTCTACTCAATGGGAGTGTTGGTGTGTCGCTGAGTGTAAACGCCTATCTTTGGAGCTTTGGTTACCGGGTTCAAATCTGCTTGAAAACAATAAGTTTTTTTAATTTTGTATTTCATTTTTTTTCCTGTTTTTACTTTCCTTCTTTATTTACGACTAGCAAAAAGACCATTTCTGCACTCGTGTTACAAAAAACAAATGTCCTAATGGGGATGATAAAGAAATTGCAATTGCGAGATCACTTCGAAACTTTCCCGGTTGGAAAACAAACCCCCCTCCCAAAAAAAAACCCTCAAAAGGTTTGATCTCATTACAAATCTATATCCATCCCTAAAACCCCTAAATCTATATTTTATCTTTCAACCATGTTTGCCCATCCACTCACCGCCCTCCCGTGTACACCCAGAGTTCCAGTTTATTTGAATTTTGTAACTCGAGATTCCTAGATATGAAATTAATATCGAGATCGGAGAATATAAGACTTCCCATCAATTTCTCCCCATCTCCTTCCCGTTTACACCCCTAGTTCCAGGTTATTCGAATTTTGTAAAGTCATAACCCTATCACTTCAAACTTCCGCAGTTCTTAAAAAATCATCTGATCATTATAAATCTACATCCCGAAAACCCGTCGCTTTTACGCACAGCAATATTTTAGTTCCAATTGTCGCACGACAATATTTGTGTAGTTCTCATTGTCGCCACCAGGTTCTTATGTAGCGCTATTATACACAACAATAATTTAGTTCAAATTGTCGACACTAGGTTTCTATGTGGCGCTATTGTGCAAACAACATTTTAGTTCCAATTGTTTTACAGTTATTTGTATAGTTGTATAGTTATCATTGTGACCACCAGACGCATATATGGCGCTATTTCACGGATTTCACCCCTTTTCAACCCCTGGGGATGGTGTGTCCAGGTTCCAAGGTAGCCCATTTTTTCCGCATGGTCCTAAAGAGTAATTCTCCTAAGTTTGGCCCAGATAGGTCAAAGGGTCTCTGAGTGTATAGCGAACAAACAAGCAAATCCACAAACCAATAAACATCCTTCTTTATATTTATATTGTAATTATAGATAATGAATTTTCTTATCTTTATTTTTTTAATTTAGAAATAAATAATATAAATTCGAGAACGGAATAAAAAATGCACACAAATAAAAATTAGTGTGCGTTTTTATTCCTTTATATACTTTAATAATTGTACCACGCATGATGGATTTTCCCATTATTAAATAATATTCTTCTTAAAGAATCTGGGGGCACGGCAGTGTCCCCGCCAAGACGAGCCGAAGGCAGGAAGGGCATTATGTACCTTTTCTGGAAGTGTTTCGTCGTATTTTCGAACCCTTATAGCTTCGGCCTGGATATACTAGAGAGCTCAAATTTTCAGGATATGATGCAGTTACCAGACTAATGAAATACGCTAAGTTTCATTTATTTAGCTTTTATACTTTGGATTTTATTAATACCTAAAATACGTCGATTCCGTCACTCACTCACTCACTGACTGACTCATGATCATCAAAAACTCTAGGGTACTTCCTGAAGTCCTAGAAAGCTAAAATTTGGTATGCAGGCTAGGATTAGCACCCAAACAACAAGAAAATTAAGAAATACGTAACTTTCACCCTCCAACCCCTCATAAAGGGGGGGGGGGGTCTGGTTATGTATTATCGAACCCTCATAGCTTCGGCCTGGATAATACTAGAGAGCTCAAATTTTCAGGATAAGATGCAGATACCATACTAATCAAATACGCTAAGTTTCAGTTATCTAGCTTTTATACTTCGGATTTTATTAAGATCTGAAATACGTCGTACCCTCAATGCTTCGGCCTAAATAATACTGTGTAATAATGTGATTTCTTACAAAAGTGCAAACAGCTTGTATATACAAGTTGACCAATAGAAAAACAGAAAAGTAGGGTATTGAAAAAAAAATCCATTTTCTAAATAATCTTAAAACTAAATTTAGTTGTAATAGATAATCCCACCCAAAACATTTCATGTAAAATAAGTTGCCAAGACTCGCATGCTCATAACGCTTTCATTGTTAAAAAGTTATCAGATCTCATCTTACAAAAAGAAATGAAATCCCACCCAAAACATTTCATGTAAAATAAGGGGTTGCCAAGACTCACATGCTCATAACGCTTTCACTGTTAAAAAATTATCAGATCTCATTCTACAAAAAGAAATGAAATCCCACCCAAAACATTTCATGTAAAATAAGTTGCCAAGACTTACACGCTCATAATGCTTTCATTGGTAAAAGATATGAGATCTCTTGTAAAGCCAAGCCCCTAACTCTACAAGGCCTAACTATACAAGCCCTAACTCTAAAAACCCTATATCTTGGTCAAAAAGTATGGCTTGGCCGTTTCATGGAACTATTTCATCCCACACAAAACATTTCATGTAAAATACGTTTCCAAGATGCTCATAACGCTTTCACTGTTAAAAATTATCAGATCTCATGTAGAGCCAAGCCCCTCATTCTACTTGCCTAACTCTAAAAACCCTAATATCTTGGTCAAAAAGTATGCCTTGGCATACTCCATATCCTTTACATAACTCCATGGGATTGTCTGTGCGACAGCCACGAAACGGCCAAGCCATACTTTTTGACCAAGATATAGGGTTTAGAGTTAGGGCTTGTAGAGTTAGGGGCTTGGCTTTACATGAGATCTCATATCTTTTTACCAGTGAAAGCATTATGAGCGTGTAAGTCTTGGCAACTTATTTTAAATGAAATGTTTTGGGTGGGATACTTTTTTTAAAATTAAATATACTGAATTTAGGAAAATAAAATCAAATCTGTATTCAGTAAACTCCCGATTATCCGCGGAATTGGGTGGCGCGGCAACCACGGATAAGCGAATTTTTCTATATAATCCGAAATAGGACGAAAATCAACACAAAAATGCTTTTAACATTTTTTATTTACATTAAAATGACAATATATACACTTACAGTATATTACATACAATTATTTTATTTTAAATTATTTATTTATTTGTGAATGAAATTATTACGGGAAGGCTCTCCCGTAATTTAATGTAACCTGCCGGTCTAAGCTCCGCCCACAAGGTCGTTCTTTAAATTGTTAGTCTATAATTGTCTTCACTTACTTTGTTAGCCTCTTTTATTGTTTACCTTATTCTAGATTTAATTTTTTTTTTTTAATCCCATAATTTATTGTACAGAAAAAAAAAAAATGGAAACAGGAGAGGTCCGCGGATAATCGGGAGTTTACTGTATTTAAAAGTTTATTTGTTTGTTCTCTATAAACTCATAGGCACTTTGACCGATCTGGACGAAACTTTGCAGAATTATTCTTTAGGATTCTGCAGAAAAAACAGGCAATAACGAAATCTGGACATATCTTTCCGTCTCCTGATTTAAAGGAGAGGAAGGCAACTTTCTTGAAAGGTATGCATATCTCTGAAACCGTTTAAGTTGGAAACACGAATTTTTGCATGAATATTCTTTGACAAAATCTAAAACATAATATGTATTCGAGAAATTTTCGAAATTCGCATTCAAAGGGGGTGTAAACGGGGGGAGGGGATAGGAGAAACAAACTTTGTTGAAGAGTACTTTACATGGTTTTCAGGTTACAAAATGAGAATATAGCATTACTATATGTTGGTACGTGGAACTGGAGAAGGTTTGAAATGATATGGATGTGGAGAAGGGCTGAAAGAGAATGGAAATCATTCTCTTGATTTCAATATTAATTTGATATCTAGGATTTATCGAGTTACAAAATAGAAATATTAAATGTAAATTTTTATATGTGCCTAATTATAAGTTATAAAACATAATAGACAAACACTATCGAACACTCAAATTGATTTAAAAGGTATATGTAATACTTTACAGTATTGGAGAGCTTTTGAAGCCTACGTGACTTCCTTGTCAATCAGTTGACACAATTAAAATTGAGTCAATTTAAACAAAATACAAATGGCAAATTTAAATCAATCAAATTGAGTTTTGATTGTTACAGGAAGTGTTGTTAATAGTCCAATGAAAATGCTGCGTAGTAAAACTTGTCGGTATGCCATCGTGGTATTGGTTGAGAATAAAGCCCTATATTACCAAAGTAGCAACAACAGCCATTTTGGAGTCACCCCCCCCCCCTGTTGCTGCTATGTTGTGAGCGCTAACTCTTACAAATTTAACTGTTTGGTTTCAGTAGTAAATTAGTATCTTATGATAAAACGACCAATTATGAACAAAATTTGCCTTTTTCAATATTTATTATTATTATTATATTTTTAAGTTATTATGTTGTTTTTTTTTGTTTTTTAAACCATGTCGTTTCGAAGATGGCGGTTTGTGGTCAAGTGATCGAATGCTGACCAATAGTAGAGCTGCGTTATCGGCAAAGTCTGTCGCTACTTTGGTAATATAGGACTTTAGTTGAGAATTGTCCGGGGTCCCTCTGGTTGTGAATTTAGCAAACTGTTTTTTATTCTTGTATTTCGGGTTCTGGTTTCAAAGTCATAGAGAATATATAGTTGGTCCTGATTGTTGCCATCAAGTTGCCATCATGCTGCATGGAAAATCTTTTAATGAATTTTTAATTACATACATTTTTTAAACCAATTTGTGTGTTCAGTAGTGTTTCTTTACTGTGTTTTATAAAATAGGAATATAACATTAATTTGTAACTATGGATGGAAAGGGTGGGTTTTTCAATGTAAGTTGACGGATTCTCGGTTATGGTAATTTACGGTTCGTGGTTGGAGTTTTAATGGTTATGGCAATGGATGGACAGGGTGGGTTTTGAAAGTAAGTTGTCTGGATGGACTTTTGGTTTAACTAGAAATGAACTCTTGACTAAAGTTATTCAATTATTCTATGCATTTCATTAAGGTGGTTATACCTAAACACTTTTACATCTAATTCTCAATTACACATTCTCAGAATACTCTCGTTTATTAATAAAATTATTGTTTAGCAATGAATTTGAATGAACAAAGAAAATAAACGAACAAAAGTTGTTAATTCTCAAAACACTTGAAACGGTTATTTATGCATTTTTTTTTTTTATTTCTCTAGGTAGTTATTTGTATGATCTCAGCACAAAATTATGTGTATTAATGTATATTAGATATATGTTTATTAAATAAATGTATATTAAATTTACTTTCTATATTACTTTTTGTTTTTAAATGGTTTTGTAAGTTATATGTTTTCTTCATAATTTAGTTTTATTCCTCATTTTATCTACGGTTATGGTCTTGAAACTAAAAAGCTAATTTTCCAACTGCGAAAATGCCTCGATTTTATCGGCAATAAATATATTAACTTTTCAGTTAAATTTACTGTTATGACTTGCTTATTTTCAAAATCGTTTTTTGTTCCTTTATTTATGCCTTTGTTTGTTTGGTAATTCCTTGATTGCTTTGTTTGTCCAAACTTTTAAAAATCCCTTGGTTGTGTTCGAATTTATTGTTTAACGATGGTTCGTTCTGTGACAACAGTTGGACGTGATGTTTTGCTTTCGGATGGTCTTTGATAATTAAAATCCATAAACTCAGAGATCAAACCGAGACGACATTTCAGTGCTGTCTACGTCGGTTGTAAGACAAAGAAAATGATCCTTTCAATATTGATGGAAGTAATTATGTTGCTTGACATCGTCAAGCGTAGTAAGATCTCGGAATTCCGATCATTTAAGCAATTTGAAGTTTTGTCACTGAAAAACAGACAATAACTTAAATCTTTTAATGAAAACATTTGGCTTACAAGTCTATTAATAGAAAAAAATATTTATTAACGGAATTACAAAATTAAATAAATAAATAAAAAAAAATATGAAAATATTTTTGAAGTATTACATCTGATCGAAATCTCTTTGTCTTGAATTCCAATTTCTAAATTAAATGGTTTTTAGTAATGGACTAAAAATCATATTAATATAAAAATAAATTAAATAAATTTATTTGCAACCTGTATTACCTGAAATCATAAGTAAACGTACACTATACAGGGTGATTCATAAAGTACTGGAAAAATAGGCCTAACGAGTATCGAAATATTTTTTTTTCAAATTCGGTGTAAAAAAAAAGTAAAATAGGGCATGGAATTCCGGATCGAACGTGCGATTCTGAGTCGGATGATGGGGTCCCCATTTTAGCCTTTTTTCTGCCCGTATGAAAAAAAAAAATGGTCTAGTTAGCACACTTCACAACCGGGAAGAGCACAGTGGCGAAGCGTGTATTTCGAGTAAGGGTAGACATTTTAGATTTTCTTTTGCTACTAATTTAGCCGTTTGAAAGATACAATATGAACAATGCGAGTATTTCATGCAAACTTGTGAATATTTTAAGTAGAAACGTAACAAAAGTTAAAAGTTAAAAATTCAGAGTAATATTCTCATCAATTACGTCAGCGATTAATGAAATTTTAACCTTTTTAATACTTTTTAGTGTTTTAGAATTATATTTTTCCCAATTAATTTGACTGAATAATTTATATTTTTATATAGTTTTCCAATCTTAGACCAAAATTATTATTCATTTTATTGATTTGAAAGATTTTTAACCAATTGTATCTAGTTATTTTTTCATTATTTTGATTATTTTTTTCCCTATTGACAATATAAAAATACTTACTATTAAAGAAAAAATTATTTATAAAATAATTATGAATAACATTTATATTTTCTCCTAATCTTGTTTTTTTTTTTCCAAAAATTTTTCTTTTACAACCCTCAACTCTTTTGTGAAATGTATTCTCCGTTTGAAGAGGCGTGGCTAAGTCTCATCTCGTAGTGGACAAACAGTACAAAATACGTTATAATATCCAACACTCAACAGTTAAGAGACGTTTAGAAGAATGTCTCAAGTGCTGCTATTCCCCACGAACTGCTTCCTGTGATGCGCATGCTCGCGTCCTACCAACATCCTGTATGGTGCGTCCCTTTCGGAGTCGTCAGCGCCACAGCGGGCAATAATGGACGCAAAGCGATGGTTTATTACTCCGTGAGCCGATACGACGCAAAATTTTCCTTGAGTGAAATTTTAAAATTGCAAATAATGTTATTCTCTCTATCTCTTGGGTAGACACTGTCTCAATGTCTCAGAGCACGCTTCGCCCCTGAAGAGCAAGGAAAGGGAAGCAAGATTAGAATAGGCTAAGTTAAATGGAGTATTGACTCCATTGGATTTATTTCAAACACAAGGAGCCCGGGGGAGGGGAATAAATAAAACAAATTGTAGTGAGTCCGTTGGGTTTATTTCAAACACAAAGGAGCTCCTGGAGGGGGGAATAAATAAAAACTAAGTGTAGCGAGTACTTCCAGTACTTTAAGAATCACCCTGTATACGTTCTAAGATACTTTAAACTTTTTATAAGTTTCTTTGCTGTTACTCTGGCATAGCTTACTGATGTACTTTAAACTACTTCTAAGAAATTTAAATGAACTTAAATAAAACAGCAGATGCCGTGAATTGCAACTGATGACACCATGTTGAATTGCAACCAAGCTCGCGAGCAATTTAACCAGCAAAATCTTTAATTCGTGCAGTAAATATTTAAACATTTGAAATAGATTTTCTTTCTAACTAGTGTTTGCACAGATGAACCACTGAAATGTAAATTCAATGTCAGACAATCACTGATATTTATCTATGACATCAAAATTCTTCATCTAAATTACATATTGTTTCTTAGGGATAAAAAGATAACTAATTAATGGCAGTAGTTCGACATTCAGATCTCTTTAAATGAACAGTTTTTGATACTTATTTTTAGTTTTAATTCAGTTACAACTCACGCGTTATTTTGTGAATTTCAATTCATTGACGAAGCCTTGCATTCTGAATTGAAGATCTATTACAGCTGTTTATTGGTTATGAACTCTCATAACTTCAAGAGGACTGGAACTCGCATTCATTATATCGTCACTTAAGTATCTCTTTATTCAATATAATATCGTAATTAATCGCATATGAAGAAGGGAGTCGTTTGAAATCCTGAAACTATTAAAGGTTTGAATTCAATAATAAAAAATAGTAATTAAACTTAAATATAAAATAAAGCGAAGTTGAAAATAAAAGAGTAGGCAGTAATGTTTTCTAAACTTTCGGCTTTTTATTTTTGTTCTTCCCTGTCATCACTTCTCTAGAAAGCAATCTGATTAAGGAACTCTTGTGCTTAAACAGTAAAACAATAAAAAACACTCGATATTCCGCTGAAGAATAACCGAGCAGCACTGAATTGCGAAAGTTCAATAGCGAACTTTTGTAATACATCTTCCTTGAAGCTCGTTTGAAAAGAATTAAAAAAAGAAAGCTGATCCTTCTATTCGTGAACTTAATTCATTTTTTTTTAATTGTTTTCTAAATCAATATAACGGTAAATTCTATTCTTAGCAGCAAAATATAAAGCATACTTCAGTCTGCCATATTTAAAATATTTTCTCCTAGAATTTTGTGAAATCAATTTTTCAGTAATTTCAAAATTTTAACAAGTGTAACTAAATTTAATTAAATTAATGAGCTTTGTTTAACACTTAATAGAGACAGGCTACCGAAACTTTCTTTGTATCCACATAATCAAATTAATTATGCAAGGATGGGCAATAACAGTAAGATGTAAAATTTTATTTTACTTTGTAACAACAAGTAATGAATCAGTTTTCACAGCACAACTAATCATCTATTGGGTGAACCTATGGCATTTACAAAAGAATTGTATAAAGAGAAATTTTTCTAATGTCTTAACAATATTAAAGAAAATAATGGGGATTTACAATTAATTTTAAATATGTTGAAACCTAAACATTGTATATTTTTTAAACCTAACTTCTTTCGTTAATATAACTTCCTAGTTGTCTTTATTGTGATTTTTTGGTTGAACATCTGAATTCAAAACTTTAAAATGCAGTTGAATCAGCAACATGTATGTATAGTACAGTATATTTATATGTATATAAAAGATTAGATTTATTAGAAAGCTGAGTTAGCTTTAATTTAGATTTAATTTTATCGTCAGCGAAAGGACATTTGAGTAAATTATGCATAAACTTATTTTTAATTTCTTCCTCTGCTAGTTTTCAATTTATGTCGAACAGCTTCAGTTTGACCTATTGACTCATTTATTTTATCATAACGTATTTAAAGAAAACAGAATTATCTCAGCCAAATTCTTATCAACAAGTATATCTACATATTTGAACAGGAATAGGAGGCTACCTAGTTATTTATCAGTTAAGCTTAACTAGTTATCTTCCCCAGAATGTAGTTAATTTATTCAATATTTATTTCAATATGCTAAAAATTAATATTATGAATTTTAAACAAATTATTAAAATAGCATATTCTGCGAGAAGTAAGTAAAAAGGATTTGGATCCTTTCTCAACAAAGGCACATAAACTATACTTAGTACTTTGATTAGATATTTTTATTCTTCTGATTTTATAATTACACGTGTCCAATCAATCACTCAGTTCCTATTTCAGTCATTTTCTATATCTTGACAGGATCAATTCACATGAAGTGGTTCAGATAAAAATTAAATGGTTGCATGACTATTTTTAAAAAATCTGATTTTTTTTTTGTCCAGTTTTCTAACATATTGGTAGTTCAAAATGATTATTTTAATTTTATTGTTTTTGATTTTAGCTTGGCAGCCAAGTTTATTGTACAGGCCAGTGCAGTTTTGCAAATTTAAGAGTTTCCAGAAACGTAAATATCTCAGCAGCCTATCTTTGTCCTGTCAAGATGGGAAAAAAGCACTTTGTTCAGAAAATAAAGGGCTACAATTTTTTTATATGGCATTTTCACCTAAACGTAATCCTAAAGGGTGAAATTTCAGCCTAAAGCTTAAGCTGTATTTCAAAAGTATTCCTGTTTTCAGGGGGAATTTTATTCAGGAAAGGAAAGAGTCAACAAGTCTCTTTTACAAACAAGTAAGAACTACTTGTCTTCACACACCAAGTTTGAATCCTGAGACTTGCCCTCCTTTTCTTCTAAAAATTCTCAATATTTGGAAATTTAAAAAAAAAATGGCATTTTTCAGAGCTCAATATATCAGGTGGAAGACGAAATAAAAATTGAATTGCTATTCCAAGAACAAGATAAAGAAGAAATACCTGACAACGTAAGTTACAAACAGTCGGTTTCAATTTCAACCAAGAATGCCTAACAGAAAACCTCAGGTTCAACTAGATATTCTAATTTGTTTTTCATAGGAGAGCATTTTTTTTTACATGTGCATACATTGAAATAATAAATTAATTGCTTTAAATATTATACATACACAGTATATATTGTAACAAGCGTTTTTTTGACGATTTGTTAATGCAGTAACAAATATCTCTGCTTTTTAGTCAAATCTCAAATTCGAAATTTTTTGTGCATATTACTTTCATGTATTATGGACCAAACGTTCAAATACCTCATCTGAGATATGAAGTTCTTACCTGTTTGGAAAAGAGACTTGTTGAAGTTTCTTTCCTTTCCTTTCCTGAATAATTTCCCCCTGAAAATGGGAATATTTCAAGGTGAAATTTTACCTTTTAGGATTAAGTTTAGGTGAAAATGCGATGTAATTACAAGTTGTAGTCCTTTATTTTCTGGACAAATTGCTTTTTTCCCCATGCTGATAAAAAAATAGAGGCTGAGGTATTTATGTTTAAATAAACCCTTAGAATTGGAAAAAACCTTAAAAACTGCACCGACCTGTACGACAAATGTGGCCGCCAAGCAAAAAACAAAAAAATTAAAAAAACTAAAAAAAATAAAAAATAAAAATAAAAATAAAAATAAAACAATAAGTCATTTTGAACTATCAACATGTTAGAGTTTTTTTAAGGGTCATTGAGCAAAAAATGGTCAAGGAACGACTAATGGACCACTTGAAATGGAATGACCCTAAATTTAATTTAAATGAATAAATTTTGAAATTCCTGCTTCGTTTCTTAACGAACTTTTCTTTGATGTTTGTTTTAGATATTTTTTAAAAATCAGTATTCTTCATGGTAGTAAATAGCTTTCAAAATTTATATTATCAGTCTTAATAACTAAATGAATTAATTTTAACGTGTATGTTTAAAAAGATATGTTTAAAAAGAAATACTAGAAATACACTAAAAATATTATTAATAATTTTTTTTGTATATTTAAACAATTATTAAAAAATTAAAAAATATACAATACAACTAATTTAAAAAAAGTTCCGTAGACAGGACAGTTTCGGAGAAAGCAGGTTCTTCATCATCAGCAGGATCCTGCTGATGATGGAGAACCTG
>JAFIDM010012231.1:132276598-132297303 GCA_023159025.1 Thereuonema tuberculata | reverse complement strand
TTGCATACATGTTATGTTTATATATTGGAACAATTTCTTTTTTCTTCGGAAATCCCTCTCGAAGGTCTAATTAGCATATACACCAATTTTCCTTGAGATATGTTGATTAGAACTCGCACCAGAGAGCTGAAAGAAGGGCAAATTTAATTATAACCATCCTGTATGTTTCCTAAACTGTTGTAGCTTCAATGCAATTTAAGAATTAAAAAGATTAGTTAGAAAAAAAGATGGTTCGGAAATAATAGAAATTTTGTACCATTATTACTGCCAAACAAATTCCTAATAAAAAAACAAATCAAATAAAAATGTCAGAAGTTAAATACAGTCGGACCTCGATATAAGGTCACCCCGCAAGGTCACTTTTCTAAAGTCCCGGCTCATTGAATAAGAATTCTATGATATGGATTATCGGATATATGGTCAGGTCTTAAATACCATAATCGCATATAAGGTTACTTTTGTCTGTGATTTCAGAAATTTTCACGTGTCTGTGTTAGATGCAATTTTTTTATATTCATAAAAGTTGGAGCTTTGTGTCAAACACATGCATTTCAAATTGCTTTCGACATACTGGTTTTCAATAACAGATGAAGACGAAATAACAGATGAAGATGAAGAAGATATTCCTTTAGCTGTGTTAATACAAGATCTCAGAAATCACGGCTGTCCTATAGAAGGGGAAAGTGAATACGTGAGAATTGATGATGAAATTGCTACCACTTCTCAAGCTTTCTATTTCCGAAATTGTTTCGCAAGTTTTAGATTCCATTGCAGTAGAAAGTGAGGATAACGACAGTGATACTGAAAGTGAAGCGGTGACACAAGCAGAAGCACTCAGAGCATTAAATGTCGTAAGACATTTTTTTACGAGCCATGAGGGAGCCGAAAAACATTTTCAGAAACTACAAAACTTAGAAAACATTAAAGACGAAACCAAAATCGCGACAGTCCTGTATTATGGATTATTTTAAGTTAGGTCAGTTGTATATCAGTACTTTGCTTGAGCATACTAGTACTATTTGTATACAACTTTATTCCGAATTAAAATTTAAAAAAAAATAATTTCTTTCTGTTTTCATTAATTTTAATTGGTTCAACTAAATTAAAAAATTATAACCTAATAAACCGACATTTTTTTACGAATTAAATTTTACAAAGAATTATACTATATTTATATAATGCTTATTTATTGACAAATGCATATGAATCGGTTATAAGGTCAACCCGCTTATAAGATCACTTTCGCGAGGTCCCAAGGGGTGACCTTATATCGAGGTCCGACTGTATTCTTTGTTTTGTTAAATTTCATTGTCTATTTAAGTCATAGTTTAATAATTATCGAATAAAAAAATGGTAAAAAAAAAAATACCTAAAAAAAATGGGAAAGAAGGTATTTTTTTAGATTTTTAACATATTAAGTACAGATAAATAAATGTCATGCAACGGATGTGATGGGAACAACAAAAACCTATACAGGTAAATTTGAAATATTTGATGAAAATAGAGTAGTTTATTATTCTATTTCACAAAATCATTGATAAAAGAGAAAAAAAAAAGGCAAAGTATTTATAAGTAAACTGTAGGTAAAATAAGTCATTCCAAAGGTAATATTTTGGAACAAAATTACAGATATCAACTACAGTCACATTTAATAAGAATATTAACATTCTGTTAATATTAACAGAATATTCCAATATCATCCGCTATGTTTTCATTTAGCCAGAGTTGGCGACTTTTAGTTAACAAGTTATAGCTATGCAATTAAAGTATATTAAAATATTTTTACGTAAACAGTATGGAATGATAACATTTTCTAAAGACTACATAGAGATATTAATGCTGAAACTATTGGGAAAACCGTCTTAAAGATTTTAGAGAAACTCGTTTGATAAGTTCGTATTGCTGTCACTAGAGGGCACAGGCTGTTAGATCAGAAAACAATCTTTGATGACTTTCATTCTCAAAATGCAGGAAATTTATGAAAATAAAGTTCGTTCTATCTAATGAAGCTATTTACAAATAAAAATAAAAATAAAATGAAAAATAATGAGGAAATGATAAGGATGGAAGCGTCACACGAAATATATAATTTAATATAAAAAAGAAATATTTATTGTAAAAGCTGCTTATTGTTATGCTGATAAAAACTTTGGTGATAAAAATGGGAACCAAATGTTGGAAAGTTCGTTAAGATTAAAATTTCTTAACCTTTTTATTAATAATTCACTTTCTGAATTAACGAAAATTAATCTGCATTCGCTTCATTGCAAATTAGATTTTGTAATTTTCTATTAAGTTATTTATTTTTGAGATTTTACTTGTAGACTATTAAAATGAAATGACTGAATCCGAATATGTAAGAAAGTAAATAAAAATTTTAAAAAGGCCGTGTCATAATGTACACGAAACCAAAACGACTCTGTTCGTTTCATTTTCGAGGCAGGACGTAACCACAGATGGGAACTCCTATTTTTCCTCATCTTCAACAGTCATAACGGCTCCATGAAGATATGACTCATGTTTGTCCGACCTGTAGTTTGAGCTGTAGAGGTGGTAAAATATGGACAGAGCGAACATAAAAGTTTTTCCGATTACACTTTCGTATACGGAGTCATTTCAAAACTAGAAATTCAGTTGAAATCACTTAATTTATAAAAATCTGTCCTAAATATGTACTTATTTATTTAACCGCTGTGCGCTCAAAACATATTGCAGTAACCAGAACAAACTTGGCAGTGTCGTTAATTAAGACTGATGAATAGGGTTTGGCTAAGTTTGGTTCTGATCCGTTCATATTTACAGCAACTATGTTCGAAAATTGATTCCTCAGATTGACAAATATTGTCCGCTAGACGATATCATGACCTATCAACAAATATGTTGTTGAGGAAAGAATAATAAAAATTTTATTAATATTAATTGCAAACAATCGGATCTGCATACTATTCTGCTGTTGAACTTTCTACCGAAAAATTGAAGGCCTTTTAGGCTTCTGATACCGTGAAATCTTATATCCCCGGTTTGTCTGTCTGTCTGTGGACAAGTATTAACTCAGCAACCATGAGGGCTAGAGACTTGATTAGGGTGTCGTTGAAAAGGTCTTGCCAAGAGTAGTTCAGAGCCGTAGAGTTTGTTTCTCTAGCTGGTCGGGCTCCAAGATAGCGATAGCGATTAGTAAATCAATCACAATGCTTCGCAACGGCTTCTGATACGTGAATGAAGAAAATTATTCAAAAGTTATTGAATTCAGTCTCTTAACAAGGTTTGAGCTAAGTATGACGATTATTCCATATAAACAGATTGAGTCACCTTTACGTTAGAGTAGATAGCGTCGAGACACGTTTCATACCTGGTGGTGCTTCTTGAAGGCGAGATGAGCTTGAGATTAAATTCTTGTAGAAATGGTTCTAATTTAGTCGAAGATGTTAAAATGTCTTCGTTAAAATATATTTTAATTTGCACGCAACCGACTTTTTACTCCGCTTATTTATAAGTAGGCGTTTTGTATTAACTTTTGAATAATTTTCTTCATTCACGTATCAGAAGCCGTTGCGAAGCATTGTGATTAGTTTATTAATCGCTATCGCTACCTTGTTTTTAAGTGGCATCAGTAATTTATCTGGCATCATCATCAGAAGATAGATCTGATATAAAACGTCGAACCTGTAATACCACATCAAACAGTATCCTAATAGTAAAATGATATATTGGAAATATAAAATATGGCCAAAAGATGTTACAAGAAACTGAACGCCACGCAATGAATTGTATATGCAGGATTTTGAAAACCAACCATTTCAAGATTATATACTGCTTGTCCATAATACACACAGAGAATCGAAGTCAAAGTCCAGTCTGTGATTTTAAAAATCCATGTAGATTGAGAAATGAACTAAACACTTGTCACAAGAAAGATTAAGAATTGCGATGGAAAAGGCAAAGAAGAGAATAATTGCTCCAGTTTTGCCTTTTTTTGATTAAGCTGTAATTAAAACAAGCAAAAAAAAAATTGAGCTAGAGCTTAAAATTAAGGGCAACCTATTAAAACCTGAACTTCACCTAAGGAGCGTTGGAGGGTTATCCTCCTCGCAACGACAGCCGACTGTCCACCTGAAAAAGATGAAAGTTGGAAAGTTTTTCCTGGACATCTACTGACTCGATCGAATTGAAATTTGAATATGCTTTAGTTTAGAGTGTATACTATACAATGAATATTTTTTATTCCTGCCCGTCCGGAAAAATACGGATACAGTCGACAGGGCCGTCGCGTGGTTTGTTGGCGCCCGGGGCAAGATTTCGTCAGCCCCCCCCCCCCCCGCAAACTCTATCCCACGTGCACCCACCCGACATTACACCTATCTGTAAGGATTCAAACACTTGATATATGCGCCCCCCCACCATCCCAAAAATCTACATTCAAAAAAAAAAAAACAAAAAAAAAAACGGAATTTTCAAATTTTTTTATTTTTGCCGTTGCCGCGGCGCCCAGGAATTTCCAATTCAACAACCAAAAAAAAAACCGGAATTTCCAAATTTTTTTTATTTTTGTCGTTGCCCCAGCGCCCCCCTGGCCCTGGCGCCCAGGGCGATTGCCCCCGTTGCCCCACCCACGCGACGGCTCTGATAGTCGACTGTGTCCGCAAACTATTACAGATACGGTCGAATAAAAATTTAGATTGCATAGTAGACACTCAAAGTAAAGCATATCTAAATTTCAAGTCTATCGGGTCAGTAGTTGTTGAGCAAAAAAAATCCCCAAACTTGGGGAAACAAACAGTTGACTGTCCGCATTCTTCATGCTAGACAGAAATAAATACCCTACTCCTATAGTGTTTGGATCTTTTTCTATGGTGTTTGGTGAAGTCCGTTTGCCGATCCAATCTTCTGTAGGAATAGGGAGTTGTTAGGGGAGGCCAGAGACAAACGGACGGAAGGACTGACGTACAGGACAAACGCAATAACTCCCAATGGGTCGCTAATTAAGTAAGAGATACACAAATATTTAGGTTTGAATTTGTATCATCCCACTGATTACTTCCGAATATGAAAAGTTGATTACACAGATCGTCCAGAATGATATTTCAAACAAAAGTAAGAGAAGAATTTCAGATTATTGAAATATTGATAAAAAATTGGATATTCTCAGCATTTATTAAAACGGAGTGACGTACAGGAAAAAAAAAAAACTTACAGAAAATCAATACTAAAAAAAAAAAAAAAAAATTGGAAAAAATTCTTGTAAAACACATCATGTTATGGATTCTGTCAGAAAGATTTAAACTTTACTTGAAATGACTATTGTACAGTCATTTCAAAACTAACAACAAAAGTAATGGTACGTTAATGCCAGTAACAACTGATTCATTATAGGAATTTTATATAAATAGATAAATTTGAATGTAGTTACAAAAAATTCTACGTAAAAAATGAGTAAGCAATTACTGAAAAGAAGGATATCACAGTAGATCGGGTTTTTAATATTAGGAAAGGCTGAACAATTATTGAAAATGTAAAAATCCTTATTGAGATTGAAATCAAGTTAAAAATTTTACATAAGGAAGAACCTTCGGTGAAAAAATTTAAATCAGATTATCAATCAGAAACGAAAATTACATAAATTTTAATTTAATTTCAGTTTAAATAAGATTAATGCTGTTTATATAATTGGTAACAAATGTATTGTGTATTGTGGGTATTGTATGATTGTTTTGTGCTTAACATATTATAAAAGAAAGATAAGGCACAGCGTTGCAATAATTACAAAACTCGTCGTATCATGTTTGAGTATTATGGGACGATTGACTGTATTATTTTTTGGAAGAATAATGAATACAAAAATTTGCTTGCACAAAATATGCAGGAATATGTGTACGTTTTAAATATTATTTTAAATAGTGTTTACAGTTCGTACCTACATAGCTATAAATTACATAAAAGATAGATTTTTCCTTTTGATTCGTCTGGAAAACTTTTTTGTTTGTATATGGAAATTAGGAGAAATTTTCATCATTTCCACTGATCTCTATTGACGTATTTCCAATTAACTTTCAACATTTATTTTTACATTTACTTTATTCAAAAAACAAAACTGTAGCAAGGAACGTAAAATGGGATCTTAAACTACAATAGAAGGTTTCGATTTTGACTCCACAGCCTTTGCGTAGTCGAAATTTTTTTTACGACTTCGACTCCACTGGAAACCATTGTTTCCAGTTAACCTACAGCTATGTTTAAAATATATAATTTTCATTATTTTAAATTCAAGCAACACCAAAGTTGATTCGAAACAAACTCTTCAATAATTTTGAATCGAAATTGTAACAGCTTTGTTATAAACTCCAAGAGAGTGACGGACTACACTTCGGCTTCCATGCTATTACAGAGAATTGCTGTTAACTCGAAGTTCGTTCTGACCCTGCAGACGTAAAAGAAAAAATTTCCCTGGTGGCGCACCAGCACTTTTCTTCGCAATTCTCAATTTTCCGACGAAGAATTGTCTGAACTTATTCAAAGCGATTGCAAAGGTCTACAACCCAATCTCTGTGTCTCTGAATCGGTTTTGCTTCAGATACATTTATCGGATTTGTAAACTGCATAGTCAGAAGTTAGAAACAGTCTTTTTTATGGAAAGAAATTTCAGATTAGAAACAAGTCACGTCCACGGGATAACGAGAGAATCTTTTATCAATTGGATAAATACAATTATAAAAGGAATCAATTGAAATAAAGTAAGAATGGGAAAATTTATCTTTCCTAGTTTTTCATTCAATAGTTTCAAACTAAATGATTCGTCAGCGATTTACTGAGTGTCTTATTAACTTCATTGAATTACCATTCAGAAAAATAAGTCAACGATTTTCTGACCAGAAACGATTCACATCTTTTTCGTTACTGTTTCATTTGTTCTCAATACATGACTGATAAAGCGATGTTTTTTTGTTGAAGGATAAATGAACGATTTGATCATCAATTCTTTAAGATAAATCGAAAGAGAATCTTTCTTGATGTGAATTAACAGAACAACAAAAGATAGAGAAAAGGAAAGAATGAAGAAATTGATTCAAAGTAAATTGAATGATTGAAAACCTAATTTATAATTTTCATACAAGAATCTAAACGGAGACTGAACATAACTCAACATAATATAGAGCAATCGGAATAAATGAAAATTAATTTAACTTTAAAATTCAAGTTGAAATAAAATTCAATAAACATACATTTTTTAAAATTAAAATTAAAAAAAAGAACCAAATACACGAAAAATAATATATATTTAAATAATTCCATAACTTGTCATATGTTACGAGGCTTAGAATACAGGCCTCTTCTTCAGAGTTTGAAAAAAATGTATATTAAAGGAATTTTGTATACATACATTTGTAAACATTTGTTTACATTTTGTGTACATTACATTTAATTTTATAGTAAGATTTTTTTTTATTTATTTTTATTTTATTCTATTTTTATAAAAAAATAGTAAGTCTTAATAAAAGGAATCCATTGATTCACTTTTAATAGAGATATCAATACTGCGGTGTAGAATTATTAAAAGAAATGAGAATTCTGCAAATCAACTCAGAAATAAAAGTTAGTTATTTGGAAAATTTACAAATGGCGAAATAAAAATAAACTGAAAAATAGTTTTTACAAATACGAAAAAATTCACTCTTGGAATTTCTTTTAGAGACGGATTTGTTTATAAGATTTTATATGTGATCTGTACATGTAATGTTATCAATAATAATGCAGTCTCAGATAGTCCTGTATAAAAGTTACTTTAAACCTTTCCCAGCACTTTTTATTTTTAAGTAAATTTTTGTTTTCGTTTTAACGTTATTAATGTATTAGAATTTAAGCAACAACAAAGAATTAATAAATTGTTATAAATTCATTTCAAAATATAGTTATTGTAGATATTTGGGATACTAAGTGTAGTAAAAAACAATTAGAATTTTATTCGCTAAATTAAAATATAAATATATTAAATCGTTTTGAGATGGAGTTGGTTAATTAAAATCAGAAACTTAATTT
Organism: Thereuonema tuberculata; assembly: GCA_023159025.1. NCBI lineage: Eukaryota > Metazoa > Arthropoda > Chilopoda > Scutigeromorpha > Scutigeridae > Thereuonema > Thereuonema tuberculata. The sequence continues at coordinate 132,289,272 of JAFIDM010012231.1, read as the reverse complement.
CATTATCTGTAAACATTCCATTTATTGTGAATCTGAGGATTAGAAAGACCCCCCCACCCAACATAAATTTTCAAAGATTTCAGGATTATTTAATAAATTTATTTTAAAGTCATTTTACAAGACACCATTACTAGTTATCTTAAGATCCACAGATATACTCAGAATAAACTAATTTTAAATTAACTATTAGAAATAGAAAGTCCTTCTATTTATCCTCTTGAGCTGACGTCATCAGACAATTCCGTAAAAAATGATCGAAATTGTGTCAAAGAACAACGACGTTTTAGATAGAAAATTGTAAGGCAGAACCAGTTTTTTTTATTACTATTATTATTATTATTATTATATTACCATAGCAATGGATAGTGATATAAATCACATTGATTATTACGATAAGTTAATAGATGGAAGGCTTAAATCTATTTCATTCATACGCTATTAATCATAATATCGAGTTTTTTTAAACCAAGCACATTCGCTGAAGAATTTAGAGTATTTGTAGTTATGTAGCATTGCCAGTCAGCCAGACATAAACTGATTGATGCATCAATGGAAGCACACAGACGCGCTTCTTTCAAGCTTATGTATCTGTCATCATCGCCCTAAACCACAGGTTCGCCCTAACTATTTGGCTAACAACTAATCTATCTTTGCTTGAAAGTTCACTCACGAACCTACAGTAATAATGTTTTTTTTTATTATTATTTAATTAGTTATAAAATACAAATTCAGTCCCGTTTAAACTTTAATGTTTAACTATTAAAAAAATTAAAAATTTTGACTTAACAACATTAAAAATATCAATATTTAAAAAAAAAAAAAGAAAACGAAGAAGGAACATACTTAATATGCTAAAAATAGTGTAGTGCTATGGAAATTATTTTGCAATTACTGTAAACATGGAAGAAGAATAAGTTTATATCTAGTTCGTTATAATCTTGAGTTCAATTCTCTATTGGCTTTAAACTCTCCAGATTAAAATTTATTAATGGCTTAAGTAGCTTCAATGTATGTGTATTTTATCCTTTATTATATAAGCAGGCTGCAGAGATAAGATGTTTTTGTATTAAAATTAAATTTAACGTGCGTACAAGATTATTACATAATAGAAAACAGAAACGCACATAACTAAATAAAAATTAGCTCAGTGAATTTTTGTTTAGTTATGTGCGTTTCTGTTTTCTGTTGTTTTTGTATTACCTACACATACACTATATGGCCAAAAGAATCTGGACACTAACTGTTGTAATATCAGAAATATTCATAGGATGTCGGGCCACCTTTAGCAACAATCACAGCTTGCACTCGTCTGGGAAGACTTTCCACCAAATTTTGAAATATGTGAGCAGGGATTTTCTTCCTTTCGTCCTTGAGTGAGTCCGATCACTGAAGAAGGGCGATCGGGTCTGGTAATAATCTGCTTTCCAATTCTTCCCAGAGGTGTTCTATGGGATTCAGATTGGAGCTCTGTGAAGGCCAGTCCAGTAGTTTAACACCCATCTGTTCAAACCATGGCAGCAGAGCCTTCGCTCTGTGGACATAACAGTTGTCCTGTTGATACAGAAGCGGTCCTTCCCCAACAAGAGGGTGGGAAGTGAGAGTTGTCAAGAATGCCGACGTACATGTTTCTGGTCAGCGTTCATGTTTCTGGTCAAAAGAACAAAGGGACTCAGGCCGAACCACGAGAAACAGCCCCAAACCATGACGCCGCCACCACTAAACTTTACAGTTGGCACAATACCCTCGGGTGGGAAGCGTTCTCCTGGCATCTGCCAAATCCATAGGACTGCCAGATCGTGTAGCGAAATTCATCACTCCAAAGTACTTGTTTCCACTGCTCCACTGGCGGTGCGCTTTGCATTACTACAACTGCCGTTTAGCATTCACCTTGCTTATCAACATAATCAAGGCTTGTGAGCGGTCCCACAACCATAGCTGAAACCTTTGTGTTTCAGCTCCCAACGAACACTCCTGATGCTAGCGACGACGCCTGAAGCTTTTGGAACTCACTAGTTTGGAACGATCATTGTTTGTGATCGTTGCCAAAGGGAACTTGTGATTCTTCCGCGCTACCCTCTTCAGGGTTCGATGGCTGCAATCTGTCAGTTTCTTTGGCCTACCACTTTGATTTCCTGCCATTGTCATTTCCAGAGGATTCCATTTTGTAATGTTATCACTTACAGTTGATCGCGGCACCAGAATCAAGGCCTATATTGCACGAACCAATTTGTTGCACCGATGGCATCCAGTGATCATGATACGTTCGAAATCCTCAGCTCTGCTGACTTACTCATTGTCTGTCTAACGCCCGTTTATGACCGCCCGATGCTACGGTGACCACTTTTATCTCGTTCTATGACGTCATAGCACGCGATAACAGCCACATCCACTTCTCCAAAGGGGCGTCCGGATGCTTTTGGCCATGTAGTGTAGTGGCAATAGCTCCTAGAATAGAACAGAAAAGTGTCATAATTGCAAATACATTCAGACTTACATTTAGAAAGGTTTGACATAGCTATTACTTTCAACATACAATTAAATTATTAAAATTCATAACAAAGAATTACAGGATATGAACAATGATCAGAAGGGAGTATCAACTACCATTAAAGAAACATAGATGGCGACACCAGTAAAATTACTTTTTCAGGAATTATATTAATGTTTAAAATTCTAGGTAAGTCGATATGAAAATCTTGATTGTAATACTTATAACATATATTTAAATATATAAGTAACTTAAAATCTTAACGGTGACATTTTTTTTACTATATTTGATTATATCTCTTTAATTAAATCGTCAAGAATGAAATTAAAGACAGGTGAAAGTATGATCAATAAATTTCTTGTGAATTTCATCCTCCCAAGTTAGAATTTTCTCTTTGTCTATTTCATTCAATATTAAGTGTGTTAAGGATCAGTCCATTGTGTTGCTGAGGGAGGATTCGATTCACCTGAAGAAGAACGGCATTTCTCGTCGTCCTTTCTTCTTTTATTTTTTTATTTTTTTCCTAAATCTATTAATTTTTAGCTCACACTTTTACTTGTTTCTAATATAAATATTTTATTTGTTTCTTCTTTGTTTTGTTTTGGTTTTCCATAATCACTGTGACCTCTACTGCATTTCCTCCTTAACATCGCGTAGCAAGAATTTTCAGATTTCATTGATCCAAATTTTTTTTTTAAAGATCTCATTAAACTCTTGAAATTTGTTAACTACCAATTACTGAATGCTTTATTTGAAACATTTCTTTATTTGCAGATTTTTTTTTTAAACTTATTAGAATATTTTTTTAATTATTATTAATAATAATCGATTTTCTGTGTCCTTATTCTCTCCAATATGATTCTACAAGGAGTTTATTTGACAGATGAATGCTGTTTTGTCTTTTTTAATTATAAACAACACATTGCACGTTACCTATCCTTTGATTTCTTGAAGTTTTAATATTAAGTTTTCTTTAAACTTAATTTTGTTCTTAAAAAGAAATTTTGCGATACGATGAATATCTAGATACTTGAGTATTTGCCCGTCATATATATATGATGGATATAAAATTATAATGAATGCATTGCTGGGAATATAAATGAATTTGTTTATTAGAAGGCTTGTTTATAAGTCACATTGCGAGAGCATTATTTAGCAAATGACCTTGACCGTCGGTTTTTTTGATGAGTACCTTCATGTTGTCTCTGTTTCGTGAAACGACAATGTAACATACAGCTGGTCTTGTGAAAATATGTTACTCTGAGAGGGATGACTTGCGTTACCCACAGAAGGATAGATACGCAAAATTGTAAAACTATGTAAGAGATATATAAGAGTCCCGCTTTCACTGCTCTTTATTTTTCTGTGTTGTGGCGACAGAGGAGAATGGCTGTTATAACAGTTTTAGTAATGAAGAAATAACTAGAGGGGCTTTGAATAGACTCGCACACTTGAAATCACTTCCGAAAATTTGTATAATGAATAGACTATACATATTTACATATATATATATATGTTAAACTGAAGATATTTAAAGTAACTAATACTAAGACACTGTAGGATTATTAGAAAGTAGTTATAAGTAGTTGTAATATAGGGTTTTAAGTCTTGGACATTAATTTTTCTAGCCTTCTGCGATTCCGACGGATGATCAATGATAGATCGTCAGTGGAATAAAACTGATTCGCTTTCCACTCAATATATTCACGAAACTCACTTTCATATGTGAAATTATAATGCTAGCCTTTCCTTATAATTACAGGCTCGGAATGAATTAATTTTTATTTATGTACGTATTTAATTTTCATTATTTCCCTTTTATTCTCATTATAAGGATTAATTGATAAAAGCGGTAACAGATACAGATTGGTATCTAAATACTACACCGTTAAATAATTCCTGTTCATGGATGTTCTATTCCATTTCCCATTAGTTTAAAATACTGCTTTTTATCAATCCTTAGTGCTTCTCAAATGAAATCATTATGATAGAAAGAGCTATGTGTATTTGTTAATAAAAAAAATTAAAAAAAGTAACATGATTTTTTTTTTTAATCAAATGTTGAAATTATGTAATTAGTAAACTTGGCCAGAATCGGTTTTTCTAGTGATTCGGATAAACTTTCTTTTTGTGTTTTGATGATTCTGTCAATTTTTTTTCTTTTATATCTATTATCTTTTATCTGTGAACCATTTCACTCATCTTCTTAATATATAAAAATGAATGTTTCTTCGTTTGTTTGTTCCGTATGCGTTCCTATAGGCTACCATTCATCAGATTGCGATGAAATTTTGCTGAGTAGTTGTGCGCACGCCCGCGAAGGTTTCTGAATTAGTAGAACCATTTAACAATATCTGGTGCGGGAGTCGTTGCAACAAATGAGTGTATTTCCGGTTTCAACGTTTGCAGTTTCCGGTGCGACTCGCATTTGCAATGACCATCAATAAAGCACAGGGACAACACATGGACAGCTGTATGTGGCCTGCTCACGGAAAACCTTCTGATTTAGTCGTGTATGCACCAGACGGAAAAACAAAAAACATTGTGTATCCAAAAGCACTTCAATAAACAGAAGTAAAACACAAACACTTTCTTTCTTTGAGTGGCATTGCAACACATGCCAGGTACAGCTAGTTGCTTATAACCGAAATAGTATCATTGCCGCCTGGTATAATTGGTGAAAATTAAAAAAAAATTATTTTAAAGAAAAATAAGGAAAAGAAGAAAAACATAGTATTCTTATTTATTCCTACGATTAAAAAAAAAATCAACAAACATTTTCAAACTGAATAACCTCAAACAAATAGATTTAATATGTGTTTTGAAATTGAGTCTCCTTTTTCAGCAGCAGAAGGTAACGAAGATAGTGTCTGAGAAATCTGTTATCGATTCACAGCTGTTTGTCATCTGGAAGGAATGAACTTTAAATAAATCCTAGTGAAATTTAGTGAAACTTATCTTATGAAGATTCGTATATAGAGCAAATATTAAAATACAATCTTAAAGAGATGACTTTAATTTCCCTGACTCTTGTATCTATGGTTATTAATCAATATACACAAACATATCTCTCTCTCGACGATGCTTGATGGATGATGATGTTTCTCTTGGCTCCCTTCAGTTCAAAACCGCTTGAATTTTCTGTCACAGCGTATTTCCGAACATTGACCATCACTGATCCAGTCCATTCATAATCTTATCTAACAAGTTTAGATCCTGCTGAGTGAAAAGAACACTGATGTAACCGCGCAGTATACGAATGATGAACGTATTTCTCACTTTAAGAAAGTTTCTGCTAATGGAGCAGATGGAACAAGATGTCAATTGTGCATTTTTCTTCGCAATGAAATAAGTTATTTAGAATTTTTTAATCTGTATTTAGAATTTTTAATCTTCCTTGAATTATTATTTCGTGCATGGCTTCATAAGTAAGTTTCGAGAACCCGAAGGGACTTACGAATTATGCATCTGGCGTTTTGACAACCATGCCATTAGCCTCAGGGAAGCCATGATGTTCGATTATGTCGTTGAATTAAAAGTCATTTGTTATTGTTGTCCTTTGGCAATTCATTGATTGTTTTCTGGAAAGGTTATGTGTCTGTGGAAAATAATAACCCAGCTTATTGACAACAAGCATTTAAACCATCTTGAGACCTTTGCTTGTAATTAAACTCCTTGGAAATTTTCACTCATCTTTTTCTTGAACTTTTCATAAATATTTCGATTCATCTTTATAACAAAAGAGAACTTGCTGCAAAATAGATTGTTAATCAAATGGCGATGGAGATGGTTATATATATTTGTGGGTGTATATGTGAATAAAATTTCAATAAAATAAAAATGACTGAGTATGTGGCCTACATCATCCTGCTAAACTTTAAACATGTGTCTCCCCTATTTGTCTGTTTGTTTGAACGCGCATCGTTCTAAAAAGGCTGAATCGATTTCTTTAAAATTTGAGACAAGGCTAATGTTTGGTCCAACCTAAAACATAAAGAGTGATTATTTAGACGCCCAAGCGCGATAAAACAGCTGGGCCGATTTGCTTAAACTTCGTACAATTCTTATTTACGTGTCATCTTAAAACATAAGAATAAATATATTTATTTCCATCTCTCATCCTTTAAAAGACATTTGATTTCATGTATGCATATCATTCTTATTTATTGTTTTGCTGTTCAACAACCATTACCTCAGTGCCCATTCGGGAGTTGGTGCTATAGGCAACAATAATCTGGATGAAGACGGGGTCGGAAGATCTGTTCTGACGCCCTCCGGCCTTTAATCCCGAGAAGAAACCCGATCCCCATTTTATAGAATACTAGGTAAACCAAAGGACCCGTCTAAAGGAAAATTCCCGACATTCTCTGTCAATTGAAGTCGGCTTCTTCTGCCCACAGACCAGCTTACATCTTGGACCACTCGCCCCATTCCTACGTATTTATAGTAAGATAAAGAGGAATAGGATTAATTTGGTGTCATTTGAAAACGAAGGCTTGAAGTCAATCTACAAACAAATAACAATGTCTTTAAGTAATTAAGAATGGAGCAGTTTTAAGTTCAGTTGTTTATAAATGCAGTCGAAGTTAAAGCAATGTCTCTTTCGCTTCGATAGAATTTTAGTCATCAAAAATACATTTTGAAATATCATTACAATCAGAATAATTTTGCTTTTTTTAAAAAAACTTTTGTATACTTCAGGAAGGCGATTTTCGAAAGATAACGTTAATTGACTCTTACTTCTCAGTCACTAGTGCAACGAATACTAAAGCTGAGCAAATTCTTAGTAATTATGTGTGAAAAAAATATAGAATTTTCCAAGTAGTTCCTTTTATGTTTCAATAAAATACCCTTTAAATTACATCTCAGTTTCGTAATGATTTTCTATTCTTGATTTTCACTAGAACGAAATTACATTAGAAAATGTTTATCTACTCTTTCCTTTCATATCCTTCTTGTCATATACTTCTGTCTTTTCCTTCGCATTTATTCTCCATTTTATTTAACAGATATGAATAAACTGTATAAGATCTATAATTATTTCCTAAAATATTACATAAAAACAATAAATTAAAAATGACCGAACTTCCAAAAGCGGAATAATAAAAAATTAATAATTGTTGTAATATTTTGCAATCCGCATCTGTCACAATGCTTGTATTAATCCAAGTCATTAGTTTTTAATATTTTGTATATTTTACTTATTTTCTACAGTTTTCCCTGATACTTTCGCCAGAATTAAAATTTACATTCAAAAGTTCAAAGGTACAAAATAAACTACTTACAATGGTACGACACTAATCTCAAAACAAGATTATATGTGTTATCTTTTATCATAAAGTGGCTATTGTAAGCATGCTTTATCCTTAAAACGAGGAAGGGCTTCCTTTTGTTTTTTTTCTTTTTTATAATAAGTTTTAATTTCCGGATAAACTTAATCAGTCTTATTTTTGTTTCTCTTAAAGTAAAAAGATAAAAACAATAAATAAATAAATAAATAAATAAATAAATAAATAAATAAATAAATAAATAAAAACAAAACCCGTTATATAAAATTATGAACATTATTTCTCTCTTTGTTACAATAAACTTTCTAATATTTATATTGATCTCTGAATATGTATTTACTCTATTTCAAGAGCTATTTTTAAATTTCTAAATAAAGAAAACTGACTAAATACGATAAAATAGAAAATCAACTCATTTTTTTGTGTGTAATAATGAAGTTCAGCTGAAAAGCTCATTATTTGCAACAAAATCAAACTACAAATTGAATTAATGAATTTACAATAAAACTACCCAATTAGTTAACAAGATTAGATAGCAACAAAACAATGATTAGGAATTTGTTTACTTTTTTAGATTGTTCTTTTTTCTTTTGTTCTTTTATGTCAGAATGAAATAGCATTTACTGCTACGATGGAATGAGATTATGAAACTCTTCCTTATTTAATTAAAGTAGAAGATTTGGAAGTCATTACGCGAGAAAAGCTTTTAGCATCTTCGAAACGAAAAAAAAAAAAACAAAACAACCTCGAATTTTCAAAAAAATTTTTATTTTATTTTTTTTTTTTTTCAGAAAAAAAAAAATAATTGAATTTTTTAAATATTTTTTTTTTTTGCACTTTTCTAATAGAAATTAGACTGAATCAATAAAAAGAATAAAAAGAATAAAACCAACTGTAAAGAAGTGAATTTCGAAATCATTAGAAGTTCTAAATATTCTAAATATTGTTTAATATCAAAGGTATTTTTAAAATGAACTATTATGACATATCAGAGCCAAATACGTTAGTCAATTTAAATGTTTTCATTTCAGGCAGCTTCATCTATTTTTGAAGCACAGTAAACTCCCGATTATCCGCGGAATTGGGTGGCGCGGCAACCGCGGAAAGCGAATTCCGCGGATAATCCGAAAAAGGACGAAAATCAACACAAAAATGCTTTTAACATGTTTTATTTACATTAAAATGGCAATACATACAGTTACAGTACACACATTTTAAACAATTATTTTATTTTAAATTATTTATTTATTTTTAAATTTTATTATTACGGGAAGGATCTCGCATAATTTAGTGTAACCTGCCGGCTTAAGCTCCGCCCACAAGGTGCTCTTTAAATTGTTTGTCTATAATTGTCCTCACTTTCTTTGTTAGCCTCTTTTATTGTTTACCTTATTCTAGATTTATTTTTTTTTTAATTCCGTAATTTATTGTACAGTAAAAAAAAATGGAAATAGGATAGGTCCGCGGATAATCGGGAGTTTACTGTATTAGTAAATGTTTGAAATATACAAGACTTTTAATGATAAAACAATGTGTGCTGTTTTCAGATGCAAAGACTTGCGCAGAAATTAATTTTCCGTACTTGGATTAGATTAAAATGTATTTCAGAATCCCACTGTCTTTATAATTACTTCCATTTTATTACTAAAGCAAGCCTTTTCTTTTCTTTTCGTGGCTTTTAATGTGAGAAGATGGTTGTGAATTCATATTTGACTCCATGTTCATTTTTAAACATAAAACGAAAGTCTCAAATTGAGACTTAGGTCATCTGACGTCATTCAGGCACTGCATTGTGGTCAAGGCAGCAGCGTTCTACAAGTCAGCTATGTTTGAATCTTGGGAATTCGAATTCTGGATGTTCCTTTCTTTCCTGTATTTCTCTGCTTCGTCTTCTCTTTCTCCTCTTCCGCTATTTATGGCATGTTCTCATGATTTTGAGTTTGTATAACAGATCTAAAAAGGCCGTATAGCTATTAGGGTATATCAACGATTCCATACAAAATATATAAATAAATAAGTCATCTTATTACTGTCTCAAGAAGGCTAAATAAAACTTCAAGATCTCAATCGGCTTTTTAAAAAATATATGAAGTAACATTTGCTATTCCGATTTAATATTTGAAGAGAACTTCAAATCTACAGTTCTTTAAAAAAAAAAAAAAAAAAAAAAAAAAACAAGTTAATATAATTTTGTGCTAAAGCATAAATTTAATGGTGACCCAATAAAAAAAAATAAAAATAATACTAAAAAAAAGGAAGTACAACAATCACAATTGCAAATTACGTGTGTTGATCATATCTTAATGTTCACAAATTTAGCCGACACACCTGCTTACTGGATTAAAATATCATTCAATAACGACTATAGTTTCGTGTAGATGAATTGAGAATGTGTATTCAATTCATATACACGAAATTACAGTCGTTATTAAATGATATTTTAATCCAGTAAGCAGGTGTGTCGGCTAAATTTGTGAACATTAAAAAAAAAAAGAAAGTACATTAATGTGAAGAAAAATAATAATAATAAAAAAAAAAGTTAGGAAAACAAGGAAACCCACACGGACATTGAGAAAAAAACAAACAAACAATAAATTTGCGGATTAGAACCGATAATCTATGAGTCCAAGAACTTACCCATCAAGCTATAACTGATAACTTAAATAAAATGATTGCATTTCTAACATTTAAGCTAATAGCGGAAATCCAATGAAAACAATGCAAAATATCTCGAACATAGATGGAGGCGTTGGTCCCTGATAATATCTAATTCCTACTCGCTTGGGCATCTGAGCACAATGTGAAGTTCGTTTGTCGATCCACCCTTCTGTTCGGAGTTGTTAGGGGTGGACAGATTCGAATGGAAGGACAGAACAAACGCAATAGCTACTGATTTTGGTCGCTATCACAGTAGCTCCCAAATGGGTCGCTAAAAAAGATAAATTCCCCTTTTAGCCTACTAAACTTTTAACAAAAAGATCTTCCTAAAATTTCACATTAATAAATTTATGGACAGACATTGTTTGTCTTTTATAGAATTTGTCTTTCTCAATGTTGATCAAAAAGTGAAATAATGGCGTGAAATGGGCAAAAATTCTCAAAGGGAAGCAGAGGAATTGAAACAATTGATGGGATCAATGAGTTTCTGTTGATGTCCAATAACGGATGGAAGATCTCGGCACTTGTTAATCCAATTTTGTTTGGGTGGGCTTTGATTTGATTAAAATTAATTGGATTTTGTTTGCTTAACAGTAATTTGCGGAATTAACGAATTCTCATCGAGTTTATAAGTAAATTGTGTTCAGGATTACAGCAGTTAAAAGCAAATAGAGAAATTTTCCTCAACTTTGAAACCAAAAGAAAAGAAAGGACAATAAGATTTTATTTCTTTCAGGAATTTCTTGAAATGAAACTTCCTTCGGAGGATTTTAGATTGTCATGATATGAACTATGAAAGCAAAAAGTTAAACATAACATCAATCAATCAATTCCATATGGTGCACTACGGCTCGGAAGTCTATGGCTCAGTAATATTTAGAGCGTTCATAGAAAACGAAGAGACAGGCTAATATCTTCATCATAAAGCTATGCTAATGAACAGATAAATTTTATATTAATGAGAAAACAAAACGTCTGTATGCTCCATGGACACACAAACTCGTGATTTATAGATCAGGTTTTTCTCTCAAGGCAGCAACTCGTTAATTATAAAAACGGGAAAGACATAGAAATATAGTAATTATAAATACATCTTTAAAAGTGAGACTATTGTTCGTAAGTGATATCTCAAGACAGCCTGTTTCACGCTAACTTGACGATCATCAGTTGAGCGTAGTCAGAATGAACAAGCAGGTCTCATAACGGAGGTGAATTGATGTAACAATGGGAAGACAAATCGAACCTCCACAAATCTAAAAACAATAATACACATTAAAAATAAAGAAAAAGAAAATTCATTTGCTGATCTCCGCCAGCGTCAATGAATTTTTTATGGGCATGTAAATAAGAAAAAGCTCCTAAAAATAAGAAATTTATTGAGACGGCCAGAGGCTAGCGCATGAATTTTCTTTTTCTTTATTTTTAATATGTTTTTTTTTTTCCTTTTAGTTTAGATTTGTGGATGTTCCATTTCTTTCCCTACTACAAATACATCTTCTCCGACATATTTTCCAAGGATTAGTTAAAGTCTTAGGAAATTATTCAGAAAAGCTATTTTGCATTACATTACAGTGCATCATCAATACATAACACTGGATGGCAAAAAAAAAAAAAAAATTGTTTCGATCGCTGACACCATTCCTGCTGATTCTTATGTAAAATGACCTCCTGAATCCGAATATAACCTCCGGTTTCTCCCATCACCCACCGTTTTCGGGGTACGCCCCCCCTCCTATTTTTATCATTTTTCGATAATTTGGAAGGATTAAAAGGATTATTTTAGCCTTTACGTGACTTCTGAGGGCTAGAGAGGTGAAAAGTTCTAAAACATAACATTTGTAGCAATGAGGTCGATTGGGGGAGGGGGTTGCCCCCCTAAATTGTAAAAAAATCATTAAAAATGATCGATTCTTCTGTTTTTTTCGCCAATTTTTCACTTATTTTCTACATATTTCAGCTTCCAGCCCCCCTCATCCTCCCCCAAATAACAAAAATATATATTAACAATATACAGGGTGTTTCAAAAATACACGGCATAATTTCAGGTATGTATTTCCCACATGTAGACAATCAAAATAGTTCATTACAACATATGTCCGGAAATGCTTCATTTCCGAGTTATGGCCTTCACAACATTGAAAATCACCGGAACGTTTTTCGTTCCGCCGGTCGTTGCCATTACAGAAGATGTTCAAAATGACCACCTCCTGCTTGAATACAGACCTCACATCGATGTCTCA
>JAFIDM010012231.1:132244225-132271598 GCA_023159025.1 Thereuonema tuberculata | reverse complement strand
AAAGGCAATTCTATTCAGGTGCTGCTGCTTTATTTTCATTTCCTACTAAATAGAAATTTCTTTATGAAGAATAATTGATTCTCAGAAAAATCCACACAAATAATTGGCTAATTTAGGTGAGCAACGGAGACGTGTAAATGTACCTAATGAAACATTCAATCCTTCTAATGATCGTATTGAGTGACTTCAAAACGTAATGATTTCTATTTGCTTTTTATTTATAATCAATTTCTTTTTCTGTTGCTGAAATTTTTTTTCGGGTTAAACTTAATTATGGAAATCGAGATACAAATAATGTGCGCAATCCTGCGTCGACTCGAATTCTGAGCGCTTTTAGAAGCTGTCAAAACATCAAAATGGAAGAAGACAACACGAAGTACTTTGTGGTTTCTTTAATTTATGTAATAGTATTTTAATTTGTTTAAGAAAGAATTCATCTGGATTAAATAGCAAACTGTGTTTTCGACTAGCTTCAAATCTTCCGCTCTGCCTCAACAGGATGAATTTGAAGTAACGTTTAATGAATTCATTAAAATATTACAATTGAAGCTCGTTTTAGTAAATTTCCTTCCTTTTTAACGATCCCATACACAAAGTGTAAAGAGAGAAGCTTTTAACAAGGTTCTGTCCGTCGCTACCTCTACAGCCTAAACTTTAGGTGATACCTTACTGAAAGCTCATGATTTGCAATGGAGGTAAATATGAGATCCAGTTTGAGGTCACTTCCTTTCTCATAGGAAGTGGAAGTGACCGAAAGCGAAACATGTCGCCTCTTCTACAGCCCAAAACTACAAATCAGACAGGCAGGATTAATAACTTATTGGAAAAAAAATGACTTATACAGGTTGGGAAAATACGATTTCCGGTCTGTGGTCACAGGAAATGGCTAAAAATTAAATATATCACTACTTTTACAGCCCAAACTACAAGTCGGACAGATATGACTAATACATTCTTGTGGGGACGGGGAAAAATACCAGTTCCGGTCTGCGATCTCTTTCTCTCTCATAGGAAGTGGCCGAAAATGAAAGAAGTACGAGATCGGTAAGGTTTCGTCTGCAGTATGAAACCAGTTTTTTCCCTTGTTTTAGTTTAAGATTTTTTTTTCTTTAATTACAACATTTTTTAAATACAGTAGAACCCCTCTCGTCCGCCCTCGGATCCGCCACTCCGGTTGATCCGACCGTGGTCGAACCGACCGAACTTGTCCCCGACTCGTCGGTGACTCATCACCCGTCGCGCCATTGTGATGTTTACTTGCATATACAGTGACGGTAGATGGTGAAAACGCTCTTAAGAATCGCAAAAAATTGAAAAAGCCTAACTGAACTAATTGAAAAAATCCGTATATTTTACTGTAAATCCGTATTTTTCTGTATTTTCTGATAATCCGACCTTTTTTACTTTCCGACCATACCCCAGTTCCAAAGGTGACGATTGGAGGGGTTCTATAGTGCATAGTGCTACTGCTATAGTGCATTGCTAAAATGATTGCGTAAATGAAACCTTAAATTGAACTCGAGAAATAAAATAATAATAAAACTTGTCATTTATCTGTGTTATTTATATGTTATTTATTTATTACATAAACTAATGCATTTCCTCTTGTTTTCTCAGCCAAATAAGTAAATAACTGAATTGGAAATGTTATGATTAAGAACGAAATAGTGCTGCTGGATAATTTTGTTTTCTAATTAAGTTTTTCAGGAAATGTAGAAATTGAACAGAGCTGACAAAAACTCTTGTTGTATATAAATAAAATTAAATGACTGACGAAATAAAATGAAAATTGCAAATAAAATAGAAGAGTACTTCTACTATTTTTAATAAATTATAAATTAATATGTAAAAATTTACTCTTCATCAAAATATAAAATTAAACTTTTAATTTATTCATTCGAAATCTAATGGATGTCTAAAGAGCTTTTGCAGAAAAGTCGCGTATTCGTCTAAAAGTCAGGAAATTGATTGTTTACGTTGTTTTCTATTGTGTTTCTGAAGATAGTCAACTAATGGGGAATGGAAATTGAAATTCGATAGCCTATAGCCTGGTCTTTAAAATACTGTAAATCTATATTCTAAATACGGTCCTCTGAAATTAAATGAAGCATTTTATTTTTGTTTACCTTTTTGAAGGAAAAAAAAGTCAACAACAAACTAACCCAATGAGTTTTTTTTAATTGGAGTAACCATAGTTATTATTGACCCGTGCACTGTACACAAACCTTCACCCAAAGACAAGACGATAGGACGCTTCCAAGAGGAGAATGGATTATCTGTGGATGGATAATGAGTTCTAAAAGGGATATAGCCAAGGTAAGGATCGATTTTCAATGGAAGCTATTATTGAATCAATTGAAAAGAAGAAACCTTAGAAATTGGAAAGGTTGTTTTCCAATAGATGAGTTTGAGTGGAAAATAAAAACCCTCAAGAGATAAAAGAAAAATGTATATATATAAACTTTGTTTGAAAATTTTTGTTGTAGCATTGTTCATTTTTACTATTTTAAAAAAAAATATAAATCGCATTGCATTATTAAACATTTTTTAAATTCCAGAAAAAGTGAACTAATCTAAAACCAAATTGACATTAATAATTAATTTGAAATTTAAATTTAATATGAGAAATATAATTTTTCAAATGGTTTCTTCTAAAACAGATAGGCCCTATAATTTTTTTTTTAAGTAGAAAGATAAAGAAAATTTGTAAACAGAAGATGAATTTATCAATGTTTCAGAGGTGAAAGCGATAAGAAACTGATTTCGTATAGCTGTTTGGGTATTAGTATATTTTTAATTAAATAGGAATGACTTTTTTTATAATGATTATGATTCAGTCTTTTTGTGTGTGTTTTGTTTGTTTGCGTGCTATGTCTATTTATCTGTCACAAACTATGTTGAAATATGATCTGGTTTATCGAAATCATTCTGACAATTCAAATATACTATTCAAAATAATTGAATAATTTTGAAGAAAGAAAATAGTATTTAAAAATAAATAAATAAATAAATAAATAAATAAATAAATAAATAAATAAATATGCTTTTTTTCAAATTATAATATTAATAGTAATGTTTCAGTTTTAAAGTCGTTCGATTCGTTTAATTTCGGCGTGCCGTTACGCCACTGGATCGACTTTTCAGCTCCGAGAAGAACAATGAACTTTTTGTATTTTGTCTCGAAAAGCCGATTGTTCATTAGTGAAGCGTGAAGTGAGGCTGTAATGTGATGTCAGGTGGCGCCTTCGGTCGGTGGCCGTTGCAAATATTGGATGGGCATCGCAGTGGCAACACGTGGGAGACACTCAGTGGTCGATGCGAATCATGTAGGCACGGAGAAAGAACAGCGTTGATGGAATTAGCAAGAGAGGCGTTTCTCGTGAATGATACGGTACTTTGCCATTGAACCGTGTATGGATGAGTGTGAGAGACGTCAAAAAGCCCCGCAGCAGCGACCGAGCCGCGACACGGCGCTCCTTCATCGGTCGCAAGGTGTCCAGGGCCTCCGTGGAACACCCGCAAGGTACTACAACGAAGGACGATCACTTCGACAGGGACTGCAATAAGGTAAACACCCACCCACTCACTTGCACTGAGTTTCTAGTGATTATTTACGATCAATTGAATAAAAAGCTTCGACGGAATTTATTTGAAGGAATGTTTGCATTATTGTTATTGATTCGAAATTAGAATGGGAAAGTTGTTCCGTGCGACTCAGGTAGAACTAATTTATTGGTTTAACAAACACCACAAATCGATTCAACCAAATTAAAGAAACTAAAGTGAATTTAGAAACTTTAACTAAACAGGAATTAATAGTTGTTTTCCTGCTGTAATAAAAACTATCTCTAAAACAATATTATTTTAGCTATGCACTTTTGCACTTTTGGATCCAATAACTTTCTGTAATTTAGCCTAAGGTAGGAAATATTTTTTATCCTCCTGAGGAAGAGAATTTTTTTCAACAATCTAACAAAATATTTATCTTTCTTTTCCCATTTTTAAGATTTATTGTGTTTTGCTTTCCATAGCTTTCTTCGAACTTTTCTCATAAGTTTCATACATAACAAAAAAAGAAAAAAGAAAAAACCTCATGAAGATTCTTTTGGCTTAGCAGTGTTGATTCAAACAGTGGTAGATTGCGTTGCTTTCATTTGACCTGACCTCGCTTCAAGTGGTGATCGTATCTGGCTTCGCACAGAGCAGGTAAACTCAGACCCTTTTTCTCTGTTCAATACGAATCAAGGAGAGATAAAACGAATGAAAAGACAAAAGGAATTCTGATGCAAAATGTTTTAATAATCTTTAGAAAAAAATGAAAAACGTTCGGATGTTGTCACTTAGTGTTTCTCTTCAATTTAGGAGAACAAAATTAGCAAATCCGGTCAAAGGTCAAAAGGTAAAAGTAATTCTGAAAGAGAAGAATTCGTAATACAAAAACAGACTTATTTACAAAGGCAAAGGAAAATAAAAAGCTGAACTTCAGTGTTTAATATACATCTGTATCTTAAGCGACTTTTAAGTATTTCTTTAATTAATTTTTTTAATATTAATTTACTAATTATTAATTGATAATATTATTAATTTTGCTTCATTATAATGTCTTTAGAAGAAAGCTTTAAGTATACATATTTGAACATATATGATTTACACATGATTTGAGTTTCCTAAAATTTAAATTCCATTTTTACAAAAAAATAAGAAAAAAATAAAAACAAAACAAACTAAGTTCGTATTTTTTTAACATTTGTTTTTGCGTTTCTTTCTCTCATTGAATTATTACTTATGATAATAATTCTGCTCACTTAAATCAACAGAGTGAATGCATTTCCTTCTATGTGGCTGCAGGCATTCTTCGAGTGGGAGTTGTTATGCTGGGAAGACTGTGACAGGGGGTGTTTTTCAGATCAGCATTTTCGTGCGTTAAAATGAAGCAAATCACTTTACAGATTTTCACAATTGGTTGAGAAAAGCAATAACAAATAGATTTACAAACAGTTTGTTTTAAAACCTAATAAAGATTTTTTTTTTTTCGCGCCATCTGAATTAATGCGCGCCTTCATCAGTTTCCTCCAGAATGGCTTTAACTTCAACCAAACCTAATAAGCAACAAACATAATCAATAACAACAAATACACATTATAATTCATATAAGCGAGAAGATTTTAGAATAATGATTACCTTATAAATTTTCAATAAGATATTCAAATTACCCCACGGTTTCGTCGTTGCTTGGCTGAGATGAAATTTTTGGAGAAATTTCATTTGAAGCAGAGGGTGTAACGAAGGCGGGCAACTGACGAGTCACGCGTGCACAGAATTGGAAGGGAAATTTCGTACGTTCGTAAATCCGGTTCGTGCTTGTTAGTCGGAACTGAGATTATAACTCTTACGATGTTCCCTGTTCGTAAATCCGAGTTATAAATTCAGGATTTGTCTCCAGTTGGTTACAAAGCATTTTTTCACCGATTATTAAAAAAAGGCTGACAAAATCTCATTCTTACATTGAAAAAATACTTTGTTCGACCTTGAAAATTGCAGTCAGCAATTAATTTGATATTTGAAAATAATGTTTCTCTTTCTCCCGTATACCCTTCAATAGCCCCTTCTCAAGTACTGTAGATCCTTGTTATGTGTGTAAATAAAGATATTGATGCAAACTTTCATTGTTTTAGATCACCAAAATAATGAAGTTTGTACGTTACTAATCATTACTACTGTGACCTAATACAAAAAAAGCATACGTCATCAATGTTCTTAACGAGTACTTGCTATCTAACAATGCCTACAGGAATTTGAAAAGGTATTGAATTTCCAATTGTTTGTATTAAGTTAAGAAGAGAACAATTTAATGAAGAAATCGAAGACAATTGATACGCTACAATCGAGCTCTGTTGCGTAGATAAATTGATAGTAAATTCTAGATAAAAAATATATTAGTTCCAGCAAAAAAAAAAAAAAAAAAAAAGCACTCCAGAAAGAATAATACTACACTATAAATTTCTACATAAAAAAACTTACATTATTGTCAGAGAAATAAGAGTGCCATTCTTTGTCCATATTACGATTAAAGTTTTTTATTTGCTTTTGGAAATGTACCTAATTCTTTTTGGTTCCAAACTGTAACAGTCCGAGAAATTTTTCTTGAAAGAAATGAACTCTTCAGTCTTAATAAAAATCTCGAATCAAAATAGAAGAATAGTCTTTTCTGAGTAAACCTAAGCTTTACATTGCATTTATTTCTCATTTCCTTGCTTTAAATACCATCTCTTTTGACCCTTCGCTGAATAATAGAATGTCACTTCACCTCCTTCAACCAAATTCAGCGCAATTACTTTTATGTACATTTTGAATCACACTCCACTTTAATTAAATAGATTTAAATTATTGCGATGAGATATCATCAAACAGTAATTAACAGGAAATGATCTATTAATGACAAAATAATCATTCAGATTACTGTGATTTGTTATCATTGTTCATAGATCCGTCAATCAATGCGTTTGACAGAAATATCGTTCCAAATTTTAGCCACAACATTCGTCATCATAATTTTCTTTTAATTCAATATTAAGACAGAGGATATTTTTTCAAAAATCTCCTTTGAATACCTTATGGTGTCAATCAAATTTTGTCAAATTTCAGGATTTCTGATTTCTTCGATTATTTAACGTACAGCAAATTAAATACAGTGATAGACTAGTGTTGTAGTTGACAGGTTCTCAAATAATTCCTTTCTTTACTTGTAAAAGAACATGACGTTAATTATTGCTTCAATTTAAATTTGTTCGCAAGAGCTGCAGAAACTTGCTTTTAATTAAGAAAATTTAATTCCTGTAGAAAAGAAATATTTGCTATATATCATATTTGATGATAGATTAATAAAATTCAGAAAATATTACGATTCACAACTGTGAATTATAAAAAAAAGTAAATAAAAACCAAAATCTTCCATTAGTTATAAGTTCGTTTTATATAAATCATAATTATTCGTAAATGTTCAGTAACTTCAGTAATTAATATTAAAATTCTGCTGTTACTTTTCTTTGGCAGCAGTACTAGTAATACGTACACACGGATCTAAATTTGGAATAGAGCAGAAACATCAGCAAATTAATCGCAAAATAGCAGAGAAATCCTATCGTTATCGTCTCCTAGTGTAAGTCTCGTTTAAATCGATGTTCTGAACATAATATTTTCTTTAATTATTCAACTGAATAACCTCTAAAGTGTGCAAGAGATTTCTCAGCATGTTTTGACGATGTTAAGAGCTTGCTAGCTTTTTCTAGTTTTACTTAAATAAGATAAATTCAAAATAGAAGTAACTGTTAATCGACTTGTAAATATAATTTTTATCTTTGTTAATAAATTTTAAGCAATCTTGCATTAATTGTAAAATTACGACTCAGATAACATTAACAGAAATAAAGAAAAGCTTTTGCTAAATCTCCAATGCTAGTTAAAATCAAACATCCAATTTCAATTAAGTTCTTAATGAAACTCAGTGATTTTTTAAAACTTTTTTTCTTGATTCATTATTCACTATTTTTCTAAATTCTTGATTCACTATTAGATGTTTGAAGGTCCTAATAGAATGTAAATCTGCCCTTTTGTAATATACAGTAGAACAACATTGGAAATTTATTTAGTCTTTCTTTATCGAGAATATTGAAAAACTTAAAAGCAAATAGATTGGCATCTTTGATAAGATAAACGGAACGTTTCTAGTACGATTTTCATTGGACATAGCTGGCAAACGAAATAAAAAAATGATTCGTTACGTTTTCCTTCTAGATAAAAAAATAATTGGTTTTTAGGTTTTTCGTTTCGCTATAATTTAAATTTCGTTTTCAGTTACGTTTAGCGTTACAACGAAATAATTAAGAGTGAAAGATAAGGCATTATTTATTTGTTTATTTAATATAATTTACTTAAAACACAAATATAGTAATGTATATTAAACAGGGTGTAACTGAATTGGTTGCCAAACTTAAAGGTTGCACTCAATCATGCAAAACAACGAATAGATGTTCTATAAACATGGGTCTTTGAAATGCTTTATTTCAAAGAACGAAGAAACGATAGAGAGGTGTTGGTCTTTAGGTCGTATCGTAGATTCATTACATTGCTCCTCATTAATCATGATATATAATGTTCAATACCCTCCTAGAGGATGTTCCTTTGCACACTCGTCGTCGCAGCATGTGGTACATGCATGATGGTGCGCCACCTCATTTCAGCCGTACAGCCCGTCGACTGAACAAACGTTATCCTGGCCGTTGGATTGGAAGAAGGGAACCAACAGCATGGCCTGCTCGTTCCCCTGATTTAAACCGTCTGGATTTTTTCGTATGGGGTTATCTTAAATCATTAGTGTACACCACACCGGTTCCTGATGCCCACGCACTGCATGATCGCATAGTGGTTGGGTACAACACAATTCGACGTGCACCTGGCATCTTCTACCGTGTTTGGCAGTTGATGGAACGACGTTGTGTTGCGTGCATTGCGGCCGGTGGAGGACATTTCAAGCACTTTCTGTGAAACTGAACGACTGTACGGCCAACACCTCTGTATTGTTGCAAAGTTCATATCTTGGAAATAAAGCATTTCCAGACCCGTGTTTGTAGGACATTTATTCGTTGTTTTGCATGATTCAATGCAATCTTTAAGTTTGGCAGCACATTTCAGGTACACTCTATTTAATTAACAATATTATTTATGTAATGTTTTTAAAATAACTAGTTGCCACTCAATCCCCAAACATGACAATATTCCGTCTTTTCTGTAAATTAGTCTTTTAAAGTAGATACGTAATCTCCTAAATATGAATGACGAATTTATTTGTTTGCTGAAGTTCGTTCTCTAATACGGAAGTATGTTCCCATGGAAGGATCCATCGAATTACTCTGCGGCAAATACTAGGAAGGGTTCCAAGAACCAAGCGTAAGATGGGAATCTTCATTCTCATCTTGGAATAAGGGTTTTCCTTTGCCTTCGTTAGGAAACCGTTTTGGAACGACTTCAAACCTGAAGAGAAAGTGAAGAAGAAACAAACAAACACAGGAACGGAAGTAAAATCCATGCCGGTGCCGAGATTCGAAGTTAGATTCAGACACATAATTCTCGAGGCAGGCCGTCGGATTGACCACAGACTGTGCCTGAACTGAGAAATTTATTTACTTTTAATAATAATGATTTTTATTATAAATAATAAATAAATTATTTTAAATATAATGTATACTTAATTATTATAATATAATATATCTTAATTTATGTTATATTATAATAAAAATTACGTAATTTATTAATAATATTAAATGATAATAATATTAATTAGTATATTTGAAAATATTAAATTTTCTAATTTATGTTTATATAACGTATCAACTGTGAATAGATACGTCTGCTAATAATTATTTAAAAAGATTATATAAATAATTATGTTAATTAACATTAATATTATTATTGCAATAATTTTCCTTCATTGCTATTAATGTTGCCGATTCTTAAGTAATTTATTAAAATTGTCTTTTTATTTATTTATTTATTTATTTTTACGTCTGCTTTTTTTTTTTCACCGAGGGAGCGTCCCAGTATTTCCCACCCCTCAAAATATTAAAAATGAGAGAAAAACTGATAGTGTAATTTTCGCGAAAAGTGATCAAAAATACATAGGAGAGAAAGATGGGTTAGATTACTTTTCTTTGAAACGCTGCCACTAAAATACAAACATAATGTATCATCTTTTAATGAAGAACAGAATTTATTTTTTTCTTTTCTATTATGTTTTCTGTTACTATTTTTTGAAACATTCCGTTAATGTTTTTTGTAATGTTAAAATCTTTTCGTTATTTCCTTATGTTATGTAACGTTTTCAGGATTGTCCATTGCATTTCACAAGCTATTGGATTAGTCGAAATAGTT
Organism: Thereuonema tuberculata; assembly: GCA_023159025.1. Classification (NCBI taxonomy): domain Eukaryota; kingdom Metazoa; phylum Arthropoda; class Chilopoda; order Scutigeromorpha; family Scutigeridae; genus Thereuonema; species Thereuonema tuberculata. The sequence continues at coordinate 132,261,671 of JAFIDM010012231.1, read as the reverse complement.
TCATTATTGTAACTCCTAAATCAAGATACTCTGTTAGTTTACTTGTATCATCTTTTAATTAGTTACTTAATTACTTGGTATCAAATAAAATTTAATGACTTTTTTTTTAATTTCATTTTAATTTTGCTTTCTCGTCCATAGTTCATAATAAAGACAACAGTAAATCCGAAATGGCCATGAAGAAAAAGTGGTCCGAAATGGTCATGATTTGTTAAATATCTTTTCAGATGTTGGTGAATAAAACAGCTTTTGATGCACAAAGAGCATTTCATATCTGCGGTACCGAAAACAACTCTACAATAGCTACGATTTTGGAGAAAACACAGATCTTTGCTTCTGTCTCTCGCTCTTAATTGCTGGCCTTTAATAGTAAACAGGCTGTGATTGCTTTCTAAAATCGTTAGCCAACCTATATTACTATGTTGTTCTGTCCAAACGCTGATGATCTTGCCAAGTAATGATCCCCAACTGTGTAAATAATCTCCGATGAATTTCGAGTCCATTATAACGTTGCTTGCTGAGAAATTGGATGATTATGCAGTGGACGTCGATACATGGATGGCCGTCAAGATGACAAATGATTATTAGAAGCGATGATCGCAGAGATACTACACTGTTACCAAAATTACAAAGAGCTTCTTCGATGAGTATCATGTTATTGAGATTATTAAGCCAATTAAAAAAAAATCCAGTTTATTTTTTATTATTCATTTAACTAACAAATTAATCAGCAACTCCGTCATTTGAATTTGAATTTGATTAAATTTTTCCCATGTTTTAACAAGATCCCGAAAAATTCCAACATAACCATTGCTTTTCTTTTAAAATTGTTTGTATCTAAATATGCTTCTATTCTATTTAATTTTTAATAAAAGCAACGTCAACTGTTTATCATTGCAAATTGATAAAAAATCTATATACAGTGATCTTTATTATTCTGTAATTATAACGAGATGGTAATGTGATAATTAGAATGTTCTTCAGTGAGGTTTAGTAGGAGATGCGATGTAGTCATGCAAAGGTTAATTTTATTGCTGAAAAAAGGACAATAGCAGGAATTGGAACTGATTAACATTTATCATCGATTAAAGTCCCTGTACTTATTTTACGACTCAAATAGGATTTTAATCACGGTATTAAAAGATCTGAAGGTAATCCATGAAGCGATTATCCTGTAGTTTATGCTTTATCCTTCGTTAATAGGTAGTTAAATGTTTTGACAACCAGAAGTAAAATGGCTTTGCTAAGATTCACCTTTTCATTGAGGCAGGTGTCACAACTAGATTATTTGGGAATTGAAAATAAGCCTTTCCACTTAAAAATCAATTTCAATTTAAAAAAGATTTGAAAGAATCCTTCAATCATTAGGAGTGTTTTTTTTTTGTTTTTATTAGATGTTCGTAATTCTTTCCTTTGTTCTTTTTAACTCAGCAGAAGATTTATTTAAAGACAATATCTTTTGTTTTAGACTGGATTTTAAATGCCTGTATTTGCAAAATTAACAATTATTGAAAAGAATTCTTCTTGAGAACATTTAGGATTGTGAAGATCAATAACACGAAACTTCAAGTATTTCTTAGGGAAATTCATTATTTCAATTATGAATTAATCGAATAAAGCCAACTACATAATTAATGGATATTTCTGTTAATGAGTGGGGACACATTTCTACAATTGCTTTGGGCATCCAATTTAAGTAGCGTCATTACATTGAATTGACGTCACCAATTGTGCACCACAAGGTTCTTTTTTTTTGCCTAATTTAAGGCCATTAGGAAACGAATCGTTTTCTATATACATATTCAACAGTTCTTTAACTGTTGTCCTGGGGGATCATCCGCGTTGGTAGCAATTTCTGGCTAATAAGTTTCTGGATTGTTCAAAAGCTGACTTGGTTTTGTTGTAAGGTACTACTTAGGGCAGGAAATGGAAGACTCGTCAACGACGATGATGGATGACAATAAACTGAGATAAGAGGATTTGAAAAATTTCCTTTAATGTCAGCTGTTGCAGATGAGGGTTCTAAAAATAAATAGCAAAGACATTAATTTCACTGTGAACGGTAACAGAAAATGGGTCAATCAATTTTTTTAGCAAATGTCCGTATTTTCTTTTTGCTTTTAAACATAAATGGAGATGTTTTGGGCTCTGGGCTCTACTAAGAAATCTTTTGATTCAATTATTCGCTTGAGGATTCACACCATTTCTTCGTGCTAATTAAATGACTTCGCTGTTTTCAGTAGAAAAGATTCAACCCAAACATCGTCGTCCAGATTATTCTATTTCTTCCTTCTACCCTTAATACAATTCGAACTAATATTTTTAACATATTCTTACATCTGTTCTGTTGCTTGCTGTTTGTCTCCATCATTACTCTTCCAGTAGAATTGTTAATATGTTGGTTTGTCAGGAAACATTAGTAAGATGGCTTCTCTCCAACAACCATTAGTAAAGTTATGTTGTAATAATCGTTGTCGTAAATCGAACACAGTAGAGATGAAAATACATCATTAGAACTATTGATTATATCAGATTCTGACAGTAGACATTCATCAAAATCACAGTAAACGAAGGAAAGACCTCAAGTTGTTGTTATTAAGAAGAAATCTATAACCTCGACCGAGATAAGTAATTCATTTCCATCACCATCAATTCAGTCACTTCTATACGCCTTCTTCGAAACTTTTATATAATCCCCTCTTCTAAAAAACTGTAAATTCTTCACTTTATTCTATAGTTTGCGCATAAACCTACTTCTGCAGTCTGAATAATAAAATATTGAAATAAGCTATAAGTCAATCTGAAGATTTTAAAATAAAGATATTTGTGTTATATCAAGTGCTTACTTACGTTGAGTTACATCAAAGCCAATATCTAAATACCTTTCTATTAAAAGTAGCAACATTTTGGATTATGGTTGAAATATCGATTGTAATAAGAGCAATTATTTTTCCGTTACTCTTTAAGTGTGCTATATTTTAAAGCTTTTCCAGGTAGACGATGTCAATGGAAAACTAAAGCAATTTATTCGTGTTTGATCGATAATCACTTATCCTCAATAACAAACAAAGAAATTGGTGTGAAGGTGACAACAATATCCAAAGAAAAGCTTTGGAACTGAAACAATGGATTCTGTCTCTGTCTTAACAATGGGTATTAATTACATACTTAGTAATCCTCTAATCAATTATGAAGCTTCAAAATGTACTGTTTGTTTCCAGCAGACAATGCAATTTACAAATAAATGCAGGCTTTTCGTTTCTATTATTTTATAAAACAAAGAAAAACAAAACAAATAAACGAAACAAAACAAACTTCAAGTCCTTTTAGGGATTCTGTTTTCTTTCTTTCTTTTTCTCTTTGTTTTTGTTTTGATATCTTTATACTAGGTATCGTCAGAAATGTTTTGATATCTAGTCAGAATTTGATTTTATTACGCAATCTAAGTAAAGTACATAGACACACGAAAATATATTACACATAATGTTTACAATGTGTTTACAAAGAAAATATATCACACATAGACACAATCAGAAACGCTTAGTAAAAGTTTTGATTCTGCTTAAATTATTGTAAAACGAAAATCAAATTTCAATTATTATTAAAAGAATAGATAATTGATTGCCACTTATTTCTTAATCTCTGCCATTTCCTAGTCCCCTTTTAGATATTTTGATGTCGGTCAACCATTTCATTTTAACAAGAATGATTTTTAAAGTACATTATTTGGAACAGTTTCCAACACATGGTGACGCCGTTCGTCTACAGACACTTAATTTCAGAAGCGCTCTACAGGCAATAGTTAAAGTTTATGATAGTTAATTACAATGATAACTATATTTAACAATTTCCTTTAACGTACAATGCAGTTTCGATCATTTTCCAATAGAAAATTAAATTCACGTGATTAGTTTATTCTTACAGTAGGTGACTGGAATCCACAGTTACAAATTTACTTTTCTAGCTGTTCATTCTTTGTTTCAGTTTAGGCCTATTAATTCTAACTCTTTATTTCGATCAAACTCTTTTAAGTCTCCTTTCACAGGTAAGACATATCATTTAAAATCAAGACTCTAATAATTAAAAATAATTAATAATTAAATGATTTAATTAATGTATTTTTCTAACAATATCCTTGCTTTATGTACTAATTAAAATTTAGGTAAAACACGGATTACGTCGATATTAAAATCCTACAAAATCAATTAATCGATTATTAATAGAAAATTTCAAATTATCATTGCTCCGAATTCTTTAAAGAATTTACGCTTGATTCCTAATTGAAATTAAGAATTGCCAAAATGTTTTAAGACATTTTTCTCAGTAGTCTTACTTTTGCAAAATATCATTCGTTTGCAGACATTGTTTTTCGAAGTTATATTTTGCGACAATTACGGTAATAGCTTTACAAAATTGCAGTATTAAAAAACAAATAACAAATAAATAACAATAGAAAGCTCAAATGACAGAAAGAGCCCTATCTATTCTTTAACTTTATCTTTTCTTACATTTATTGTGTGAATTTGAAATAATTTACATGGTGCCGGAAATACTTTCAGAAATTGTGCCAGAATTTTGAAATTATAATTGTTTGAATAATTGCAAAACGAATTTCAGTTACATATTAAGAAAAGAAAATATTATTAAGATTTCTATTTTCTAAATGCTATATCACATTTTAATACAAAAATTCTAGTATTCTATTCAATTATCAAGAATAAAAATCTCGAACACTTTTAAGTGTTGAAAATTTTAATCAATATTATTTTTTTTACAATATTTTTATAAAGACATAAAGTACACATTTTAAACCATATTTAATTTAAATATATTTAGTTTCTTTATAAAGTGTAAGAAACAAAAGCAGAAGTATTAAATATCATGTGAAAGGAAGGAATCTTAAAACAGTCATCAGGATTTGATCAATATTTTTTGTTTTAGTAAATGTATTCGAAGACTAAACAGAGACAAACAATCAAATTGAATGAAATCAATCAACGTTCTGCGGTCGATACAAATCTCTACTATTTCAGGAAGACAACAAATTCCAAATCAACGCAATGATTGTAGATAAACAATTGTGAGAATCCGATAATTTAATGATTTTTGAAAGTTTAATTTTTGTTTGTTAGTTTGTTTTCAGAAAAACATAACTATTAAACTCTTTTTATATGAGATTTATTGTCATTTTCAAAACAGAGAAAATAATCTTCTTTTTAGTCTTTAATCGAAATGAAGATGAATTAAATGAAAATAGGTACTCCAGTGGCTATATCATTTTTTTTCTGTTTTTGAGAAAACTTTTCAGTGAATATCATGTACATTTATTTGAATGAAAAGATTTTTTTTAAGTTAAGATAGTTCAGCTTTGTCTTTTAGTTAACTTATGTATTCCGTCTTGTTACATTGCTCTCAATTAAAGATTAATAAACTAAATGATATTTGTAGAATCTTCAAATTTATTACTTTTAATATTCTAATTTCTCGTTAGTTTTTCTTTCTTTATGACACTGAGATATGGTTAGAAGGTAATTAAGATTTTTATCGACAAGGTATAAGAGACCTAATTTTTAAGTAAAACGTTTATCTGTAATACAATGGAACTCTTATTTTTCCATTGTAAAATAACAGAAACTGGTTCTTTTCTATTAACAAAACGACGTAGTATAATTATTTCGATAGCATTTGAATTCGGAGGTATTTAATAAAAAATTAAAACCACAACAACATCCTTGATAAACAATTAAAGATCAATTTAAAAGTACATTTGTTAAAGAAAGTGACTTTCTTCTGAGTTGGCTTCTTTCATGCTTTCTTTAGTCAAAATGTATTGGGTTGCATACTTTGGTTAACTATGATATTTTAAACTACCTAGAGAATTGATATAGTAATAATGTGCAACAGTGGTGTTGGTCGAGATACCAAAACTGTTGCCAAAATAAGCTTACGTATTTCTATCTAATAGTAAAGTTTCAACTTCCAATGGTCAAGCATTTGTCAATTTAACATCCGCGGCTTCTTGTAACTGGTACATTTTGTAAAAATCAAAATGCATTTTTTTTTCCGATAACCAAACATCGTGTTACGAAGGTTTCGTTTTTTTAGATTCTGAGTTATCAAGATCGTGGAGAAATGAACAGACGGACGGATGGACGGTTGTATTTACTTCGATTTAATTTTTTTTTAGCCTCCTTTTCTAGGAAAGTGAGACTAGCTTACAGTCAATGTGTGTTTCTGTGTGTGTCTTATAACAATTTTAGAAATGGTGGATTGAAACTTTGTGTGCACATTTAAGCTGATCTAATTTTTATATTTTAAGTGTTTTTCCAATTAATTGGATTCACACTGATTAATTAAGTAATTCGGATTTAATTAATCTTTTTCAGGAAATAAAAAAAGTCTACTGTTTGCATTCAATAGCTATTATAATTTTAGAAGAGAAAGAAAGGCATTTCTACATTTGTTTAATAATTTTAAAAAAAAAAGAAGAGAGAAAACGAAAACTCAAAAACTTAAGGAAAGTAGGCTGTAAGTGTTTTCAGGAACTTCTTATTCGTAATTCTCGTAACTATTCAGACTTTTAACTGCTTTGCAAATGTTAGATGAAACTTATACCATTCTTCGATTGTTACCCGTGTGAAATTTCAAGAAGGCTTACATTCAATATTGGCATGTTTATAACTTCATGGCGACATATATTAATGACAATTGAATCTTTCACTCTTAGCCCCATGCCCTGCAACAGCCTTACTTTCATGCAGCCTTTCTTTCTTTGATTTATGATCTACATAAATAATCCTTATTCATGTGTCAGGTTTTTCTTTCCTGCCATTCGTTCTACTGTGAACTGAGAACAGAATATCTTATTTAGGATCGAATGTGTGAAGGAAGTTTTATTTTCCTTGAAGCCAATCCAATTACTTTCACTTTGGATTATTTTAATAACATCAGTTAATTGAGACACTTTCGTTACTCAAAAAACCTCGCTAATCTTTTAATCGCTTTAAGCGTTTCGAGAACTTTCTTAAAGACGAAATTCAGGAGGAAACACTGAATCGAATAAACTCGAGTTCTCTCATTATCTCTTAACAATGATTGAAAGTTGGAAAAAAAAACTACGCAATTAATATTCAAATTGAAAGGATTTGATCATTTCATAGCAACGGAAATACAATTGAAATAAAAAAGTTACCATAATAAAAACCACTAAGTTCTTGGAATATAAAGAAGGTTAAAGCTATACCACTACAGGCCAAGCAGGTCTTAGGTACGCAGGGTGGGGGTGGGGGTTCAGGCTCCCAGCGATTCTCAACAAACGGGACTATTTGAAGTCGGATGGTCAATCCCAACGCCCTTTAACCCCCGAAGTAAGAAATCATAGAGTTCGTCTAGAGGAGAAATAACCAAAGTAGAAAAATCCCAGATCACCACCGGGAAATGAACCCGGGCTTCTCCATTTCACAATCCAACACCTAAACCACTAGACTACGGGACCCATATTCTTGGAATATAGTTGTTAAAAAAAAAAAAAAGAAAAAAGAAAGAAAAAAGGAAATTTCTTTTCAGCTTATTTGTTTCTGTGTCTTATTTTATAGAATTTATAACGAATTAGTAGAGATAAAGGAATTCTTTCTAACTTATAAGAGAGTTATTTTTCAAACGAATTAAGTTTATATTTTTCAAACTTAATTTTTATTTTTCATTCATATATCAATAGGAATTTCAATTTAAACAATACTTTTCCCGAAATCTAGGTAAATTCTAAAATATCTAAATACGAAAAATTAACGAAATTTATCAGAACCTCTGGGAAGAACAACTGTACATTCAGTTAATAACCCAGGCTGAGATTTTTGTACTTTTACTCTTATTTATTTTATGTCTATTTACTGCACATTTCCATCTGTAGTATAAAAGAAGTCCCATGAAATGCAGTCAAGTCCATCGATTGCTATTCTACAGTCTCAGCATCTTCTCATACTTTGTAAGTTTTCATTGTTCAAATTCCATATTCTTCTTTTCATCTTCCGTCTTTCTTCTCTTTTTACTTTCATATTTTTTCTCTCTCTTTAGAGAGCGAATCGATTGCCCTTCCAAAGGGGAACTTAAGAGCCATTTTTCAAACACACACACAACACACACATGGTTGGCTGGTGGGTAATTCATTTTTTTTAATCCATTTGGTGTCAGACCAATGAACCACTTCTTTCCTGTGAAGAAACAAGTGTCAAAAGCATCTGCTCTCCAATGTAAAATTTGATCTACTCGAAAAGTATAAAGAAATGTTATTATAATAGCTTCCTCAAAGAAAAAAATAACAAAATTAATTATTGTCGTTTAATGACTTACTTAAAGTAATTTTTTTTGTATAGGAATATCCTTTTCTTTTAAGAGACTTGATTCACTGTGCATTTTCTTCTTGATTCACTGCCAAAGTACGAAACACAGGTAAAGACAATACTGTAAAGAAACCCATTTTCAACTTGAAAATGCAGTTTGTTACTGCGAAACATGTAGTATGTATATTAAATATTTTTATTAAGCCCTTTTTTTCATGAAGTTCTCTAGGTAAAGACAATGTTTACATTGGATACAAAATCAGTATTTATAAATATATTATTTGGAATGGTGAATTTTTTTAAAAGAAATAACGTAAAATATAAAGTAAAAAATCCAATTTAACTGTGTATTGAATAAGTATGTGTTTTTTGTTTTATGTTCTATAACTTGATCTATAATCGGAGATCATACAATACGTTATAGATTTCGCTCTAATAATGATACACTTTACATCTAGTCAATATTGTTGGAATTTTCTCATCATCGATTTTGACTTGTTTTCTCAACAAACATCTTGACTTGAAACTTTTTTTTTGCATCAATTAAGTTTAAAACACTTTTACCAATGTTTTATAGCAAGTATCAATTATCACAACTTTTTTAGAACTTCTTTGAATCTTAACTGTTGGAATATTAAAAAGGTCGGTGTTTTTTTTTTTTTTTTTCTTAATTTATCGATGGTTAGAAAATGGTGTCTTGAAGAAAATCATGAAATGATATTTTTTAAAGGGCTGTTGAAGAAGTTGCATTGTAACATTACCCAACAAAGATTTGTTTTAATTGAAAGAAATTGAAATTAAAATAATTTATTAACTTGAATTCAAAAATTCAGACCTATCTCACTTCCCGAACTTTCATTTATACTTAAAGATAAACGATGTATTAGTGCTCCATTTAAAGGCCTAAAATTTTCCATTTAAGCCTCTTGGTTCACATTTATCAAAAATTACTAATTTCAATAAGTATTGTTTTTCACGAGAAGTTTTCCTTTATTAACATTTGCTATGAATAAAATGAGTTAATCACGTAGTTTTTTTGGTAACCGAAGAATAATAAAAATAACTATAAAATTAAGATTTGTAATCGTTACGGAAATTTACTTTTAAATTGCTTTTAAGTCTAACTTTGAGTTCTGTCTTTTGTTTTTCTTAGGCTGTCAGGGAGTGGCCTTGAAGTGAATGATTAGAGTTTACTTTTCATCATCTTCTGCCTGAGCTTAATCTGATCCGATCACCCACTTATCCTCTGTCAATTCAGAGGTTAAGAGCCCTGTCCTTTGGAGCCAATCCATCAAACGCTGCTGTTCAATCAATTTCACTTCACTTTCAATTACCTGCTAAAACGACAGCAGAAACAAACTTAAATATTGTGTTTGAAAAACAGCCTTAGTGATCACATTAAAGAATAAAAGTATCCAATGGAAAAATACTTAAAATTCGCTTGATTAAATTGTAAATCACCTGACGATATTTTCATCTTATTCGGAGAAGTCCAGTGGCGTTAATTGGCAACTAAGGTCACCCTTTTTTACAGCATTATAATGATTGAATTTATAATAAGAAATTGACAAAAAAATATTGGTAAACAGTTTTATTCAGCTTTCTCCAAGTTCGATTAATGTTGGTAAATTTAATAAACATCAAAGCGTGAGACTAAGTTGTTTACTAAGTGACATCCTAGAACAGCTGTTTCACGCTTTATTGGCGATCATCAGTTGGAGTAGCCACCAGTAAACAGCGAGGTCTCGATTCATAGGCCAGTAGGATCAAACGTCGGAGTCTAAGGGGAACCTGCAAAGCTTAAATAAACAATAAAAAACTCGCCAAAGGGAAAATTGGCGAGAAAACTCATGTGAACGCGTTCTGTGGCCGCAATGAGTAAAAAATAAAAATGAGGACGCAAATATTAATAAAGAACTTGATCTCACCCATTGATGTTTATTAATATTTACATGCGCATTTTTTTATGCGTTAAAAAAATTCCTAGCGGTCGCGGAACGCGTGCACATGAATTTTCTCATCAATTTTCCTTTTGGCAAGTTTTTTATTCTTTATTTCAGCTCTGCAAGTTCCACTTAGACTCCGATGATTGGTAAATTTAATTTACAGTAAATCCCGATTAATCTATTATTAATATTATTAATTATTAATATAAATGAATCAATTTAATCTGTCTAGCATTATCGTAAAAGAAAAAACTGTTCCCATAGAATCTGAAATAAATAAATTAATTTTTCTTTGTTTGTCCAAATCATTAAATTACATTTACAATGGAACATTTTAAGGTGTTTGACGAGTTAGGAGAATAGGTAGTCATTTAGTGAAGAAAGCAGCAAACAATGTAACTATTGAAACTTTTTTTTTATTTAACATTTAGGTCATTTAACTTGTTTTCCTTAAGGTAAAGTACATTATGAGTCAGGTAATATACCATTGTGCTTTTCATCGTAACCCTGCCTCTTTTTAGTAATTAGACAGTGAGCTTTAACTTTCTCATATTGTTTTTTTTTTATTGTCATTTTTCTTATTAAGCTATAAAAATAAATGGCTGTGTGTCCTTTGATCTTTCTATTAGAAAGTAATTCGCAAAAACTTTCACTTTGGTTTTTAAAATATGTAATACATTTAAGAATTGCATAATGTTTTGATATCTATTTTTATATTTCCTTTATCAAATGTAAATGACATCGAAATTTTGTGAAATGTATAAAGGTAACAGTTTATATATTCATAACGACAGTAAAGTAATCTGATATAGAAAATATTTAGTCCCCGCATAACCTGCTTTGTCCTGCTAGTCCATAAATTGAAGCGGGACACGAGGATAAACTGCTAAGCATATTAACGAATGCATCCACTGACGTGACATTCTGCAAAAGGAGATAGCAATTTATGTATATATATTATTCAGATAGTTGTCCAAATGTAACATAACCTTTAAACGTAAAATATTACTTTTAAAAGCTCGAATGCGTTGGTCCTGAGATTTTATTAATTTATAAATGCACAGTTCTTTGTGTTATTTTCATTATTAAGCCGTATTATCCTCCAGGAAGTATTCGGATGCTAATTGGAAGACAAAGCCATTATATATAGCAATTGTAAGCAAGCAAAAAAAAAAAAAAAAAAAAGCATCAGAAAAGAGCTTTTGGAAACATTAGATATGCCAGTGGTATGACAACAAGGCTTATCACTATTCCAAAAAAGGCTATTTATCGGATGTTGTCTCAAAACGACAGAAGCAATTGATAATATGTAGAAAGTTAAAAATACAAGGTGGTAGATAACATAAAAAGTGGAGAAGGACCACAGTGTCCTCAAAAGTCTCTGGATAACGACTTGCAGAGGCTCAGTACATTATGCAAAGTTCGAAGAAAAATGAACCATCTTGACTTTGATTTTGATACTGAAATAAAATATGACAACGTTATATTAATGAACGCCAACTTTTTTTTTGAGTAACGTCTTGTCATTTCTGTGCTTTAGTATAAAAGAGAAGCCCTAAACTGGGATTTGGGGCAGTGCATCCAAAAAAAGTTTTAATTCAGTGGTATATAATTATTAATAAATGTGGTATATAATCGGTACTTATCACGAATGGAGCTGTAATTTTCAAATATCAATGTGCAATGTTAATTAATGTTTAGTGACTTTGGGAGCTATTTCTGGAAATGTAAAGTGAGTTTGGATGAAGTTGGAGTAATACTGTAAACTTGTATGTTTAAAGTAAAATGGGATAGTATTTAATAATCCTAACAAAATCATAAAATTCTGAAATTATGTAATATAATTGTCGTCATTTAAAAACAGAGGACAGGACGTTTCAATCTGCCTGAGGATTATAGTTGAAAATAAGTTGAAACTAATCTAAAGCAGATTGAAACGTCCTGTCTTCTGTTTTTAAATGACTGCAAATTACCTTCGGTAATTTTAGAATTTTTTGAGTTTGCTGGGATTCCTACCACAAGAATTGTATGGTAAAACTTTACTGTAATAACACTAAACAAAATCATTTATTGTGCAGTAATACTATATAACTGTACAGTACAGTAACTTTTTATAGCTACGTAATCATTTCTTATTTTTGTAATTTTTTTTTTTTTTTACTTTTTAAACTTTTAAATAAAATATTTATGAGAAAGCATTCTAATGATTATGCAATTGTACTACTGTAGGCACTTTAAAACAAAGTTATTTCATTTTAAACTTTTTTGTAAAACTTTTTTAGGATCAGGATTTTTCGACTTTATGGGACCTCAGATGTATATGCGAACGGGCTTTAGTGCTGCATACCTGTATTGGTTAAATAAATAAATTAGAAAGTTTGTTGTTGAAAAAAATTCTTTGTACATACTTCACAGAATTTTATTATTCAGAAAAATAATGAATATTATTGATGAATAATATTTTGCAAATATATTTTAAAAATACAATTCATCAATAATGTGATGAAACTTAATAAATAGTAATGCGCCTTTGTATTATATAGATTCCTTTTTGTTAATATAGTTTAATTACTTTGGAAAATAATTAATTCAAACTTGAAATTACAATGTTTTCCATTAATCACTCATTTGAAAAGTCCTTGAATCACTTCCTGACGAAGATAAATAATTCTTTAGTTTTCAGACAGGACCCAACATTGATCCAATGCTGAACAAAATTTGAACCAAGTGTCTTTCTTGAGTCTAAAATCATCTTGGACTGATATTTGATAGTCACTCTATTGCTTCCTTTTTAAATGGTTTCTTAAATAGAGCCTTGCCCAACTTCCTTCCTTCGGTCTTGTTAGTAGAGATTTTTTAAAAGAATCGTTTTAGAAAGAAGTCTTATCTCAAATCAGGATTTTTTAAAAGAAGTAATTAAAATTGAATGTTCTTTTAATAGACTTTATTAATTTAATATTTAGGTTTTTTTTTTTTTTTGGCTTTTATTAATTTTTGTCTAACCTTTAATTTATTGGATCCAAATTATGTCCATTTTTTGAATATGGATAAATTGATATATCAAATGGTCGGTAATTCTCAAAGTTCGTAATAAATTGGATAATATTATTAGGTTTACCATTCAAAAAAATTAATCCTACCAAAATGAAAGTACTACGACATAAATCATTCTCAACGATACTTAATAACAATTACTGAATAAACGAAGAATATCGACGAAATCTAACTGAAATCTATGAAAGAAAATGAAATAAAAAGCATCACCAACAACATCATTGCCATCATCCTATGCCTATCTTCCAAATAATCCTGGATTTTTTACTCCTCGGATCTCCATACATTCCCTCAAACCATGCTCTTTATTTCTGTTTCCCTCTTTTATGTTTTCCGGTGGATTTTGGTAATAAAATTTCACGCGCGCTGATCATAACTGTGTATTCCAAAACTAAGCCGGCACACCTGCTTATTCAAATTCTTTAAAATTTATTGAAAACTGAAATTAAAACTAAGACACGACCTAAGTTTCGGCTTGAGACACAAACCTTTTACAAGTCAACAAAATAATATTTTATAGGCAGATGTGCAGGCTTAGTTTTTGGAATCCATAGATGTATTTGGATATTTCCATAGAAATAAAATAAATATATATTAAAATATAATTTAAAATATTCTTTATTGTATATGAAAATGTACAAGTTATTATAAAAATACTACACTTATATTGTCAAAAAAATTCCAGTTTAATTTAATTTATAATTATTGTGAAAGATTTTTACAAATCCATTTATAATGTTTTCTTTTTCATCATTTAAGACTCATTAATTGCAATAGAGAATATGTGAAAAGAAATCAAATTTCGGAGTTTTGTAATAAGAAAATGCAATATAAAATTCAAATTTTGTGAATCACAAGACAAAAACATGGATCATCTTGATTTTTACAGAGTCCTTGTACGGAAATTGAGCTACGCAAGAGCACCTTTCGATGAAATTTAAAATCAAGCGGATGAAATTTTACGGGCTTTCTCGTCTACTTTCCCAACCTAACTTTATCGAAACTAATGATTTAGCAAATGATTGAAAGGAATTTTGTTTGTTTTTGTTTTTTTGCGGAAACAGGATTTGTTTTTGCTGAAGCGATGTCTGTTTCAACTGTACTGAGGGAACAATTGGATACAAATACCCAAAGTGAACTTAGCCACAGTTTTATGCTCCAATCTAGCCCATTCTGGCTTTGCAGAGAAGAGGGAGCTCTTTGCTACTTAGTTTAATTACACCAATAAAAAAGATAGAGAAAGTTCAAAGATTTTTTTTCATTTATTTTTATTAATGGATTTAAAAGGCTTGAACATAAGACATTAGAGAAACTCTTACGAGAGGAAAACAAAAATCATTCAAATTAAATTATTGAGGAATTGATCCGAATCACTCGAATGTTCTTTTCCGAATTGTAGGATTTTTTTTTTTGTGTTTCTTTGGGAAATTGCCTGAAAGCCAGAGGTCTTCATCCAATTTCAACTTTATCTTTATTCTTCAGGTGGAGCTCGTCTTTATAAAAATTAAGCCCATCACAAATCAACAGCTAAGAAGAAAGAAAGGTCACCAAAGAGCGGCGAATCTACTTTAACATAAAGGAGGGGGAGAGGAAGTTACCTTATTGCAAGGTGTTTGAAAAACAGTGGTTGAGTGTAAAGAAAGCTGTTGCCTCTAATCCCCGACCAAAGCTCTACTGGGGTCGATCAGATTGCAAGCAAAGATTTTTCTCTTTCAGGGTTCGGTAAAAACATTACTAATAAAGGATTAAATTGATACAATCGAAATAAATAAATAAATAAATAAATAAATAAATAAATAAATAAACAGTAATTACAAAACTAGAATAAAAAAATTCTGAAATCTGTTTTGTTTTCTTTTGATTGTTGTACAGTAAGTTTTAAAAAAATGTTTCAAATCATTATTTATTTATTTAGCAAGAAAGATATAGACAAATACTGTTCGGTTTTGTTTATGAGAGCCTTCAATGCTTTTGCGCATGCGTCAGGTCTCCTTCGATTTCATCAAAATAGGTGTGAGGAGAAACAAAGAGGGGATGTTTACTTTTTATAGTGTTAGTTTACTAGTAGCTGTGTTCTTTTTCCGCCTTTCGGGAAAGAATTATGGAAAGAATAAATACTATTGCAAAAATAACAGGTACTAAAAGAAAAACAGGTCTTTGGAAAGTGTCCATCTCAGCGTATCACCACTTTGGGGAGTAGAATCTTCCGGCAGTGGTAGTTCTCGCTTTCGAAAACGAACAGTAGAACGAAAGTTCTTCAGTGACAAAATTTGTTTGCAGAAAAAAAATATATACAATAATTTTGTAAAACATTATGATTTTACAATAATTTTAATGTCATAAAATTTTGGCTATAGTAAGAAAAGATAATATATGTCTTAAGTCCTAAGAACGTTATATATAGAAAGATTTTTTTGTAAATTTCAATCTCCTTAAAAAAAGTTCAATTGAATTTATAAATAAGCTCAGAGGAAGTCCGCACAATTTTATGTTGAAATAACTCACGGAATAGAATTGCTAATGCTGTAATATTATTATATTGCTGAGTGGTAAATTTGAAATCTTGTAACGTTATAAGATTCTCCTTCATCTTCCTTGAATTGGCTTCTATTGCAACCTTTGCCCGATGTTGTAATTTGTTTATCTCGAATAAACGCCAGGAGACACAGTCTGTAATTCAATCAAAATGACATTTTTATTAGGTTTTATATCGTTAGTCTTGTTAAAACTCAGGAAACTTATAAATTTGCCGTCTCGGTACGTTTAGAGGTTCTGCTTTTTTTCTTACGGTATATCCCTAAGTTTCTTAAGATAAATTTAGACAGTTTAATTTCTTCATATTTTTTTAAGCATTGTTTTTCGTAATATCCTTGGTTCTTATTGTGAGATTCTTATCTTTCAACGAATTCTGTTAAAAAATATTAAAAGAGCGTAAAGGAAGTGTAAACGGAACTATAACTCATTGAATGGTTCATATTTATTTATGAAATTAATGTACCTATTGATATAGGTTTTAAGAAAGAAGATAAGATTCTAAATATTGTACAATAAGATCGAAAAATGTTAAGTCCAAGACATTGACGTTTATGCAAGCATGCGAGTTTATGGATGAAAAATGAAACTTTTTTCTTCACTAATCGATAGAACCCCTTTGATTTAAATAGTTATAAGTGAGAACTATTTAAATCAAAGGGGTTCTATCGATAAGCGAGAAATACCTTTTTTTTTAAAGTAACGAGATAAGACTCTACAAAGATCACAGAAAATATAAACATTGATGAAATTTTTTTCATCTTAATTATTGTCTCAATGTCAATTCATAATGTCAATCAATGAAAATTAACAATTCGACAAAGTAATGAAATAATGTAAATTTCAGAAAAATGAGAATCAATTTTTGTTCTTAATAGAATAAGAAATCAACAAACACACCAAATTTTGTTAAAAATGTCTTTGTAATAAAAATGTTTAAAAATACATTACGGAAAACTAAAAACAGGAGCTTTCAGAATTTTGTGCGATTCCCTTGTCAATCAAAAACTTAATTGAAATTTTAACACACGTTAAGTTTATATCTCAGAATTTTTGTTCTCCAAAGAAATTATCAAATCATAAAGTTTTTTTAAATCTCCAAATACGTAAGATCTTCTTTTGTGTGGTTGTGCAAAATGGGCAACACTTGCGACCAATTGTGATGCAACACTTGTGACAAATCGGAACGCGATTTTTGTTAATTATACAATCAAAAATGATTACAGTGATCATCATCAGTTATTATCGAAATCAAAAACTCTAAACATTAAATGTAAATATTTTTTTTATCTGAATTGCAAAATAAGGAATTCGACTTTCTAGCAAAGAGAAATATTCTCAATTAGTTAAGAAAGTAATTTTTCATCCATAATACATCCATCGTCTCTTAAATCTGGTATCTATTTTAAAAAATGATTTGTAATATGTATAAAAAAACTTTCTCTATTTTTATACTTTGATAGGTGTTTAAGTTTGGTGGATTACATACTATATATATAGAGGTGCCCCCTCCCCTGTAGACCTTATGGTTCACACCCCCCCTCTGATCTGACGGAATTTTTTCAACCCCCCCCC
>JAFIDM010012231.1:132216233-132244125 GCA_023159025.1 Thereuonema tuberculata | reverse complement strand
CCCCCCCCCCCAAATTTCAATGGCGCAGTCTGCGCCATGACTCCCCCGCATGGGCACCCGCGATATATATCAGAATGAAGCATTTGAAATAGCAATGTTCCATTTGTCAATTCTTTGTTTCCGATCAGTTTAACATAAATTTAAAATATTCTTAATTTCTTATTCAATCTTACTACTTTTGAGAACAGAGACTCCTTATTAGTTCCTAGATAAAAACAAATCATAGCTTTTACTTTACTTTACATTTTCCTATTCTTGACTTATGTAAGTCTATCTCTCCCATCAAAGCTTTATGTCTTAGACATTGAGTTGTTATTTTGTTTTCATCGATGATACATTTCATCTTTGTTATCTTCCTGCCACTTTGGAGGCTTTGATATCTGTCAGTTCGGAAGATGGATTCATTCATCATTTTATTGATTTCGTTTAAATCACTTTCACCTCAAACATTTCTTAATACCCTCAAAGAAATTATTTCAAACCTCCAATTTGAATTAGTTGCTCGTTTACATTGAATTAAATTTTATTGAGTTTTTTTTGTGATTTTTGCTTTTCACCAAATGAATTTTACATTGAAGCAAAATTCTTAATTGATACTTGTACGATTCCAATGAAGAAATCTATGAAAACTTCATTACCTTCAGCGATGCACTTCGTTGTATTTTATAATGTAATAAAATATATTGTACAAAACATAACTGTTTATTTTAATTTTTTTGCTGTATTTTCTTTTCAGTTGTTTCTTCCTTTGGATTTCATTCTGTCTTTGAATTTTATTAAAGAAGTAGTTGCACACGAAATAATTAATGAGTTTATGTACTGAAAGTTTCACATTTGTTCAAATTTCAATGTTAAAACTTGAATTTTCCTGATCGTCCATCTCGTCGTTGTCGTTGTCAAAATTTTTATTTGTCTCATGTGATACAATATTTTTAATCACTCTTCTTTTAATTATAAATTCTATAACACAGTCTTTGGAATTCCGTGTTTTTCTTGCAATAGCATTTACTACCATTGCGAAAAAGAAGGTATGTAATTGTGAATTAGAGTAGTTCTCGTGTACTTTAACTTTGCTCATTCCGTATAATCTTATCAGTTCTATCTGCTCGTGTAATTTGGTATCTTTGAGTGATTTGTTTTAGACATTCAATGATAATTTGGTCTGCTAATTCTTACAAGGGAAGTGCTTGACCTCGAACATTGAGAACCGCACGAAAATGGGCTTAGAATATAAATCGCTCAAGCCAAAAGCAGTGGTATGAGTCATTCTCTTGCAAAACTGCATGTCTTATTACAAGAGACATTTGAATGATCACGTATTGAAGGTCCAAGAGAGGAACTTTGGTAACGCGAAGAAACAAAATATCGATGTAATAGGAGCAAAAAGACACATATTTCAATTATGTGACTAAATATTTCCCTCTGCTTAAAATAATTACGCTATCTTTAAAGTTGATTGTGTAGCACAGAGTGAAGTCTGATGATGAAATGACGATCGTGTAACTTTACTTGTGTTTTTCACATTGCAGTGGTCTTACAATTGTGGTCTTACAAAATCAACGATCCTTCTCATGTCGAGCTTTTATTGCCTAAAGAAGTACGCATCAAGAGTTTGGCAAAATTTTGTTGTCTTCGGTGATAATATCTTGAGATTAAGTACTTGTTACAGCAGGTACAATATGCCACCGTCGGATGGCGCAAGCAGACAAATGCTGTATTTTGCATAGAAATGACTCGTACCACTATTTTTGGGATGAGCGATTTATATTCTAAGCACATTTTCGTGTGGTTCTCAGCGTTCGAGGTCACGCACTTCCCTTGTTAGTAAGCTTTAAATTCTTCCACCACAAATCTGCTACAAGAGAATCACAATCCGATATCTAGAGAAACAAATAGAAATTGTACGATTGTGTCCCTAAAAGAAAAAAAGGAAATGAGTCGATTTGACTTTGCTTGTAATTCTTCCCCCTCGTGTCTTTTTTGTTGCTACTGAGAATTAGACAGAACGAATTCACATGAAACTTTTGCTTATCTATTTTGGATCTTTTGAAAAGCTTATAGTAAGGTCATCAGTTCGATGAAAATGGTTCTTATTCTTAAATGCTAACGTTTAGCTCAAAATCAATGATTGCTATAAAATCAAAACTCACACATGTTTAAAAAAAATTGTACAATTAAATTTTATTTTATTTTATTTATTTTAATATTCTTCAAATGCTATTTCTCCAACTATTTCTTGAATAACAGAAATATTCTGCTACTGATAAAATATTAATCAATCTTATCAAAAAACTTAAAAATTACTGAATTTCTTATTTCTTTTAAGATTTTCTGTTTTTTTTGTTTTTTTATTCTGAGGTATTTTACTTTAAAATAGTTAAAAAAAGTTACTAATAAAATTTTAAAAAAAAGAAAGAAAAGAGCTTCGAACTTAAAAGATTCCGAATTTTATGCCTGTTTGGAATTACATTTACATATATTTTTTAATTATATGTTGAATATGTCTCAAATTGTTATATTCGAATGAACAATTTATTAAGCACAAGTTCAACTCCGTGCTTCATCCTTAAGCAACAAACAAACCAAAAAAAAAAACAAACGTTAAAAAAAGGTAAATATTCCATTCAGGCCTCTAGTAATCTGGAGCAGCTGTTTCTTCTTGATGGGACTCATTAATGACCAACTCGGTTGGCTGTGGATCTCGGGAGTGGGCTCTTCTAAAAACAAGCAACAATACTTTCTGCACGTTAAACTTCCTTATAAACAAATAAGACATAGCGTTGTGGTCTATGCGATGGCCTCCCAATGGGCTGGGTTCGAATCCCGGCGCCGGCATGGATGTTTATTTCCTTTCCTTTGTCAGCCTCTTTTTCACTTTCTCTTCCGGTTTGAAACCATTCCATTATGATTTCCTGAGGAAGGCGTATCTGTTTCAAAACATCTGGCAGAAGGTATAACATGTATCTTCCAACCCACCAGGTCAGTGTATGAGATTAGACCAATACCCCCAGTGACGGAGGCCTTTTATAGTCAGAAACGGCTATAAAAAGGACTGAAGAAGAAGAAGAAGAAAAACAAATAAAAATTAAACTTAAGTATCGAGTTTAATCGATTTTTAAATCCATAAAAACAAGATGTTATCTACTTAACCTCGTTGGAGACCTTTCGTTGACTCTACTTCTGATGTTCTGTTTGATAAACACTCAGTCCTTAATTGACGCTCTTTGCAACCTCAAGTATCAATTAAAAGACTACATTTTATTGGTCCGTTGTTTTCCAGTAGTCCAGACTTAAAATTGCAAGTTTTTTTTATTATTGATTTATTTATAATTTATTATAATTATATTTTTTTTATTAGCTTCTTTAATTTTCCTTCAAAGTAAAGGAAAAAGTAAAGAGCATTTGACTGGACTGTCTTTATTTGATAAACGAATCTAGTAATGATTCATCACCTTGAAATCTTTCTCGATCCTTTCCCCGAAGGTTTGAGAATATTCGAGAGTAATTACTACATAAGCCTTTCAGCGCTTAATTGATCGAAATTTATCGATTGAATCTTCAAAAGATTTTCAGTGAATTTGTTTGTTAGAACAAAAAAGAAAGTTCTATTATTAAAAAAGTAATATAACCAAAAAACATTTTTTTAATAGTGAAACTTCTTCTGCTTCATTATTTTGACAGAGAACCAATAATTTAAAGCAATGCTAGGAAAAGAAAGAAAAAAAACTACAATTCAAGAATCAATAATTCTTAGTGAAAAAAAATGTTTTTCATTGATTCTGAAAACAAGTACAGACGAACACGTTGATGATTTGAAATTATGTTTGAAACATATTGAAATAAAAGAATAATAATCTAAATTAAAAAGAATTTAAATTGATGGCGAGTGTGGAACCTGATTTCTTAGTTTGGCTACAGTCAAAATATATCTAAAAATCTGTTTTATAAGTTAGTGATAGCTTACGATGAATAAAATTTATCACCGAAGTCGAAAGGAACTCATTGATTTCCTAAAAACAAGATATTGAAATTAATAAAAAAAAATATTAATTAAGAAAAAAAAATATTCTGGACTTTTTTTGATTTTGAGAATTATCAACTTTCAAATGAGATCACGTGTTGCATTCCGACATAAAAGGAGCTGGAAATTAAAATTAAAATCAATGGTGGAATTATTTTTTTTTTTTAAATATAAATTTGTGTGTAGAGATTTCTCTATATTGGCTAAACTACATTGTAATTAAAGACTTAACTATTAAGAAATATGAGCTGTAAGCAATTGGAAAAAAAATGCAAAAATTCAATGATGTAATTTTGCTATTCAAGATTGCATTATTTGTAATACATTGTCGAAAAAATTAGCGCACCCAGACCGAATGATACACGACGAAAGTTCGTATATGGCATCGTCACAAGCAGTTGAGCCACTGGTTGCCTGCTGAGAAATGCCATCAGGAGCGTTAGTAATGCTGCATCTGTGGTCATGCTAACGGCCATCATATGGCCGCTCTGTGCTTTATAATCAACATGGTTGTAGAGTGCAGGTCTCTGCGTCCTTAACATGTTTCGACGACGCATGCGCCGCAGTTTTGAACAACTGACAGAATTTGAGAGATTTGTTAGTCTTCGTTGGATTGCGGGAGAAGGACTGGTCGTTCCGTCGAGCTGCCGCCACCTTGACTTACTATACTTGTCAACGGTATTGGGAGCAGCGGAGCGTGAGGGAATAGGGACGCTCAGGGCAGGCACTGGAAGACCAAGGCAGAATACTAGACGAGAGGATTGTGTCATCGTACGACGGCGCGAATTTTTCACTTTCTCTTCCGGTTTGAAACCATTCCATTATGATTTCCTGAGGAAGGCGTATCTGTTTCAAAACATCTGGCAGAAGGTATAACAGGTATCTTCCAACCCACCAGGTCAGTGTATGAGATTAGACCAATACCCCCAGTGACGGAGGCCTTTTATAGTCAGAAAGGGCTATAAAAAGGACTGAAGAAGAAGAAGAAGAAAAACAAATAAAAATTAAACTTAAGTATCGAGTTCCCGATCATGGGTGCCTCTGTTCATCTTCCAGACATCTAAGCGTATCACTAGAAACCCCTGTTGCTATCCGCACGATTGCAAAAATGAGAATTCCGTTCTCGGCGTCCCTAACGCTGTCTTCGGTTAACACCCAATTATCGGCGGCTTCGTTTGCAGTGGTGTAATGAGCGGGTGCAATGGATGGCTTTGAATTGGCAACGAGGTCGTATTTAGTGACGAATTCATGTTTTGTCTGGACACGGATAACCACTGTACTTGAGTATGAAGAATCACTAGACAGTGCACAAATCCGGACTTCATTGACCATGGTGGCGATTTGGTGTGGGGAACCATTTTGTACGATTCTCTATTTCCGCTGGTAGTGGTCAGGGGAACATTGACAGCACAGTGGTAAGATCAACAGCAGAGATTAAGTGACTGAAATGAATGAACAACGGTGATATTTACTGAGAACACATTCCGAAGACAAAAAGTACTTTAAGTAGGGGAGAGTGATGACATTTGATTCCTACTTTTCGTTCTATCTGCCAAACGGCCAGTGTCAACCATGTCATGTTAGTATCAAAGGATAGGCCTGATGTGATTTAGCAACGAGCAATGCTTGCCTTTGAAAACAGCTTACAATTGCACTTAAAACTCACTTATTTCATTTTCGTCCAAGCATGATCATATCTACCTATTAGTTGAGAGACTTGATCCCCCAGCGAAGGAGATATGATCCCGCGGCCCGTCTGGAGAGATACGTGTTCCTGGGTGCTTTTGAAAGGGAAATAAATAATGCAAATCCTTCCCCTCGAATTCGATGGTTTATTTACCAGACTTCAGACACACAACTTCAAGTATTCGTTATAACTCTCAGGGAATGTAAGAAATTCTGCTGCACGTCGTTTGGACTTCTGATGTAGAGGATTCGGAAGTTTCATCAGTAGGTCTTCTTTCTGTACAATCCTTTGATTTCCTTTGTCAGGGAGAGAAAATCGGTTTATAGTTTTTTTTTTAACAAACTTTCTTTTACAGTATCATCGCTAACTGAAACTATTGACCGACGTAATGATTCAACGTCTCTTTGGTTGCTATCCGAACAACCTATAAACGTATTGGGTCCTACGTCAAAGTTTGTGACTTCCTGAGTGACGACGCGTTCTAGGTTTGCGGATGAAACCTCAATATCAAAGTCAGAACTGAGAAGACTACGACTGTCTTCATCAGAAGAATCCTTCTGTCATGTCTTCCATTTCCCCAAGACTGTCCTCGTCCTTTTTTTTAACAGGCGGGCTCCTCCTAGTTCTCCTTCCTGTCCTTTGAAGAAGAACTCCCTCCAATTCTTGCCTTTCAGGAGAGTCAGTTAGAACTCTGCATCGCTCTCGTTTGCTATCCGTCCTTCACGTTGGGAGAGGTGATCCCGGATTAAGTCTCCCGAAGGTTAGTTTAGTGCTATAATTGGAACTATTAGCCTAAAATGCAACGAAAACTTGAGCACATACTTTCAAAGGAATAAAAATACTCTACTCTTTGTCACATTTACAGCTTCATAGGTACCTATCGTCTCCAAACCAAAAATTGTACCTGCCAACAAAAAAGTTGAAAACACAAAAAATGCACAAATGGATATTAAGTGTATAAAGATGACAGCAGTCGCCCCAAACCTTGCTCTTTGCCTTGCCCAGTTGTTTTCTATCAGTGCTATCAGTAGGCCCGATAGTCGTTATTTACAACGTAAGTTTTAAAGGGGTGATCAAGTCTCCTATGGGATCAAATGTCACTACTCCCCACTACAGCTGTTTTATTTACATATTATGGATCCAGAATGTTCGAAGATTTATTCCCGAAGAACATGGATTTAATATTTAAAATGAGAGACATTCGTAACAAATTCTGTTACTATTATCAGTTAAAAGTAGTTCATTCAATACAGTTACCGAGAAGTTAACTTGTAATTAATTTAGTGAAAGTTAATGAATTCAAGTGTAATTTATTTTTACAGAATATCCATCGTAAACTTAAATTCAAATTAAATTAAAAGATATGCTTATTTTATATTTTCTTAACCACGAAACATTTAATTTTGTGAGTGATTTCTAATTACTAATTTTGTTGAAGAGAAGTAAATACAAGTATATTTAATACATTTATTTCTACAATATCCTTCATTATTGATCTTTTTGTGTTGGCGGCCCATTTGCTCTGATATTGCAATCAGTTATTGGAATCATCATTCTCAATGTCTATGTCAAGTGTCATTCCATTTCGACTGCTGCTTTTGAGTGCGCCACTGTTTTTTGGCAGTGAGTGTATTTATCACTCTGCATTAATAAAAATTAATAATACTCTATTATCTCTTCTTTATTTTGAAAAAAGAACTATTTTAATTTTCTTCAAAATTCTGTCTGAAACTGTTTATGTGATTCTTCATTTGAACAATTAATTAATATGTATTAAAATAGACTATCACTAATTAAGTTTGATTATATTTGAATTTGTGATTGTCCAAATTGTAGTTCAAATTTGCTCCTTGTATGGTTACGCAAATATTTTTATATAATTTAAAAACACTGTAGGTCTCATTCTAATTTTCCAGCATTGTTTCCAGCTTCAATTAGTCTCGCTAACCAAGAGCAAACATGAAATAAATATTAAAGGCAGAACATGAAAATTCCTGCAGTGTCCAACGCATGAGGAAACACCCAATGTATAAAACAGTTGCCTTTTAGGTATTAATAAGGATAATTGAGAAGATGAGGAAGCAACATCAGGCAATTTGCTCTATTTAAAGAACGTTACTTAATTAGACCTCTTTCAATTGGGGTTATTCATTTTTATTAAAGGATTTAATGTTAATTGAAAAGCAATTACGCAGCTGTTTTCTTCTCAATAGTCAACATTTGATAAATTGTTGGCTACATTTTGATGCTAATTAAAATATCGAGCCCAGTCTTTCAGTTTGGAGAGAAGGTAAATCGACACTTGACATTGAAGAGACCGTGTAAAGATGCCATAAGAAGATTTAATCAATAAAGCAGCTTTTTCTGTTCTAAGCAAATAAATGAATCGAAACAACCTTGTTGCTTGTTGCAACAGAGTTGTTGCGTATAGTAAGAATTAATTTATCCTAATATTTTTAAAATATTAGTTTCATGACAGAACGACAAATCTAAAGATTTCGTTTGACTCCCTGACTAACTTAATACACACAAAAAAATATGGATATTCTAAGAAACGATAATGGACATGATTGGTCAAAACATTACGTAATTTCATTAAGAAGAGTAATTTGAACGGAGACTTAGAACGCGCCAAACTGAGTAATTGATCCTGAAAACTTAATTAACTAAAGGAAAAATTAAAAGGATAATTAAATCAGAAGGACTTAACAACAAAATTAAACGAATAGAATTTTAATAGAGTTTAGAGCTTACATCTTTGTGATGTGAATCTTTCTAGTTTTGCCGAATTTATGAAATCTTCCTTTTGTTTGTGAAAACATCAGTGCTGGGTTTTTTTCCCTGCTATTATTGCTTGTCTCTTTTTCGGATGTGTTTTCTAAACGTTGTTTCTATGTCGAATGATGAATAAAAACTCTATTTGGTTTGTTATCTTCTTGAAATTGAGGGGATTTAAAGAGTCTTGGCTCTGGAATGGAGTTATATTCAGCAATAGCACCTTCGCAATCAAAAAAGGGATACGAAACATGGCTCATGGAATTGAAATGTAGAAATTAATTCAAATGTAGGGAAATCCATCCGAAACCTGATTTCATCTCATATTAATGGGTTATTGGAGAAGCATTTAGACATTGTATTCATTAAAAAAAAGAAAAGAAAAATATTACAATAGGCCCAAAATTGAATTTCTATGTTAAGAAGCCGGGTTTTTTCTTTAATGGAAACATTATGTAGATTAATACAGTAACAGTAATAAATTTCATTACATTAATTTCATTTCTATTACTATTAATAATTAACTTACTAGTTAAGTTATTATAGAAATTACATTTGTATGTTTAATACAGAAAAGACCCGTCGTTGCCCTACGATGTAATAAATGAACAGGTAATCCTGTTATGATAGCACTGCTGAAAGCAAAAATATTTAATTTAGCTGTTGATCAGTTTGTTTCTAAAATGTCGCTAATATTAAACAATAGGATTTTTGAACATTGATCCGATAGATTTGATCTACTTTGGCTAATCCTAGTTTTAATTAATGACCCTGCCAAACAGCTTTCAAATCAGCTAAAAAAAGAAAGTAAACAAATTAAAACAAACACACAATCAATCAAACAATCGGACAAATAAGCGTGTGCTTTATAGAAATACTTAGGAACAGAAGTGTTTATATCTTTGGGCCAGCACAGTGATGTAAATAAGCTGATCTCATTTTTTTTGAGTCTAACAGATTTTGTGTTTGTGGATTTCTGAGGATCTGATCAAACAATAGCAATGAAATACAAAGTAACTATTTGAAATGAAATAATTATTTGCATTTCTAAACTTGGCTTATTAATAAGTAAATACTGATATTAAAAAACGAATATATCCGTAATTTTACTTAGGTAAATCCAAACGAACAGATACGTTATTTGTTTTAGGCAAAATAACCTAATTCTCTTAATTAGCATTATTTGTGTGTGTGTGCAATAATGGCTCTGGTTGTTTAATGACGAGATTGCTATTACAGTGCCGTTTAGTTTCTAAAATAGCAATTACAATTTCACTCTTTGCTTAAATACTTTACTAATCAATTGTTATTCAGATTAAAAAAGGGTAGTTTTTTATGTATTTAGAAAGAAAAAAAAACAATTCTTGTTAAAACTGCATTTAATTTGTTTTTCTTTTTAAAGAAAAATTATTGAATGAACATAATCAATTTAGAATTCATTGGAAAATCCATTTACGAAAACTTAATTATTTCGAAGAGATCTCGAATTTTATTTTTGTAAAAGTTACACTGAAAATACGTCACAAACACAAACTTTATTTCTTTCCCTTGGGTTCACGAGACTTTCATTCCACGGCGTCTTGATCAGATATCAAAGAATAACAAGAGAAGTCTATATATGTTTGCTTCTAAAATTTATGAGCTGCGCCATCTAACAGCCTTTGGTAGAAACTATATTTACATATGGAAGCTCGTAAGAAAGAAATTGCCATTGAAATTTGATTATTGTGATGGTCTTTTTAATAATACTTAATTCTAAGTAGATTTCATCGTTGTTTCTCAGTCATAGTTAACAAACTTTCATGACAGATTGTAACAAATGTTAGAATTGAAAACACTAATTGATGATAAAATATTCTAATAAAAGATGATGAAGACTGTTAGATTTTTTTTCTTACATCTATAGTTATTTATCAGTCATTATTAATTTATTTCTTAATGTCGATGGATATGCGTCAAAAGAACTGAACAAATAGATTCATTTTCTGATTGAATATTATAAAAGAAAGAAAACATCTTTTTATTCCAAAACAATTAACAACAACTTAGAATTTATAATTTATTCATATAGTAAGTAACTGAATTTACTGAAAAATTATTAAGGCCTAGATATATAAAAAATTCTAAACTTTTTTTTTTTTTTGATTTGGATAAAAAAGTATTTTCCTTCTTTTATAACATTCAATCAGTATGTGAAGCTATTTGGTTTTATTAGTTTTTGTGATAAGTAAATACTTTAAATGAATCTTCGCTTTACATAATGGTATGGTATGTCTTCCACATTGTATCAAATAGTTTTACGGTAATGTTTAAGTTGAAATAATTTTAACCTTCAGTTAATATCATACAAACAATTAATAATTGCTTGGTTAAAGATTTCTAATATTAATTTTATTAATATTAAAAAAAATCAACATTATCAATTAATACCTTCTATTGATTCTTTAATGAGTATTTCAAAAATAACCACAATTTGATGGATCCCATCATCAGGATCCCATCTCTGGCTTAATCCTCTTACTAGTTCACTGAAAGTTAGTCAATTCTATCTGCTTTCAAATTAAATTAATTATTCTAGGTTTTAATTCAAGGTAATAAGCTTGTGGTTTAAACTGAACCTACAATTGAATGTATCAATGATTATTGTAAGTAGATCAATAAATATTGATAAGTTTTACACTGAAATGTCCAGTTAAAATGCATTGTCCCCTTAACATATTATTATCATCTGTTTATTTTCTTCTTGCTAAACTATGACTACTTAACTTGGCGCAGATGCAAGATTTTTTAACGCTACCGGAAATATGGTATTTCGAATTGGCGCTTAGTCAAGTCTGATCTGCAAAATAGAGTCATTCTTTTCCTTGTCAAAGTCTAGTTTTTCGTTTAAAGGCAAACCTAGAAAACTTTTTATTCTTCCGCCTTCTCAGATATTGCTACTATTCAAGTTTCCTTACATTAATGCCTTTTTCAAAGTATGGACAAGGCATTAATATAATGTAATTTTGATTGAAATGTGTACGAATTTTCGTAAAATGTTTCGTCAAATCTGTCTGTGGGGAAATCATATCAATCTTCATTGATTTGAAAATTTCAAAAAAAAAAAAAAAAAACAACTAAAAACTGTGCTCATCGTCTCATTCCGAATTTGCATAAAATTTTTGTTGCATTTACCTAATTTTTAAACAGTAAATCTCCATTTGCTAAAATTTTCAGGTAATTGAATTATTCAACGCAAAAGCAATTCGTTTTCTCCTAGAGACGAAATTGAAAATTCTCCCTGTAAATTGGATCTCATGAAAAGATTAGGAATTTAATTAATTGCATTATGCTTCGTAAGCGGCTACTTTTCAAAACTTTTATTGTGTTTTTGGTTACTTAGTAATCCTATTGTTGGTTCGCTACATTGACTGTTTCATTAAAAAAAATATCAGGAATGCAATTATTTTATTGATAAGACCAGCAAATGTGTGCCCATAATAAAGGAAGAAATAGAGTGGACAAAACATTGGATTTTCTTCGACAAACCTGATTACTACATCCAATATATTACGAAAAGGATTAGTTAATTCTAACTTTACTTTGTTCCGTTACATTATTAAGCTTCATTTTAGAAGCAATTGCAAGAAAGTTTTAAGCTTCTTTCTTTGGTCAGAACAACAGTAGCACATATTTTTGTTGTTAAATAGTTAGGTAGAAAAACAGATGGATTGATTAATGGATAGACAGATACAATTATGAACAGCTTGATTTAGTTAGATCTTTGTCGAAACCCAGCGATCCATTCTTGAAGAAATTTTTCAAAAGCTTGAATTGCTTCTTTGCCAATTCTTAATTCCTTCCTCTGTTTTCAAGAAACGAGTCTAGATTTAGGAAGGAAGGATTACCATTTATAATAAGCTATAAAATAAAATATATAAAAAAATTAAAATGCAGTTGACATTTTTATATATCACAATTATGTTATAACAATCACCAATAGTCATTTTAATATAAAAACGTAATCATGTAATGATTAGAAAATTATTTTAAAAAAATACGTGAATGTTTTTCATTGATTTTATTTTTTAAATTTCAAAGCCACAATTGTCTGTTTTAAAATAGAATCCCACTGTGCTATTTCTGTTTGCGAGCCAAATCAAATAATGCTTGACGCCTTAATTAACCTCCCTCTGATTAATTATCACTTACGACGATAATTTACTCTTGCTTTTGAAAGAAGTAATCTTTTACAACCTTCATTTACTTATTAAGTCAGACGTCCCATCGAGATTTTCACCTCAGAATCAACCAAACTCAGCAAATTAACTATTTTTTGTCTCTTATCAAAGTGTTTTCAATTATTCTGAGTAAATTTGTTACGCAGGTGAAAGGGTATGCTTCAATTGTCATTGAATTTCCTGCTTAATCGAATTATAACTCCCTAAAGACGTGTATTTGAGTATGTTCAATATTTAGTTTTCAGTGAATTGTATTATGTTAACTGTATTATGACTTAATCAGGAACAACGAAAAACTAATCGAGTGGTAGAAATACGGGCACATGAAGCTGTGTTGTAGTGATCGTTGGAGTGATCACTACCCTCATACTTGTTATTAAACAAGTTTTATGGCTTTTTAATGGAAACTTTGACTTCGGTTTGTTCAATAACTCCTGTCCAAATACTGTTGGGGAAACAATGAATAGTAAAAACTCAATAAACATCTGAATGGAATTTCGAACTGAAAAAAAAAAGAACTTATTGTTGAAAGCATTGAGTTTCCAAATTTTTAAGATATTTAATTTAATACTTAATTTCATATTGACTATTGCTATTTTACAAAGTCAAAAGAATCAATATGTATTCAAAATATTATTATAGTTATCATTTAGAAAGCAAAAAAAAAGAAAAAATAATATAAACTGTTGTTAAGCTTTACCAAATATAGTAAATTTATGTTAACAAATTAAGAAAATAAAACTTCTTTTTGTTTCACCATTACTAAAAACAGTTTTAAAAATTAAAAAAAATATCATGATATATACGGACTTATCGATTGGACTGAGTTTTTTATATATTTAATTGACTCTATTGAATTATCGAATTATGTTAATATTTAAAGTTCAAAATCCCTTCTTTTGAGCTCAAATTTACTTGACATACAGTATATCTTCATGAATATTAAAAACAATATTTCATAACATATTATTAACGTATTTTTCATATTTTTTATTCTAATTTAAATTGCTAAAAAGTGTCAATGCTGAAAAGTTAAATAAGTAATAAATAGTATTAAATTAATGTTTTAATATATTTGTTCTTGTTTTCAATTCAGAAAGAATTCTGAAAATAAGAGATTTCGTTCAAGAGATAGTACATTGTATTGATGGGATCCTTCAATCGTATTAAGAGGATTTCAAATCAAACTTAAAAACTTTTGAGTAAATTTCTTAATATGAATTAATTTGGTGATTTTGTTTTGGAAATTCGCATTAGAAGTTAAGTTTAGAGAACTGAGTTTATCATTTTTGATTTAGAAAAAAAATGGTGTTGGTTTATTAATTCGTGGAAGTGGTTACTTAATTTAAAAGTGACGTCATTTGAAGAACAAAGTAAGAGAGTTATTTGGCCTCAAAAGAAACTGAAATTCCCTGTTAACCGACTCTGACTTAGGAATGTTTTACTGAATACTTTCTTAAAGAAAAGTACAAGACAACGAAATGAAAACTCAGAAAGAATTCCATGCCAAAATGACCAGAAGCAATCCTAAAACTTTCGATTTCCTCTATTCTGAAGAGGCACATTCTGGAAAGAAAGAAGACATTCTTAAAGCAGACAGGAATGTCTTAGAGAGTTGGTTCTGCTCATCAGGAACATCCATCCCAGATGGATCTATTAAGAATTTTGTATGATTTAATATCTATTTCATTTATATTTTCAGTTGGACCTTGTATATCTTGACTGTAGATATCATTTTCTGCAAATGATCACTATTTCCTACACGATTATTCATGAGTAAGTTCTCATAGCAGTGGATCAAACATAAATCTTTCTGACACTTCGATATTTTCAATACTTTTATTTATTATTTATTAGGTTGAGTATCAAAAACATGATCATAAGTTTTTATTAAAGTGACACTGTCCATCTTTTAATTTAATGTTTTATTGACATTATGCAAATTTAAGGTCATTTAATTGCGTAATTTGTACTTTAATTTTTCTATTTCCCAATTGAGAAAGCTCAAAAAAAATCATCCACGGAAAGTAATTTAAAAAAGAATTGATTTTTAAACAAAAACTTGCCAAAAGAAAAAATCCTTAAAGATGCCAAAAAAATAAATAATAAATTTAA
Source organism: Thereuonema tuberculata (assembly GCA_023159025.1). NCBI lineage: Eukaryota > Metazoa > Arthropoda > Chilopoda > Scutigeromorpha > Scutigeridae > Thereuonema > Thereuonema tuberculata. The sequence continues at coordinate 132,229,307 of JAFIDM010012231.1, read as the reverse complement.
GATTGTTTTTAGTGTTTCTTCATGGAAAAACGCACAACCTCAAATAAACAAAATTATTTTATTTACCTTTTTAATGCTTCAAATACAAAACAATAGTTCATAGCAAAGTTATTCTTTTTTGAAAGATTGCAAGTATTGCGAAAATCTAATTTTTTCTTCGTGTAATAGAAAAAGACATAAATTTAACGTGCGTACAACATGATTAGAAAGAAAAATGACAGTAAAAATGCACAAGACTAAGAGTTCACTGATCTGCTTTTGGAAATTGCGATACTGAAAACCCAAGATGGACCATTTCTGGTTTTCTGACCTTCGTCAGTTGGGTCCGTCAGTATCTTAACATTTCAGTGAACTCAAGAAACATATAAATAGAACAAAAGTAAACATCAAAACGGCCCTGCAATTAAAAAAACATCAAAACTTAAATAAAGAATAAAAAGGGCCAATGAATTAATCCCCGCTAAGACTCGCTTAGCATGAAAGAGATTAATTATAAAAGAAGACATATATAATACATAAATTTAACGTGCGTACAACATGATTAGAAAGAAAAATGACAAAATAGAAAAAGAGTTTTATTTTATTTTTATTTTTGTGTGCTTCTTTTTGTACATGCATAATTACTTTTTTAATAATTTTTTTTTTGAATTTTATTAAAATTGTATCGTCTTTTTTTTTTGCATAAATATTTATGTAGGCCTATAATGTTTGTATTTTGTTTTATATTAATTGTTTCTCCAATTCATAATTAAACGTATTGACAGTATCTAATTTACATTCATATATTTCGATCTCTCTCTTTTCACTTTATATATTATGGTTTTATCAATTACTGTTCTTTTGTTTCTGATACAACTCTTCAATACTTTATTGAAATGTTCTCTCCCTTCCAAATATAATCATATGTTTTTTCCTCTTTTTCTTTCCAAAGGACAATGGGCACAAATGTATGGGAAGTTGCCCCACCCTGTGTAGTGATAAGATATATTCCTATAGAAGGATCTCCTTAATAGAACATTCTTATTACTACGACTCGTCTCAATTATTAGTTCGTTCGGACTTACATAATTCTAGATGTGACTCTCTACTTGACATCGTAATAATTACTATAGGTATATTATCATTTATTATCATTTATTATCAAGTAAATTATATTATAAGTATATAATACATTTATTTCAAGTAAATAATAATTATTTACATGTAATAAATGAAAATAATATTTACTGTTACTGAAAATAACTATTAAATGATAATTAATTAATACATCCGGGAATTAAGATGTCAACTAGATAAGTCATATCTAGACGTATGTAACTCCGAACGGACTAATAATTGAGACGTAATAATAAAAAATGTTCTATTTATGGAGATCTTTCCTTACGTATATATCTTATCGCTGTACAGTGGTGGGGCAGATTCTCCTTTAATATACTTCCATTCCATATACTTCCATTCTCCTTTAATATACTTTTGTTTTCCCTGATTTCTTACCCTTGATTCGGTCATTTCTTCTAACTCTGTTGGTCTGTTTTGATGTTTTTTATCCATCTTCAATTTTCTTCTGGTTTTTTTTATGAAATTCGAAATGATAGATTTCTTTTTTAATTATAAGCCTTTGTTTGGTAAGTAAGATTGTTTACATTCACTCAGCCTTTTGCTTTATTTCAGGAATGCATAATGAAGTTATTTTATGAATTTGTCTTTCAGAAAGTAAATGCATATTAGATAGAGTTCACTAGAGAGAAATATAAGCAAATATAATAACTAACATATAATTACTGGGATTATGCAGTTTCAAAGCTAACTAATCAGAGGTTTCAACGGATTAACTAAAAATGTAAGTTAAATAATCGCTTGAATTTATTACTTGAATACTTTATTTAATCTCTACAATTAATGGTTAAATATAAAATGAAATTGATGTTAAGATTTGCCGCCTTCTCATCTGTAGAACAGAAGCAAAATATATCTTTTTTTTTTAAATTGTTCTCAAATCTTAACTAGCTGTTAAAAAAAAAAAAAAAAAAAAAAAAAAAAAAACAGGCTCCGATCTAATAAATTTTGAAATTTTTAATGTTTTGTGAAATTCTTTTTTATTTTTTTTTCCTATTGTAATTTTAATCAAAAACGAAGAAACTTATAAAAATATTTAATTTTTTTTAAAAAACTTGATTTTGCTTAAAACTTTTCTTTCTTGATTTCGCTTAAAACTTACGTAGTATTATATTGTATAAACATCAGAGTTTTACATAGTTTTACATTTTGATCAAGACAAGTACTACAATTTCAGAATTAATGTTTTCGAGCTTAAAAAATAGAAGGCCACCTTTAACTCCTAAATAGACGTCATAATGAAAGGTCCGCTTCCAAAATGGTCCAGAGCCTCAATAGATGTTCCAAATCCACTCTTAGTGGAACTTTCACTTCATCTAAATTCTTCAAAGAAATTGTTTCCGATATGCAAGTTAACGGTGGATAATGTAGTACATATTTACAAAACTAGTTTATTACTTAAAACTTCCTTCTAATAACATCAGCAATATTTCGCAGGAAGGCTTTTCCTGAAATTTAACTATTTATTCTTGAATTTTTTTGCTTAATTCCCAAAGGAAAGATAAATAAGTCATTTATGTAGATGTGTATGTATACGCGTCCCCCCTAAGAAATATTAAAATAGAAGGCTAAACTTAATTTTGCAAGAAATAATGAAAGCTATTGCACTTTTATCTGAACTTTTTTTTTCTCAAAAATTGAAATTAAAGAAATGACAGTAAAATGAAAATGCTCGTTACAATATTTATTTCTAGTTGACAGCAGGATATCGTGTTGCTATCACGTTTTGTTTATGCATATTCCAGAGAGGAACAAGAAAGTCAGTTAACCAGTAGAAATTTTTTAAATTATCGTATCTGCAATATTTACTTCAGAAATAAAATGTAGCTGTGAAAACAGCTTCAAAAATGATTTACGAAATCAATGAAGGGAGTTTATTTAAAGTACTTTTCATGGCGTAATAATACTAGCCTAATTTTTGAAGTTTCGAAGACATTTAAGTTCGTGAAGGAATTTGTTCTTCTAATGAATTATCATTTTCTTCAGGCAATAATTCCTTATCCACTTACAAAAATATTATTTACAAATCCAAATTAAAAAAAAAAAAATAAACTTTTATGAGATGATAACGTAACTAAAATAAACTTTTAGTTAACATAACTACAGAATAGATGTATTATCATTTCTAAAATAATACTTGTATATTTTCTAATTTGTATATTTTTTTTAAAAAATGCCAAAAAAGCTTCTTCTTTTTCTTTACATGATTCCTATGCAATTCAAATGAGTCAGTCTATTATTGAGCTATTGAAAACTGAAATGACAGAAAGCAGATGAGAAAACGTTGGATCTCACCTTTATTTTTCATGCATTCTGATGCATCTTCCTATGTTAAGTATTCTGCTCTTCCACCATGTCTTCCTTCGTTTGTTTTCCTCTCCATTTCTGAAGATGTCTAGAAGATTAAAATCTTGAAAACTTTTCCTGCCAGAGATCGATGCATCAACTATGATGTTTATCTCAACTTTAAGTCTGTTTTTATTTAATGTCCAAACTAAAGTAGGAATATGCTTACTACTATGACATTTATTACAGTGAGCAAATAATGTGATACAGAACCTTACTTTCCCTATAAGAGAGTCGTAGTAGATTTATTTCTCCTCTAGAGAGAATCTTATTAGCCACTAAGATGTAATTTCTAATAAAAAATTCATTTTCGGTGAAGACAGAGACAGGATCGAGTCTTGGCGTTTGGTGTCTCTGGAGATGTTGGTTAATGGGCTGACGGAGATGATTAGCTTAGGTGGGATTACTTCGTTCAACATCTGCTCCCTGTTTACCTGAGCTCCGTCCTTTTCTTAAATTGTTTGACGATTTCTAAATCATGCCTGTGGTTATCTGAACCAGTTGGCCTGCTTAAATTTCTGCATTTACCCTTAGGACTCAAGGACTCATGAAATCTAAATCCAACAAACAGCAATTTCTACTTCCCTAAACGTAGCCTAGCATTAAATAAACTACAGACGAACATACACATAAAAAGAAACTTTTATGACTCAATTAATTCTTAATGTTACGGAAGCGTAGTTGTCACATATTAAAAAGTACATCCACATACTCATAGGGGAGTCTTACACAACTTGACAAATTGAGAAGGGAAAATTAAAAATAAAAAGTGTTCCAAAAACTCACCACAATTTTTAACATTTAATGCTACTTAACATTTCAGGGACAGAAAAGAATGCACAGTGATAAACCGTATCAGTAATTGTATCGTCAAATAATGTTTTTTCTTTTATTAGCTGCCAGTTTATAATATTTTGCTGAAAGCCGGATTGCAGGCTTTCTTCCAGTAGTAATTTAATATCACGTTACATTTGAGTTGAATTGCCTTTATATTTCTAATTTTTCCGTAATATTTAATATCTCTTCTTATCATGTAACTTGTCATTTGCTTCAATTTCATTTCCAGTGTTTTTTTAAGCTGTTATGAAAATTCCTTTTTTTTTTATCATACATAAACGGATTTATTTAACGGTTTTTTTTTCCTACTAAAACATTGCATTGTCGTACTTTTTTGACTAAATATTTTGTAATGTACGATTCAAATTGAAGGATAGACAAATGTTAGATCAAGCAATAGATCCCTTAATATGTATGTTTACCATACAAATTTAATTTGAAAAATATATTTTCCAGCAAATAATAAATTTATATCTTTGGGTAACTGAAAGTTTTCCAGCTTGAGTTAAAGGAAGTTAATTTTTTTTAATGAAATTCTTGTGAAGTTCTAGAAAGTAGAAAGTCAGTAACTCATAAAAAATATAATACTAATTGTATATAATAAAGTCGCATATTCAAATTATTAGATTCTAATTTTTTATTCTATTTTTTTTCATTTTGAAGAAATTGAAATTTATTTGGCTTGTTAATATTTAGCATTTAGAATAAAAGTTTTCAAGAAAGACTTGAAGATTTTTGTTGTTTCTATATTTAAAAAAAAAAAAAAGTTTCTTGTTTTATTTTGATTTAAATACTAATCATTTGATTAGTTTTGACTAATAATTTATTAGTCAATGATTAAATAATTTTAATTTAATATTTTATTTTTTTTCAAAAGTAACATTAATTACTTACAATGGATATATAAAGTTTAAATACGATTTTGAAATATTGTAACTTCCAAATTATCTAGAGATTATGTTTATTTACAGTAGTTATTATTTTGTTAATTGTACTATTAGCGAAATTTATGTAAGATTATTAAGGCGAATTTTATTTAAAGTTTATTCAAGGTCTTAAGATGTATGGTAGTTAAGGTTAAAACTGTTGACGAAATCTTTCAATACTCTCTTACAAAACAGGAAATGCTGTAAAAACAATAAAAAATAAATAATGTAAAAAGAATATAGGAATGAGTCAACCAAAGAATTACCACGTAGAGAAGAAAAAGACCTATAGATAAACCTTATCTGAAAAAAGAAAAAAAAAAAAAAAAACAGAGAAAAAGTAGCAACAAGAAAAGTATCTACAAGTTATCGGATCTAATTACCATACATTTTGATTTTAGTACACATTTGTATTGTACTAGTATGCATTTTAATTTTATTTTCATTCGATCTAAATATTAAATGAAAAGCAGAGTATCGTTTTTTTATCTCTATCTTATGCTTTTCATTTTAGATACGTGAAGTCATTGCTTGGCTTTCTTTTATTCTCAAAATAATTTCTAGATAATTTTATTTAATCAATAATTTCTTTCAATTCTTCCTGGTTGTCGCAAATCTATTCGCAAGAACTTTCTTTCTAATAAAAGTCTAAATCGAAATAAATTGTCTTCTTTTTGTTCAGATGAAAACGAGGAAGATGCTAATATCAGAAAAAAATAAAGAAATCCACCCACTCGTTTAAGTCTGTGTCTGCAAACTTTTGATTCAGACTTCTTTTTTTCATGTTAATCTGTTTCTCATTTACTTTGGCTTTCCGTTGAAATACAAAAACTGTCTCATTTTGAAAATAAAGAAACAAAACCGATATTCGTCTTCCTGAGCTAAATGTTAGTCGATAATCTCAGTTTTCATTTTGATGTTGATGGATTTGACTAAGATTGGAAATAGATTGAAGGAAACAGAATGGACCGTTTGAGCTTCAGCATCTGCATCACAATATTAATTGAAAAAAAAAATACTTTATTTTATTTTCCATCTTTCTATATTAAAATGCTTTAAGCTACAAACATTAAAACTTTAAGAAGCTATTATCAATGATCATTAAAACTATAAGAAGCTATTATGAATGATCAAATTGGTCCCCGCATTAAAGAACATTTAAATATATACTCTTTTATGCTGTGCGTCAAGATTTATGGTTGTTGTCGTCATAATTCTCTAGACTAAATAAATATCTCAACTAGTAAATTATTTTTTCCCTTCCTAATTATTTCTTTACTGCTGAAATGTTAGATAATAAGAAAAATCTTTCATCTTCTCTGTAAAAAGTTAATCTCTTCTTTAATTAAATTTTTATTTTATTGTTACAAGAATTTTCTTATAACATTCTTAAAGTTCTTTCTCAGAAATTATAATAAATTCTAAAAGTTCTTTTCACTAATAAATATAATAATAGAAATATAATAATAAAAATAAAAAAATAATAATACTGTTTAGATAATTAAAACTTTAACATCACATTGTCAACAGATTTTTAAGTTTCTTAGAGGAAATAGTAGAGAGAAAGAAATAGTAGTTTTTGATTTAAAATAAATAAATAAATGAAAGTTATTATATCGAGTCTCAAGTGAAATATTCTTAGCTAAAGCTAAACTATCCAGAACAAATATACGGAAATAAATTAAAAAAATCAGTGTTTATTTTATTTTATTTCACTGTACGGAACTAAGAATTTTTTATAAAAGATCAAGTCTTAAAAGAATGGGTAGAAAATTAAATAAACAGTTTAATGTTCCAATTAGTTAAAGTTGCGATCAGGCCCAGAGGACCGCGCAATGCAACTGGAGGATAGGCTCCAGTGTTCAGAACCTACGGGACAAAGTTGAGGACGGGGGGTCGGCCCGTCGCTCGCCCGCCTTTAACTCCCGGGGAAGAAACCCGGTACCCATTCTATAGAGGGCTGGGTAGACCCTAGGGCCCGTTTGGAGGAGAAAGAAGCGTGGAAAAATTCCCGGCCTCCGCCGAGGCCGGGAATCGAACCCGCTACCTCCAGCCCGCAGCTAAGCGCCCTTACCCACTCGGCTACCGGGCCCACTTAATGTTCCAATATATAAACATAATATGTATGTAATAAATACTATTAATGAAACATAATACATTCTTCTTCTTCTTCTTCATTAGCTGTATTTCGCAGGCTATTTCTTTTTCCTGCTTCGTCAGGCTTTCATAGAATATTCCTTACAAAACATAACAAAGCTTCCAATAACATAGATTTCAACAACATAGAACCATTAATGGTAAGGAATCATCATATACATATTGTTCATCACAGAAAAAGAATCAAATCATTTAAAAAACAAAGAAGTATCATATACAGATTGTTCATTACAATAAATAAGTATGTTTCAATAACAAATCAGTAAAATCACTGAAATTTTTCAATGTTTCTACAGTTATCTTTAAATTTTTCTAAAATCATTTGACTTATCTCTATGCCTTTTTGTTTATTAAAATATTTAAAATTGTTAATTATGCATGCTTCTAACATAAATCTTGTCTCTCTGTCGTATATGTTTCTGTACATTATTTGAACGATTGGGTCAGGGTTACGCCCGAGAGTAATCGTAATCGTAGCGTTATTATTTAATGCATAAGGCTAGTTATTTTTAAGGATTTAAAAACATAACTTGGAGGCTATTACTTCATCTTTCTCTCTTTCTTTCTTCAAAACAAATAAGTAATACAATATTTAGAAAAATTTTACATAATATTAATATTTTTATTTAGATTAATATCTAAGAAATTTTTTAGGAAGAACAATTCCATTCGTTAAATTTTAAGATATGAAAATAGAGTCTTAATATGAAAAATCAAATAAAAACACCACACTGAATAAAAAGCATTAAAAACTATAATTTAAAGCATGATATTATACAAGCTTTCGACCTGAGCCAGCAGATCCTTCTCAAGTGAATGTTACAGAAATGAAATGGGAATATAAAAACAATTGAATAAACCAACGGGACATGTGATGAAGGAGGCGAGTCCATAATAGTTGATAGGAGGCCTCAGCCACGGTGAGGATGGAAGATACCATTACTCAAATCCAAGGCGTAAGTATAAGCTTACAGAAAACTTTTTAACAGGCATAAAAAAATAAAATTACAAATTATAAAATTATAAAAAGCAAACGCACTTACAAAAAGATGCAAACGCACCTATAAATAAGAACAAACAAAAAAAATATATATTATAAAAAAAAAAACCCACTTGCAAAAATATACAAACGCACTTACAAATAAGGAAAAAAAAATTGAATAATTTATTGAACAGCACTGATGAGATTCAGAAAGATAAATTACGTGCCCTTATAGAACCCATATTGAGCTATAGTTTGGACTGATAATACTCATTATAGCAGTTAGAGTCCGTTAAGATGTGGAATGACTCTTTACACTTCCGGTATGTGTCGTTAACTTCATGGCAAATGATACGAAAATTGGCAAAATCCAATGTGGGGCCTGAATCCCGGACATGACAAACACTGTAATAGTTGTAATCACGACTACGGACAGCCTGAGAGTGTCGGGCTATGCGCTTGTTAATAGACTGTTTCGTTTCGCCTATGTATATAAAGGGGGCGTTGACACAAGCCCAAGGCAGCGCATAAACCACCTCTTTAGGGTTGTCACGGGAAACAGAACGGTCCTTAACATTAAGGAACTTGCCTAATGAAAGAGTAATGGATGACGTCAGAACAATATCAAACCTGCGTAAAATCCTTTGAATACCCGGAAAAATAGCAGGATGAAAAGGGATGGAAATGCACTGACGTGATCCAGAAGGCAGCTTGGGAATTGGATTATAAATTCTGTAAGTGTGTAATGCCAATTGGCGATGAACGAAGGAAGTTGGGTAATCATTTAGAAGCAAGATATCTTTAACTTTCTCATCAAGAAACAACTGATAAGAACTAGAAATGTTGAAAGCCCTACGTACCGCCATGCCGATGACGTTTCTCTTAAAGGAACGAGGACATGCCGAATTGTAGTTTAAAGTAAGCCCAATATTGGTTGCCTTACGAAAAACAGACGTATGGAAACCTGATTCAGTCCTGGTTACCAATACATCCAGAAAAGCCAAGGAATTATCAAGCATCTCTTCAATTTTAAAAGAAATGCCTTCATGAACACCTTCTATTATGTCTTTACTACCATATTAAATATCATGACTGGCATAAAAATTAAGATCATCGACATAGCGGCAGTAGAGCAGCAAATGAAGTTGTTCGTAATCAAATAAAGCCGTGTCTTCAACAAAACCCATACAAAGTTCGGCAAGCAATGCAGAAGCAGCCAATCCCATAAATAATCCAACTGATTGTTTAAACATACTGCCGTCGAAACAAAATATTTGTATATATCGTACATGGATTGGATAATGGGTAACAAGTTAACAATGGATGATGATCCCACAAAATTTCTATAATGCTTAATCTTAAAATGATGCAACGCCTTAGCGATTAAATCAATAGAAATGGACGTAAAAAGGAAGTCTACATCTAATGAAAATAAAACATAACTGGTATGATATTGCAAAGACTTAATTTTATCATTAAATTTGCGACAGAGAAACTGAACAGAAATGAAACTTAAACTTTAGTTGGAGAATTATTTATATACTGTAAATAAATAAAAAGATAGAAAGAACGACACTGTTCGGAAATTATTTGTTTTTGAGAATTAACCAAAGCTCAGCAGTGCTTCTGTCTGTAAAATAAACATAAATTTTAAAGCTGATGATACTTTTTTTTTAGTCTGCGCTACTGGAACTCGACAATAAACTGAAAAGATTTTGAAATTGATTTGAATGAAGTCAATGATACTTAAACCATTGCGTAATTATTCTTTATTAAGAACTACAAACAGTTCCCGGAAAGTAGCTATTTTATTCGGCCAGAAACCAGTTTTTAAACCAATAAGCTTTTAACAAATAAAATCAAAATGTATTCACATCCCTAACTGTAAAAAAGCTCAAATAACAAATTAGATCATAAAGTAGTGATACAATCCCCAAATTTAAGATATACATGCAGTGAGACGAACTATGAAATTTGTGGTAAAATTAGTATTTTAGTTTATTCTCAAGAGCACAATATTATGACCTAAATTATAAAGTAGATCATTAAACGACCAAAACAAACACCATATTCTTATTATGGCGGATAAGGAGTAGTCTCATAAATTTGAAGTTGATCAATGGATTAGTCTTGACCATTTTTGGATAGAGTATTTTTGGATGATATTCTACATCGGCCCGAAAAACATGGGACAATTTCTTACTTAGAAGCTTACTTTTGTTCTGCCCTTCTCATTATTATTTGGTAATTTGATGTAGATTCGTGCTTTATTCTTTCAATTACTTAAGGACATAGCATCTTTTGGCCGCTATTTAGAAATGCCTTAAGTTGAATTTATGAACAACATACTCTAACCAGATATTATTCTAAATTATCCACACATTCATACAGTAAAAATCCGAAAATCCGGACCACCTGAGCATCCGGCCATAATTTAGCGGACTTTTGCGAGGGTGTGTTATCACATGTCCACGGCAATAAGTACACTCGTGATCACCGATTTGAAACTAACAATCCACACTGTGGCAACGCTATAATTTTGTATAATCTTTCCATGGCGTTTCCACTATATGCATTTACTGCATGAGCAGTTTTATGCGTTATTTCCTAATGAATAACATCAAAGTTTATCTGGTGATCTCTTCTTTATTTCATTTTAAATTTTAATTTTAAAAATACTACCTGAGAATCCGGACTCAGTCCTCGAACAATTCGGATGTTCGGACTTTACTTGTGGCCGGATACTAAATATATATAATAAATACATATGAATATTTAATTATACTAAAGTTAGAAATCTGAAATTTGAAGTAAATTAGAAAATTATTCTTTTATGAAGGACACAGTATTTTGGTCCATATTATGAAGTGCCCACAAACCACGGCTACAAATTCTAAAATGAAATCAGGATTCAACAAAAACACAACTAAATCTAATCAGATCTACCTAATATTATTATTTTATTAATCTTATCTTATTCTTTCTTCCTTTTTATGTAAATCAATTAATTATTTCCTAATTAATACCTACAATATTCTCAATAAATGAGTGTAAATTTGTTATAGAGAGCGTTGAAATTGGAACTCAAATATTTTGTATGAATATTTTCGTTATCTACTAGTTATAAAAAATAAAAATGTTTAGAAATTTTAGAAAAATATTTGCATTTGGAAAGCATTTTCAGAATTACTAAGGAGGAATAAAAGTGTTCAAAGATTACTAGTTCTTAACCTTAAGTAAATCCTTCGTAATTTTGGAATATCGTTGTTTCTTGAGTTTGGTTTCTTTGACATTCTCATTATTTATTCTTATCAAAAGGTAGATTTCTCTTTTAAGAGACACACCAGAGAAAATGAAAAACAAATCAAGATGAAAAGTGAAAGCCACACATGAAGATTGAAATCAGTCGAAAGATTTCAGATGCATATTTAAGTAGAGGAAGGATTTCTACATCAAAACATCTTTTTCTATTAGAAAAAGAAGTCAGTTTTTTTTTTCCATTTAGAAAGACGGAAAGCAAAGTTCTTGCAAGAGATTCACAAAGAAACTCAGAAAAACCTTCAAGAATTTGTCGCGATGATATTATTTTTATTTACTTATTTTATTTATTTATTTACTTCTTTTTTTTTGTAGTCGGAAAACAATGGTCTCCAGAAACAAAACACATAAATATTGGCCTAAAGACGACCTTCTATCTTATGAGAAATCTAGGATCCCACAGTTTTTTATATTTGCTTGAATTAAAAATCACAGTACCGGTATATAACAGCAGTAATTAGTTAAAATGTCTCATGTGTATAAATATGAAAAAGAATGTTTTAAGAAATAGTTTTTCCTTCTCTTTTCGTTGGTCATTATTTTTTCTTTTGACTACTGCTGTTGGGTTTCTTCAATTGCGAAATGCTTGTTGCTGTTTACTTTTATTAATTTTCCAACAAAATTTACGGTCATTATAACTATTTATAACTTAAGACTGTTATTAGTTCTGTAATTGATTTCGTAAATTTGTAGTGATATAAATAAATTCATAACACTTTAATATAATAAGTTAATTACATTAATCACATACAATGCTATGTAATAAGTTTAACAAAGTATAATATTAGAGAACTGAATTAATGGTTACTAAATGAGGAGAGTTCACTTGGAGTTAAAGTTCTTCTTCCAATGGAACTTAGATGAGTTGTTCTATTATTGCATTCTGTAGCACTCTTCCTGCATCCACATCCACTGCAAATGACTATGTTACGTGAATGTCACTTTCTATCAGCCGTAATTTGGAGCGTCTCATTTAAAGTACAGCGCTTTTATGAGAATTGCATTACCCTGAAGTTGTTTATTCATCTTGCTAATCAAGGATTTGTGCCCCTATTAGGCGTTCTCATTGGATCTTTCTGTGAAAATAGTGGCAATAAGATGATGGGTTTTCACATTTACTTTTAATAAAACTGTAAAGTATCATAATGAAAAACATTTCTTCATATTTAATTTCTTACAAATTTTTTATAGCTTTTTTCCTATAATTCTCTGTTATTTGAAAGGCAACAACTTCACAAAAACAAACAATGAACAGACAAGTTACATTAATTTAGGTGAAAAAAAAAAGTATTTGATGACTGTTGAATTTAGTATGGAAGTTTTAGGATTTGTGCACTGAGAGATATTCTTGGCTGTACAGGTGACGCTGAGTATTCAAGGAAAATTTCATGA
>JAFIDM010012231.1:132185957-132216223 GCA_023159025.1 Thereuonema tuberculata | reverse complement strand
ACAGCCAAGAAAATTCACTAAATGGAGGAAGGACCAACATTTTAAAGTATTCACCAAAGTTTTGTTAAAGTTGAGGATTATTCAAATCTCTCTTTATCCCCATTTACTGTGAACCAAGTGCTGAAGAACCCTTACATTTTAATGGCCTGAATTTCTAATACTTGCAAAAAGGAAGCGCATTATTTTTTGAAAAGTTTTTAGTATTTAGTTTTTACTCAGCACATTTCATGAAGCGAGTTAACTCTTTATCCAAAATTTTAAGTATAAAGAAAATATATTACACATTTTACATTTTCATTTAATTCGTTGCAGGCATGAGTGCAACGAATTAGCTGTCTAATTTTTATAATGATTTTTTTTCTTAATTTCTGGAGGTCCCACTGTCATTTCTACGACAATGAATATTTATTATCATTTTCAGTGACGGAAATCGAGATCCAGAAATGACGTATTGTATTAACAGCCAATCGCAGGCATTTTTACCAGCATTGCGCACCCTGATGGGTGATCAGTAAACTACTGTTTAAAGTACTTAATTATCAAACATTTGAAGACTCAAATTTTAAAGTCGTGTGTTAGTTGAAAGACGAATTGTTGTTGTTCACAATCTTAATGTAGAGTCTTTTAATTCGGGAACACATCGTCCTCTAATTAATTACTAATTTTGACGAAAAAAAGATCTCTTGAATACTAAATACAAAACAATTATATTTTTAATTTATGGTAATATTGTAACTATTTTTATGTAAATATAATTTAACATAATTAATATAATTTAATAAAAAATTTCGGAAAACCTTGTAAAATTTTAAGAAGATGTAAAAAACTTAAAACTAAACATACTTCTTAATTTCCTTGCAATATTCGGAACGAGCACTGAATAACACAGCCTCCCGAAATACTGTTATTAAGAAGTATAAGTATTAAGAAGTTAAAAATTGCTTTTTTTTCTTAAATTTAAGGTATCTCAGAATCTTGAAATGTAATAAAAATAAATCAGTATTGAATTTATTTTACTTTATTAAAAATTTCAATAAAGAGGCCGAAATATTAATGATTATTTTCCAAAATTACAAATTTACCTGAAGAAATTCCAAATAATTATTGTATTTATTTATCTCGTGTAATGTGTACACATAAATTGTTTTATACGTTTCATAGAGTGATTTATTTTTATTTCTATCTTTATAATAACACAAACACTTATTGATTTCTTAATTGTTTTGAACTAAGTTCCTTCCTAGCCATTGTTATACATTATGAATTTATCAAAATTCTGAAATCAAAAGTGTTACTTATTCCAGAGACACATTGATACAAAAAACAAAAATGCAGATTAAAAGAAGCGTCTGCTTTCTAACAAACATCTAACAAAAGACAAATTTAAAGACAATGAGAATGCATTTCTTTTACTTTTATCGCTTCAAAATTAAAAAAAAACTTGTCAGAAAGTTTTAAGAATAACGGAAGAGTTTTGTTTAATTATCCTTCTAATTAATGCGTCTTATTAGTGAAATTTAAGTTGGAAATTTTTTGAAATATACTTCAATTAGGGATTTAATTAGAATAGGGAAAAGGTTTTACGTTTGACATAATTCAATATTAACTTGAGAATATGTGAACAACTTTCGTTATATTTTACTAACGATATTTTAAGAACATCAATGGATACGAAAAGCCAATTTAAATGACTTTGAAAACTTCTTATATTGAATAGTTGTATAAAATCTCAAGGAGAAAATTGATCCATTTAATCAATTCTTTGATATATTTTTTATTTTATAAAAATTGATAAGAAGTTGCTGCCCAAAAACTACAAAATAGTCACATTACAATTCGTGCATTAATAATACTAATACTGAGACCATAGTAAGAACTTCAAACATCCAAATCAAATAATTCACTCCCAAAAGATATTCCTAAAGAAACTTTCTGAAAAATGAAAACTATGTTTAAAAGGACGAGATAAAACTTCAATGTTAAGATGAAAAAAAAAAAAAAATTCATTTTTAATAAAGCAGAAGTTTTCCTAAGTCTTGAAAGTTTAAACTGAAAAAATAAGATTAACATTCGTTACGTAACACAGGCTTCACAAGGAATGTTTTGCCCTAACTTTCTTATTGGTTATTATATTCTGAATGCATTATTGCATAATACTAAGCAAATTCCTCTTCTTTTTTTAAACTTGTTTCTCTGCTTCTTGCTTTCTTCATTTATAAGTTTTGTAACATATTATTTGTAAAAATGCTTTATACAGCGCGGAAAAAGCCGAATTGGTGCCGTTACATTCAAGAAGATTAAATCCACAAGAGAGGCTGTGAGGAATTTCAGTGAAGACGTCCAATGAAGCCTAAGCCAATGTCAAAGTTAATGAAATGATTACCTGAAGCAGAAACATACCAGAAGACATCGTCCGCTAGAAAATACTGATCCTAATCACTGTAGATGTTACTGTACAGAAAGTTCAACATTGAAGTATCCTACATCTGTTATCATTTGTATGTTATGCGCTTTTCAAAACAACACAACGAATTTCTATACACCACTGTGCTACCAATAGCCATAACGTTAGCTCTTAAGATTGAAAGGAGTGATCGTTTATTATTCGATAAAATTGAAATGATAAAGAAAAAGTGAAAAAAAAAATAATGTTTATACTTTTTTGAGAATGTAATTTTCCCTATCACATCACACAAAAGACATTTTTTGTTTTTCTTTTTTTTTTTCTGTTAGGAAATTTTGTACATGCAAAAGAGATTCTATCTTGCAAATAAAAATGAATTTCAGAATTATGTTTTTACTCTAGAACTGATAAAAGAACACTGCGTTAGTGAAAGCGTCAGTTGTTGTATGTCGGTCTAGTGGTTCACAATCTTGGTTGCAGTCAAGTCTTAACCCTTGGCCACAGAGAAGCCACCCGAGCGCTTCCAAAGCATCGTGTGAAAGGCTTCAGTGGACTCAATCAACATCAGACCTGGGCGCGGGAGGAAATACAGTCCTGCAGTGACTCGACTATCAACATTAGAGAATAAAAAGCTATTTATTACTTCATTATTTATAAATTCAGAGCTTTTTATTTTATTTTAAAGTGTTTTTTATAACCAAATGTAATTATTCATAGGGAAAGGTATTTACAATGCCTTTTTTAACTTACTAAAGAATTTTCGTTTGTATTACATATTTTTTTTTAAGGAAATGTCTTTTCTGAATTTAATAAATGGAATTCAATCGTTATTTGAATCAATATGAATTAGATGCAATATTACATTTTATTAAAATGGAAAAATAACAATATTTTAAAATGAATATAGTTTGAGAAATAAAGTAAATGAATGAAAAGACAAAAATTTCTTAGTACCACTGTTTTATTTAATTAATGTTCTGATTTTTATTAGAAATTAATATTTGGTCCGAATGAAATAACCGATGAAGCAGTGGATGTTAATATTTGAGATCACTTAAATTGTAACATTATGAATGAAGAAATTCATCTATAATATAAAAAGAAAATTTTGATATATATGTGTCTCTGTTCAAAATATTTAGCATACTTGAAATACAACTTGAAATTTCGCATATGGATGGGTTCCGTACTGTAGACCAGTGTTCCGTAACCTTCTTCTTCTCGTGACACACCAGTACGGCACATCAAAATGATAATCCCTTCGAAAGCATAAGTTACGACACTATTAATTTAAATTCTAATTCGTCGTCAAAATCACAGGAGTCGGTTTCAATTGGTGCCGACGTCAGCCAATCGAAATCACAAGTTTCTGACTATTTCAGAGAACAGCTGTGATAAAACTGAATTATAAGACTTATACTCTTCAAAGCGCGAAGAAGTAGCTTATTTAATTAGTGCATCGGCAGAGTAAGAAATATAAACATATAAAACACCATAACTGAAAGCAAATAAATAAATAAAAATAAAACTTTTAATTTAGAACAATAGATAAAAGTTTGCGGCTTACCTGTCCTTTTGTGGCGGCACACCGGTTGCGGAACAATGTGAAGACAATGTAAAAAGTATAAAAATAAACTTTCTTATTTGTGGGAGGGGGGGAAATTACCATGAACTTTCTTGAAAGCGCCACATATGGACCTGGAGGCGACAATTGGAACTACAAAAAAAAATATTGTTCAACAATTGTAACTAAAATACGGTTGTGCGTAATAAAGCCACATAAAACTATAACTGTGGGGTGTAAACAGGAGGGAGGAGAGGGGATGGGCAAACATTGTTTAAGGATACTTCTAAAGGTTTTTAGGAATATCTGTAGATTTTCGCGATAGATATAGATTTCTTATGATCACATGATTTTTTTTTTAACGAATTGGGAAAGGTTGGAAGTGATAGGGTTGGGGAGAAAGGAGTGGGAAGTCTAGAGTTACAAAATACGAGTACATCATTACTTATCATGTGATTTTTGTACCAAATGGGAAAGTTTCAAAGTGATCTCCCAATTTCAATTTCTTCCTCATCCACATCAGAACAACTCTTTTTTTGTTACCCGTACGAAAAACCGGTACTCTTACTAAGGATTTGAATTAAGGATTTATACAAAGTACGAATAAAAATATTAAATTAGTTCCAAAGATATCTTAGATATATGTCATATTTAATTTACAATATTCAATGAATGTATAAGAAATGCAGAATTTAATTAGGAAATAAAAAGTTAATAAAAATTTAGCTTCAAAGATTTATCAGTTTTATTCTCTCCTCTTGTTTTGTGACAAACTATTCTTTAAGAGTTAAATCCGTTATTCACGGATAATTTGCATAGTTTCAGGCTTTAATTTTACAGCAGCAAATATCGATCTTACTTTTTGATGATCTTTTTATTCAGTAAGGATAGTATTTTTCATTTAAATGGGAGATGAACTGCATTGTATTAAAAAAAAGTCCTTATTTCTTTTGGAACGAGAAAGTCGCTTTATTTGACCCGATTTTATGCAGATGGAATATTTGGAGAACGTATTTTGGCTGAAATGGATTACATACTTTTTCAATGGATTGGGATTTTACGTTGTTGAAATGATGCTTTAAAATGACAACAGTTTTTTATTCCAGTAGACGAAGCACTTTTGTTTAGATTACAACAAAAGAATAAGTCGCTCAGAAACGACAGAATGACCTCTAGCTCTGTCTAATAAATATTTGTGTCTGTGCGTGCGTGTGTGGAGGCATGAAATAACAATGATATATAACGTAGAAGTTTCTCTTTAGGAACAACACTTCCATATAAGAGTTTACATGTATTCTGTTCATTAGATATCTTGTATGATTACTTTCTATACTAATTAGACGAACGAAGCGAGCCCAACACTTTGTGAACCGTTTTATTCAAAATCTACAGTTGATAGCAATATGAAATTTTGCATGACCACTTACAAATCAATGTAGAAGTACAGAATCATATTTTAAACACTTAAAACTGTCGATTTTATAAGAATTATAAAAAGCCATAAGAAAGGAAAAAGCCATAAGAAAGGCTAATTTGCATCTATTATGCAAATTTTCGGAAGTGATTTTAACAGGTGCCGAGTCTACTCAAAACCTGGCTTTTTGCTAGTTAATTAGCACTAACTAATTTAATATCTAACTAATTTGCATGAAATTATATTAAAAAAAACAAAAACAAAGGTCTACAGTCTGTTCATACTTAGAAAGAAATCAATTGTATTCAGGGTATCCTTCACATGTTTCGAAGTTTCAGATTTTCATTTTTTTTATTAGTTTTAGAAAAAAAGATAGAAAGAAAAGGAACTCTTTTCGTTTTAATAATAAACAACTTCTTTCTTCTATCTTCGATCCACTGGTGGACGAAGACCTCTCTCAAAGCCATCAATTTTCTTTTATTCTTATCTTTGTTCTCCAATCCGTCCTGTCGTCTATTGTACTTTATCTTTGGTCTTCCTCTCCAGAAAGCGGATTGTGGTTCCGTGTGTGTTGTTGCTGTCTGTCGTTTGATCACTGTATCTGTCTTCTCGTCCCATCACAGTTTGATTGCTTAATAGTCCAAACTGTCTCTTCAATTTGGGTTTGTCTTTTGATTCAATCATTCATTTATTTCTTTTCTTTTATTTCCACGGGGCAGGTAAGGGCAAATCAAATAATCAAAGAACTTCCTCTGAGCCACAATTTCCATTCAATGAGTCCTATGTTTATTTTACTTTAAAAGATCATTCTCTTTTGTCATTAATTTCCTGAAGTTGACAATTTTATTTAAAAAAATCTTTATTAAGACTAACTGTTTAATAAGTATAGTTATCAATATACAAATTACAAATATAGAAATTGACCTTTAATAGTAATTGCCTTTTACTTCTTAGATTAAACCTCTCTGATTTTCCAGTTTGTTTGTGTTTATTTCTATACAATTGCAAATCAATTCGTTGATATTCTGTTTCCTGTATTGTCATCCTTTTCAGAATTATTTGGATGTTACGCTTTTTTTGGTTGACAATGAAATCTGTTAAAGATTTTGAAAGCTCCGGAGATATGTAATGAATTTTAATGATTATAATTTTTTGTTATTGTTATTAAATCGTTTTTTTACATAATTTCTTCGAATTTATTTGCAATAGTTTCTATTTAATTAACTTCTATTTCCAAAGAAATAAAACTTCTATTTAGCTCCTTAATAAAGTAAATAAATTGTTAATAAGTAGCGATTATATATAGCGTAAGGTAGGGTAAGATGACGAACTTAAACTTCAGAGATTGTCCCTCGGCTTAGTAAGTGGTTTAAAAACCTGAAATTTGAAAGGACACTTCTTATAACCTTTATGTTCAATATAAAAATATGAAACGCTGTTTTACCCTCTCGAATTATGAAAAATATTTCACCAAAAAAAGAGTAATTTTCGTCTTCTATCTAAGGGGTAAGATGACGAAGGGGGGTGGGTAAGATGACGAACAGATAAAAGTAATACATTAAGATAGAAATATTTTATTTTAAAAATGCAGAGAAACAACTTCACTTACTAACGCGTGGCATGAAGTAAAAAAATCAAAGATGAAACACTTAAAATACAATAACAGATTGCTCGTAATGAAACAAAACTTTGAAGAATTAGGTACAACAAAAATTTAGAAGAACATTATTGTTGATGCTGGCACCTTATGTTTCTTTGCTGCAGCATTTACACTTGAGGTTTTATCTTTTACTTCAGCAATAGCTGCATTCATTGTCGCCTTATCCAACTTTCCCCTGTCACTTTTCTTTGTATAGTCGTGGCATGTTGTTTATAATACCTAAAACATTCATAGATAAACAGTACGTAATAGATGAGAATTTAAAATGAAAAAAAATAACTGCAACTAAAATTCAGTTTCAAAACCAATTTTTAAAATAGGTCAAAAGCTACTCATAAAAGGTACTCAAAAACATAGGTAAGATGACAAACTAAGCAAACTTCTCGTCATCTTACTCGCCCTGCCATTCGTCATCTTACCCCATGCCGCCAATTTGGTTTAGAACTTATTTATCATAAGCTTATCGTGAACAACCTACACCATACAAGGTTCTTGACATTTTGAGTTGTAGTTTGAGAATATTTTATGAAAGAGCAAAAACAACTTAACGTTGTCGAGTAATTCCTTACTCTGTGAAGTCCAAAAATTACAAATGCACGGGAAACAAACACATCTTAGTCGCTACTGCTCGCAAAACAATCTAGCCTGACATCCCTAACAGTGAACTTCGTTACTAATCACCTGAGTCTCAGAAAGTGCTTGGATAGGTGCTCCTATCTATGAATGCGTCGGAGAAATACCGAGTTCGTCATCTTACACGCATCGTCATCTTATCCGACTTTCCCCTTTATATATATGTAAATATATAATATATAGATAGATAGATAGTTAGATAGATATCGTAAACTACGTAATTACTCTTATCCTTAATTTAGAAGCCGTTAAAACATGTGAGAAACTGAAGGTTGGTGTTTTAATCCTCCTTTATTTAAAATACCTGCGCACCTATTTTTATTTTTAATCTTTTCCGAGACTCCTAAGCCTTTTTATTACAATTCATCTGTTATAAGAATATTATAAGATACCGTAAAATTTATTTCTTTTTAAAATTCCTTAATACTTAAGGAATTTTTCTTTTGAGGCACCACTGCGCTTCCGATGATCATTCATATCAGTACGAAGACCTTGTTGCTTTACTGGTGACTGCTCCTGGCTGATGATCGCCAAATAGCGTGAAATAGCTTTTCAAGGATATCACTTGGTAAACACTGGTCTCACCCATTGTTGTTTATTAATAATTCAAATGCGCAGTTTGAATTTTAATGCTTTAAAAAAATTTATTGAGGCCCGCGAATGGCTGGTACATGAATTTTCTCACTAATTTTTCATTAGTGAGTACTTTGTTGTTCATTTTTTCTTTTGAGACACCACTGCGCTTCCGATGATCATTCCTTAATAGGTTTTCTTTTAAAAATACCAGGTAAGTTGTTCTTTAATCTGTTCATTCTTGCTCTGATTTCTTAATCATTCGATATTTAGATCATTGTCAATTTCATGACTAATTGGATTCCAGAACTTGTTTTTTTTTTTTCTGTGTGTGCATAGTTTAGTCAATATTTTCTGTTTTTTAATCACTTCACTTATATTACTCTTTAATTCTCTAATATTATTCTGAATTCTCTTTTATCTCTAGTTATGAAAAAGTCCTAAGCAAATGTTAGGTATATCTCCTAATATTTGCTTTTTCGGTTTCAGAAGTGTATTTGCTTTAATTTTTGTTTTCGTAATGTCAAATAAATAATTTCGCTAATATCATTTTTATTTATTGCTTGAATGTAAATTTCCTGATTGAAGTCAAGGGATTTGATATAAGATAGGTCATTTCTACATCCGATTTTCTTTCTCTTTACTCTTTTTTCTAAGTTTTAAAGAAAATGTTTGAAAATGGAAATCGCATCTTAAGCAAATACGTTCCCTTTAAAAAAATAACAGAAATTTTAATAACTAAAAACAAAAAAAATAATATGGTTTCCAACTTTAGAATTAAAAAGCGTTTAATATTTTTTTAAAGTTTTTTAAATTAAGTTTGTATCATACTCCTAACAATTTCTTATTCTTGAAGTTTATTTGTTATTAACATAATGTATTTAATTTAAATTCATAAATAAAATTTTAAATAAATAAATTTGAAAGTATTAGGTGAGTGCAAAAGTTCTACCCGTTTTTATTACCCATAAAGAAGAGCAAATAAATGCAAAATGAACAGTACCTATTATTGTACATAATCCCCATGGCTATCCAGGACCTCTTGCCATCTTTCTGGTAGGAGATGAATCCCACGGCGGTAAAATTCCGGCGGTTTCGAGTCAAAAAAGTCTTGGATGGCAGTTTTCATAGCATCAAGATCATAAAAAATTTTCTGACTGAAGGAATTGTTCAACGCACGAAATAGGTGATAGTCAGTTGGTGCCAAGTCAGGAGAATAGGGAGGGTGAGATAAAACCTCCCAACCAAAGCCCAGTAACTTTTGGCGAGTGATGACAGCAGCAAGTGGACTGCGTTATCGTGATGAAGGATAACACCGCGACGATTGATGAGACCTGGCCGCTTTGCTACCAAATTTGAATGCAGCCTGTCTACAGTTGTAGACAGTAGAAGGCAGCATTGATGGTTTGGTTGAGTGGCAGGAACGTCCCAGTGAATTATTCCCTGCACATCCCACCACACACTCAATAACACCACTCAATAACACCTTGGGATGAAGTTCAGCTTTCGAAGTCGATGCAGGCGAATCAGAAGGGCGACACACAGTTTTATGACGCTTTACGTTACGGTACATAACCCACTTCTCATCTCCTGTCACAATTCGTGTCAAGAAAGGGTCATTTTTGTACCGGGAAAGCAAGGAAACACAGATGGCGATTCGGTCATGCCGTTGCTTAGCTGACAGGCTATGTGGAACCCAACGATCCAACTTTCTCGTAAAACCCAACTTAACCAGCCGTCTCTCGACCGTTGTCCGGTGTACGTTGAAGGTCTCCGCTAATTCTTGCACGGTTGGGTTCGGGCTGTTCCTTATGGCTTGGTCAATATCGTCCTCTCCAACGTTTGATGGCCGTCCACTCCTAGCCTGATTTTGGCAGCTTCTGTCTCCTTCCCTAAATTTACGAAGCCATCGTCGACATGTGCTTTCGTCTATTGCATCCTCCCCATAAACTTGACAAACATTGCGACATGCTGCGGCTGCCATACTCCTTTTATCGAAATCGTATAACGAACAATATCTTATATGCTTCTCCTTGCGTTCCATGTTACACCCTCTGATATTTTTTTGAGATGATTAACTTTGTGAGACACGATGCATTTATATATGAGGCATCCACACATTTGTTTGGCAGACGATTTGCGTCATAACAATATCATGTGTGAGGGCGATTCCATTGCAAATTTTCATATCCAAAAACGGGTAGAACTTTTGCACTCACCCAATAGTTTGAACTATTAGTTTAAAAATCGATAGCCTTTCTAAATCATTTCTTAATTTTTTTTTCAAAATTTAATAGTGGTATGAATGCATTTCAAGACAGATGTAGAGATTAAGTTATGTCAAAGCTACCTTAAAAAATATCTTATTTTACTTTTAGTGAAAATTGTAATTATAAAAAAATTCTTACGGAAATTAGAAAATTTGTAATTCATAAGGAAATTAGAACTTTATAATGATATTATCTTTCAATTTAAAATTTTTTAATTTCGGAAATAATATATAAAAAAATTTGATAATGAATTATCATTAGATATTTTATTCTACGGTTTTTGTAATGTTTGTTATATATATTCAATCATTTTTAATAAATACATTTTCATTACTGACGGAAGAACTGATTCTAAATTCACTTTAGTTCAAATATAAGTTGGTTTCTGAAATGAATTTCTTGTTTCATTTCATTTTGACTTATTTAAAAGAAGTTAAGATCAGTTAGACTTAATTAAAAGTTTCAATTTATAGGGATTCCTGTTAGTGTTATTCTATTAGATGTAAATGCAATATTCAACACAAATTCTTATACATATCTCTTATGTGTGGTGAATGTGGGCGGCAGGGAAGCCGAGTATTTGGGACCGTGGGTCTATTAAAGATAAGAAAGAAAGAATAGAAAAAAAGAATAAGAAATAAAGAAGGTCTATTAAAAATAAGAAAAGAACGGTGGAAATAGTGCAGGGAAAATGGGAGAATCCCGAGGAAACCTGCCCAACGTGGATCGTCCACCACTAATCCCACATGAGAACCTGGTACTTAAGACATTTGGGGCCATGTCATATCGATATGCCAACCGCGCTGCCCGTATTGTTAAAAGTACATTGTTAGTTTAAAGATATTGGATGGAAACTACTTCATTAACTTTATCCTTATTTACTTATTTAGCTGGCATTGATAAGCACTGCATTCTGACAGTGAGGTTTGTTTGTTTCTTATTTTACACCCTAAGAGAGAGATCAAAAACATGTCTTAATGCCGGAAGGTCTTCCATTTCATAGTTCGCCAGTGCCACAGTTATGTTCTACATTACTGATTCCACTTATGTAACAACAAGAGTTATAAAATTTTATTTAATTAAATTTTTGTCATCAATTAGTTTTTTTAAATGATTACCAGATAAAAACATCCATTCGTCGTATTCTTTGTAATTAACTTAATTCCTTGATTATAAAAAAAGATTACGAAAACTTCACTATCTTCAATCATTTAGAAATTGATTTTCGATTTATCAAGTTGTTTTTAAAGAACAAATTCCATTGCAAATCGTAGAATATTCATATTTTACAAAACTACTTCGTAAATCGAATAGCAGTTACCTTTTAAATTGAAATTAAAAAAAAAAAAAATAATTATAAATATGAAGATCACCTTGTTTATACTTAATAGATTTATTGTATAAATGATGTTTCAATTTTATTCCTAGTAATTTAGTTTTACTTGTCATAATCTCTGCTCTGAATATGAAGAAGTAGGAGTTTTGAAACCATCCTTAAAAAATGTGAGTTATTTTACGGCAAATGGTGACAATCAACAACGCACGACTGACTTGACAATAGGATGTTTGGTGCCTGCGGTGGGACGCATTCAATGGACAACGAAGCAAAAGCAGACAGAGCATTCGCAATAGCGGAAAAAAATCAGGATCAAAATGTCAATAGTGTTAACTTGTAGTTCGTCCATTGAATAAATCGAAGAAAAAATGATTCAATGGTTTGAGCTTTGGAAAATAATTTATTTTACATTGATTAAAGGGTGAAATTGAGTTTTGGAATTTCGATTTAACCTATTTCATTGAATAAACTGTATTTATAAAATATGTTAAGAGGATTTACTAAGACAGACTTTTCTTTATCTTTTCAGTTAATTAATGAAATCAATAGTTCAGTCGCTGGCTTACGAGATTTGCTCATTCACGTTGGACAGGGACGAGATGGGCCTGAACTTCGAGACAAAATTCGGAAGACACGACGACATTGCGTCGAGTCCTGTCGAACCACGAATCAGATATTACTTCCTCAGGTTCGAAGGTAAGATTTCATCTTAAATTAATTCTGAATTGTTGAAGAAAACTTAAAATAAATACCATCTGCAATGCAGAAAAGACTTCTAACATAAGATTCACTTCCTAACAAACCATTTAGTTAAATATTTTTCCTTTTAAAAAAAAAAAAAACCCTAAGCAAATGGAACGTCATTTTCACTTTGCCGAAAAACAATAAATTTCAGTGAACGTTTAAACCACTTTACTGTTTCCCAGAGTGGGCGATACCGCCCCCTGGGAGCCGCTGGGGGCGTAGTAGTGGTAGCTATAGGACGTAGATAGAAATATAAATACATAAAAGAATGCAAATTTATCACTGCATCATTCTGTTTGTAAGCTTTAAGAAGTTAGATCTCCAGGAGGGCGCTGAGTATTTTTTTTTCTGAAAAGGGGGCGGTAGGCAAATAAGTTTGGAACCTATGGTTTAAACGATTAAACTTAGAAAAAAACTACAACCTAAAATTGATTTCAATATGATTTTCTAATGAACTACGTATAAATTCAAGTCCTAGATATTTTACTTTCTAAAGCAATTTTTTTCGTTTACTTCGAAAGATTCAGTAAATGAATAATAAAAAAACAAATCAGTCTTTCTTTAAAATCAACAATCTTTCAATAAAAATGGAGATATAATCCAACCAGTTATATAGGTTCAGGCCGCGCGGTTGGCGATATTGATAAGACACTGGCCTCTCACCTCTGAGTCCTGGGTTCGGTTCTCATGTAGGTTTCGTTGATGGTGGCGATCTGCGCTGGGCAGGTTTTGCCGGGGTTCTCCCGTTTCCCCTGCATTTCTCACACCATTCTTTCTGTCCTTCTTTCCGTGGGATAGTATAAAAGATCTTTCAGGTCGACGTGCTCGGTAGTCATGCCACCCACTTTCAATTAATCTAATCTAATCTACATAGGTTCAGTCATCATTAATAGTTAGTTTCAACAAGCATTGTTTTGATGCATCATTGTTGACAGTTTTGAGAACACCATTTTTTTTTGTGTATCGCAGACAAGTCGAAGCTTATCTAAAGTAAAGTGTATACTATAATTTTTAAATTTAATTTTTCTTGTCTTCTTTCCTGAAAAAAAAACTTCAATTATTAAGTTTCATTAGCCATTTACAAATATAAACAAACATAAGGAAAGGAGGGTTGCTTAAGAACGGACCATCATTCGCTGACCAAATTAGGACGAAAGAAGAAGGCTGAACTAAATATGAAATATTAGATATAAAGGTACCTTTACCTACGGGACATGAATTAACACAAACGACAATGCAGTGACTTTCAGTCAAATTTCAAAGTTAATATTTAATTAGAATCATATTTAAGTTAATTATTATTGACTTAACACAACTATATTAGTATGATTAGATTAAGGATTAAGGTTGATTAATTTTTAGGAACTTCGAAGTGGATAGTCATGTGTTCCCTTGTAGTAACTCAAACAGCAATGCACTGATGAAAATCAAATTTTAGACTAAGGGGATTTAATGTTTAAATATTGTTAGATTTTGGTTATTCAGTTTAAGGGTTGTTTTATACAAGATTCAACAAGTTAGTGTTTTAGTTACACAAAAGGTTGTTTCATCGTAATTGAATGACTGTGATGCAGCTATATCCTGTAGACACGAATGTCGCATTATTCATGTGGTATGGGTCGTACTGTTTGCTAAACTAGAAATAATTGCCGAATTCAAACTGTGAAACACTAATGAAATGAAAATTCTTCGGGAAGATTATTTTTTTTCCCTTTCTCTAGCGGAACGTAATTATTCAAAACTATTTGTAGATGCATGGATTAAAAGTTCAGCACTACGGTAATATCAAACATTATAAATATATAAACTAACACCAGATGAGAAAGATTCACATCTGAATTCAACCGATGACGACCGCAGTTTGCCTCCAACAGCTGTTTATAAGGAAGAGCCTTGGGAGAACAGCTCACGCAGAAACAAATAGAGGACTTAAATAGTAACACAGTTTTTCGATAATGACGCCTACAAATTGAAGATCATTTTCATCTTTTCAGACATCAAGTCGTCCTTCATGAATAACGATGTAGTTCTATAAGCTGAAAGAATGGAGATGGAAATTTCTCTTTAGAGCTGCTCTAGTCAAGTGACTCATTAGGTTTCTCACGATCTTCTGTGGTTTTAGCTTCTTTAAATCTATCATTTCCCAACTAGGTCAGTAAATGGTCTCTGAAAAGTATACCGGGAGAAATAAATCTGTATTCCAGCTGCCTATTGACGTCTGTTACAATGGAAATGCGATGTCGGGCGATAATTCGGAATAGGATAAAATCGCAAATCATTCAGTTTTCACTGAAATGAGTCTCCTTATTGTTCACATTTGATTCGATTTTATGTTAAGTAGCTTAATTTTTTTAGACAGACACTGGCTAACATTTTTTATTAAAGAAGTTAGCTATGTTAATGATATTTCAGTTTACATTAAGTTAACTGAAATGACTATTTATAAGTGACAGATAACACAGACAGAAATGAATTACTATAGATTAAATTTCAAATTAAATTTAACGGCTACATTTATATATGAATTTTCGTACCGACATTGAAAAATAATATCAGTTCTTAATGAGATGAGGTTTTTTTTTTCCTCTTTTGTTTTATTTATTCTTCTACGAATAAAAAGCAGGACTATTCCTTTACACCATGTCCGTTTATCATGATTCACTAATTCCCAGTGAAATCGATGATAACGATCTCGACTGCAACGAAAATCAGGTTAACCACAGAGGAAGGAATCGTTGTTCCACACATTTGGTATTCTGTCCATTCGATACTGTGAGTGTGTTGAAAGATTTTTTTTGCATTTTTTTCTTGTTGAGTTGCTTCGATTTTAAGATTGAAAATATTTATCAGAATTTTTAAAATAGAAAGAAAAAGATAATCGGCACGTGTTTCCGTATAAAGTTTTGCGATAAACTGTGTGTTTCGATAACGATTTTACTACATAAAAACAAATTGGTGAAATAAGATCTTTTGTTGAAATTCAAAAGTATATTGTTAAGATTATTGAGCAGAGCCGTATAGACCAATTTTCCTGGCATCCATAACAATAGCTTATTGCAAGAATAAGATGATTGGTAAAGCGATGATTTACTATTATGTAGTCAGTTCAACGGATCTAGATTCTGATATCAACGATACCTTGATATACGAAACGGCATCTACTGAGATTCTCTCTATCAATGAATTCTTCCTGCTCTCATATCTTTTATCGGAAGCTGCGATAAAGGTTATTGGCAGTTTTCCTTTAAATGGTTTGCTCAGTAACGTTAGCCAATCGAAATTTTGATCATCACCCCAACTATATATAATAATGATTTCTATTCTTTAAGGGTTTTCTAATTTCATATCCAGTAGTCTACATTGTAATTTGAAGCACAATACATTTGAACTATGTGAAAAAAAAGTTATAAGGGATTTAACGAAGTATAAAATTTGATATGTCTTATAATAATAATTTATAAAGCAGTTAGAACATCGCGTATACAGAGTCGAAAAAATGTATTCTTTCAAAAAAAAATGTAAGCCTGAATATTTAATTTTAGCTGTCAATTCAATACTCTCATGGTTAATTTAGATCGAAAATTGTACCTCAGTTAAATGGCTTTGATTATTTTTAAATAGCCTTTTGTACATCTTATATAGCCTAAAAATATCGTTGTTAGATAATCTTTTTTTGTTACAAATGGTAAGAATTAGTCTTTAATTTTTTTGGGTTGACTTAAGTCTTTAACGATGAAAGAAAAGATCAAGCAACTTTGTTTATGTTTTGCAAAACAACGGTAAAGAGAATTGTTCCTCTCCCCTTTTAACTAAGAAAGGCAACAAACTTGTAATCTTTAAAACTTTTTCATATCAAATTTTATTTTTCGTAAAGAAAGTTGCTTCCGTTTGATTACCAAAGTACAAATAATCACAATTTCTTCTTAAGTGAAAATATCAAAGGCGGCTCATATATGCATTTATTTTCCTTTCTGTTTGCACATGAATAAGTGTTTTGTTATTGAAGTGTTCCTCTATAATTTATCTATCAATACTTTATGAGCTACAGTCATTTGCTGCATCTGGAAAGAGAGCAATTTGCGCGGAATTACAAGAAATAGTCCAACTGTAATTTGCGCCGTCGACTTGGAAGGCAAATACAAGAAATAGAGTTCAAAGAAAATGA
This sequence comes from Thereuonema tuberculata, assembly GCA_023159025.1. Lineage (NCBI taxonomy): Eukaryota > Metazoa > Arthropoda > Chilopoda > Scutigeromorpha > Scutigeridae > Thereuonema > Thereuonema tuberculata. The sequence goes on along the minus strand of JAFIDM010012231.1, from coordinate 132,199,460 downwards.
GTGACACTGGCCGTAATAAATTGCTAACATTTTATAGACTCAAAATGACTGAAATATTTTTTATGAGAAACATCTGTATATGACAATCGAATTGAACACCATAAATACTTATTGAAATGAACATTTTTTTCACAACAGTTTTTTTTTTTTATTATTATTATTTCTATGCTATTATTAACTCACAGTATCTAGTTGCCGGGTCAAATCTTGTAATCGATATTTCACCACTTTTCTATCAACTACAGAGCTGCAAATTGGCACACACACTCATTTTGGATGACAATGCACGTCGATGCAAAATACTACAGATAATTTGTTCGTTATGCAGGAATTACTTATGTAAATTTTTATATAAGCTGCATGTTTTCCTGCAAACCTCTCTAAGAATTATTTGTTACTTTTCCGTTTTGAATAAAACCACGCACAGTTTTCTATGAATCAAATAGGGCCTTTGCATTTTTCAAGCAATAATACATTTAATTATATTCTTAAATATGAATTTGTATGTAGAATTTAATGATGGTGACACTGGATCGTCGGTGAATTCGCTTACATGGTATATAAACAAGAGAGTTGGTGTTACTAATATGTTGTTTCAGCAGTATATATTCTAAAATTGGTAATAAAATTTTTGTCATATGAATTTCTTCTTCGATTACAAAATAGACTAAACAGTAGAAAATAAATTATATATAAACAGGGTGTCTACTGAATCTTAAACAAAAAATTTAAGGACAATTCCCGTACATTTAAGCACATATTCACAAAAATTTAAGAACATTTTTTTCTAACAAAAAGAAAAAACCCTGTAAACCTGTCTGTTCAACCAAAAAAAAACCTGTTGCGAGGCCTGAAATCATGCTGAAAATTTGGGAGTTGGGTGGCAAGGGCTTCGCGGATAACCAAAAACGCGGATAACCCGAAAAAAGTCTAAAAAGTAGGTGTAAACACGAAAAAAAATATTTCACCATTAAAAACTCCGTTTTATTGTACAAATAACGTAATATGTAAAGCTTTTAAAATATGTACAGTAAAGCAGAAACCTTTACTCTACGTTTGCACCCACAAATTCCGAGAAGGCCTACAGGATCACGATGCACAACAAACCTGTCAGTAATTTTCGACCTTCGCACTGTAGGGCCTATTGTATTTTCCCTGTTGTTGGCTTGGATTAAAATTGGTTTTTTGAGGTTCATAATTGAAAAAATTTTTCGCGGCACTCGCGGATAATCGGGGCTCTACTGTACTTACTTACTTGTAATATTTGCTGTGATCGCATCATGCTTTTTTTTTTTCGTCATATATTTTAAATTTTATACATAGAAAAAAAAGATATTTTCTACTTTTTAGTGCATTTTAGATAAAAACGTGTTTTTTTTATTTTTTTTAATAAGGCCTCAGTATGAAAAGAAAATTCGTGTTTTGTGATTGAGAAACGACTTCATAAAAAATAATTGTCAATAACTAATGATAATAAAACGACCATTCTCACAAACTTTTGTAATCTTTCGAATTGGATTTACTTTTGGAAATCTTTCATTGGAGATCTAAGCTAACAAGAAATCTATCCTAATCCTTTTTTATCATCAACACAAGCAATGGCTCGCTTTGTTAACCCAGTGAATTCTCTTAACCCTAAACTTACTTTTTTTAATCTATCCAATTTCTTTTAAATGTTACAGGAATTCTAAATCTTTGCCTGAAGCTGCTGTCTTATTGAGTTTTCCTAGACGTGCTAAAAAGTAAGGCACCTTTTTATGCATTTCTTAATATTTGCATTAAGAAATATTAAATTAGAAGCTTTACTTTTTAAAATATCTACACTTTCATAAACAAAAATTAGCAAAAAAATGAAGTAATTTCAATCAACATGAAAAAATAAGAAATGCTTTTTTTAAACAAAGATTTTTTAAGTTGTACAGTCGGGATTAAAACTGTTGATGGTAGGAGAAACGTTTAAAACTTTCAAGAAAAGGACCGTGGCATAATTTACTCATCATTATTAACAATCATCCTATTAGTAGGCAAAAGTTGTACGATCTTTGTAAATTTTTAGTTTTGTAAATTTGTAATTTGAAATAACCCATCACAGTGCAGCGTTGGAACACGTCAGGCATGACTTCACACCGATGTTTAAAGATGGCGTCTCTACTATGTTCTCCACTTCACCACGAAGAATCGCGATTACATAGTTACTATCAGCGTATTGAAATTTTCTTTCCCACATAAATGAAGTTTGCACTGAAATGCATGAAGTTCATGCGTTAAAATTTATCAGAGAGTTTGTAAAACCTCGGTTTTTATATAATTTCGGCTGTGTTGCCGCTCTCTCAATAATCAACGAAATAGGGAATAATGACGATGCACGTGCCCTCATTGTTGCCCAGACAGGATTATTGGTATTGGCTGTTGGACATTCGTTATTGTTATTGTTGAAACTGGTAAATCAATTTTTTATTTTCTTTTATTTTAACAAAAGTTGGCTTAGTCATTCAAATTATAAGTGGGCTGTTGCGGAAGTCATGGCTTTTAAAAAATGAGCTTAGAACATCATCTTCAATCTTGTGTTTTTTAAAAATTTCAGGATATTTCACAAATGGGGCATTTATTTTACTTCCATTAATATTGCCTCAATTTCGACGAATCTGTTCTTTTAGGGCAGCAGGTTGCCATTATGTTTCATAATGAGAAACCGCAGCGCTGGCTACTACAAATCAATTTTTTCTTTTTTTTTCTTTTAACAATATTATAATATTATTTAAACAAATAAGCCGATATTCAAATTAAATATGGGCTGTTATGGAAGTCATGGCTTCTAAAAAAATTAGTTTAGAACATCTTTTTCAATCTTGTGTTTTTCAAAAATTTTACTTATCCCAGAATTTGTTTTACTTCCGTGAATATTTCACGGGTCGCAACTAGTATAATTAATATTACTTTAAAATCCTATGTTTTTTCATTACTTTCCTTCCTTATATTCGCTAGGGAGTATGTACAAGATGAATGTAATACAAATATTAGTTATTATTCTTCATTAGCTTAATAGATTAAATTCAGTTGAATTCAAAATTAACATAGTTTTACTGAAATTTTTCATTATCTGAACAGAAAAATAAAATGATAAAATTAATATATTGACTCTAATATTTCAATTGCTTGGTTAATATTTATTTTTAAACTACTGATAAGTGTTTACAGTTTAAAAATACAACATTTTTAAGTTTGATAAAAAACATCTGTCAGAGGCAAATATGTTCCATTCATATTACGGTAGATCAGGCTATTTATATAGCGGATAACTAAACAACAGTAGTAAATTTGTTTTTCGCTTCATTGATGTGACATTCAGTCAAAATGTTTAATTCCTGTCCGCCATTTTGTAAACGTATTGTGAAGCTGATGTAAGTAACTGTTCTGTTTGCAAGAAGAATTTGATGTTTTTATCTCTGTGACAGTGGCGTAGGGAGAGTAAACAAATATTGAATGTGCCTTGTTCAAAAGTTTTGAGAGGCAAACATTCCAGTTCCCTGTGTGTGCTATGGTTTTTACCGTTGTCTTATTGTCTTTTTACCCTGTTCTTGCGTTTCCCCTACTTAGAGGTTGTAGTGCATGTTTATTTTTGTGGCTTAATATAATTGTGTTACTCGTAAGATAGTAATATAATACTTTTTTTTTATACTTTTTCCGACCATGAGCAATCTTTCATGTGTTTAAATGCGTTCTTGATATGGAGGTACGCTCCCATGGAAAGATCAATGAAAATACTCTGGGGCAAATATTACGGAAGGGCCCCAAAAACCTAGCGTAAGGCTGAGAGTTTTTCTTCTAATCTTGGAGTAGATATTGAATGGTTTTCTCTGCCTTCCTCTGGAAACCATTATCGAAAGGCTCCAAACCACCTTCAGACACATCGTGGCATGTCTTCGCCTTGACCACAAGACTATGTCTGAACGGCTGAGCAATCTTTTAGGAAGTTAAAATTGACCTTCATAATTAAGCTTTCAATTATTATGAGAGTTCAATGGAACAACAGAGACTTTAAAGGAGACGGGAATAACAAATTTTGACGGAATTAGTGCTTCAACTTTTGCTTCAACTATGTTAGAATGCAATAATAATGGATTTTTAAAATATACATTTAATTCTAAATACCGACGATCCGTTTTTTGTATACGCACTCGGAGCTTTATTAATTTTTAAAATGAAATGACATTGATAAAACGAGAAGTAAATAAATGATTATAATTGTAATAATGTAAACAATAACAATAAAGCTTCATTTATTTTGACAATAAAAATGTACTTTATTATTGCGTAACGTATTATTACAATTTATAAATATAAGCATTCAGCCAGAAATTTAAAGGAACAATTTTCTAGTGGCACCATTTTATTATGTATCTTGAGTATTATCAAACGCCTTTGCTCTATTTTTTCTATTAACCTATTCACTTAGATTGTTGCTGTGGATTAAATGCAATGAATATAAGTGTATCAAGAGCGCTTCTTCGTAATTGATGCCCATTTCTTAAGACATATTTAAAGCATAATAGGCTAAATCAGTAAATTGATGTAATAAAAAATACAGTCGAACCTGTCTATCTCGACCCTGTTTATCTCGAAAACCTCTATATCTAGAAATTTCTGAAATTCCCTACATTTACAATCTAAATTCAACGTATTTTCCATGTTTATCTCGAAAAAATTTCCTTCAAAACCTCTGTATCTCGAATTTCGGATAGTGTAAATTACAAAAATCGATGCCCAACTAGACCACCTTCTTCAACAACAGGTTGAATCTTAGGAAAATGTTGGCCATGAGGGATTCGCAGCTCTTGCTAATCTTAGAAGGCTAATAGAAACAAAGAAAGTTAGACGTCAAAAGTCATTGAAAGATTATTTTTATTATTAAAGGTACGTACGTATGTTAAAAAAATGTTATGGATGTATGTATAATTAATCTGCGATCATGCCACTGTATTTTTCTACAACAAAAGCAAAACAAAAGCGTTTTTTAATTGACCGCATTTAAAACCTCTGTAACTCGAAACCTCTTTATCTCGAATTTTTTTCCTTTCCCGTGAGATTCGAGAAAGACAGGTTCGACTGTATTTACGAGTCTTGCAATCACCTTTATCTTTCCAATCGCAATCAACGTAAGTAAAAATAATAATAATAATAATCATTGAAATTTCAGAAATGATTTCCTTTGTTAAAAGAATGAATAGTGTATTTAGCTAATTTCTGGCAATTTGATTTTCCAATAATTTATTTACCAGTAGAGAGATACAAGACAAAAATCATGAGCCATTGAACCTGTGGAGCCTGGAAACTTAACTATCAAGAACTAAACCGTCTCAGAAAGGAAGAAAAAAAAATCGGAAGTTTTAACGGATGGTTCTGGAAGGAAATCTATTGAAGAAGAAAAAAGCTACGTTGAAGGAAAAACGAGAAGAAAAAAAACCAAAAAAGAAAAAAAGAATGCAGACAAGGAAGGACAACTAATGGCAAAAAAAGAAAACAATGAATCAGAAAAAAAGGCTTGCAGAAGAAATCAGAAGAAAGAAGAAGAGGATTCGGAAGACTTTTCATCTAATTCAAAGAAGACGACATTTTCTATGTGATACTGTATGAGAAGAGCGTCCTAAACATTCTAGTAATTGGCTAATGTAGATGGAATTATGTGAACGAATAAGCATTTATAGCTTTGGGATTGATTTTAATTACTGACTGTTGAAGTTAATCCAAAAGATGCTGTCCTAGCAACGAAAGCATTTGAAACAGACAGAAAAAAAATCAAACTTTATAATAAATAAAAGCAAAAAAACTTCAATTAATCATCATCCATTCAATAAGTTTTCTTTTTACATTATCTAAATACATTATCTATAAGTTATAGAGCAACGAATGTTGCATTATTATATTCCTCAGATTTTGCATCATTTTTCTTAAACCATTAAAACTTTGATTGGAGACTTCAGCTGAACACCTGTTATATCATTAAAAAAATTTTTATTTTTTAGGGGATTTAAGAGGAAAAAAAAAGAATATGAGGACAGTCCTCCGTCCCTGTTATCTTCAGGACTTACTGCTAAACGATATTTTATTCCATTTACGGGAATTTCATACAAAGATACTAAGTATTATTAGTTTTTTAGTTATAACTTATTTTGTTGTTCCTAAGTTTTACTCAGTTTAACTAATTTTAAAAGGCCATTTATCTAAATTAAATAAAAAAGCAATATTTGCTTTAAAATTATTAAAAGAAACAGAAGTAACTTATTATTGTTGTTTTCCTGATGTGATAAAGTAGAAAAAACGTGCAATATACAAATCATTATTGTAGAATTGATTGATTATAAATAATAAAGTTTTAATGTTGGTAAAGTGGTAAACTATTATTGACTGCGTAATCTCGTTAGATATTGTTGGGAGCTGTTGATATCAATGAAATGCCAATATCTATTCTGTGGACTGACAATCAAAGCGAATGAAGAGGACGTATGTTTTGTTTCATCTGTCCTGAATGGGGTGGAATAATGGAATTCATGTTGAGAGGAAAAAAAGGAGGAATATGAGATATGGACGACATGGGTGCCAACGGATAGTTTCTTCCAATGAACCTTTAAGAGTTAAGTATGAATTGATGAGGAAAATCCACGACACGATGATATTGAAAGGGATTTGTCATAATTCTGATTAATGATGGAAAAGATTAATCATACTCATTTGTTTCTTATTTGGAGTTTTAGGCAGCAACTTAGGTCTGTAACATAATCCGTATAGCAGTAAGAATGGACGCCATCTTGGAGTTCGACAAGTACATCGTACAAGGATACAGGATCAAACGATATCGATGTGGTAAAATGATGCTTTTTTTTTTTCCGTTGGTTGGCTACATACATCCAAGTTTAAAGTAAGTGATTTTACTGTTACAATTATACGGCGCGAAGGATTTATACAGTGAAATCAAGTGCCGTAAAGTTATATCGAACAATAGTACAACATATAGAAGATGAACTGTTAGGTTTTAGCCATAGATTGAACATAAATAGAATTATAGATATCCATCGAGTGTGATTGATTCAATTCAACGTTAAATGAACTGTATAGATGTTGTAGCAGAATTACAAAAATAAACCGATACTTCAAATATGCATTGCTGAAAACAATTAAGTGAACAGAATCTTATGCAAGGAATAATAAGTTAATTGTGTTTAAGCTTCGATGGAAGTAATGAATTTTTCGTAAGACAGAAATATAGAATATTTAATACTTACTACAAAGTTGATTCTAGTTTTTACTTTCAATATGATAATTACTGAACTTTCAAACTAAAAAATAGTTATATCTACGTTGAATTGTGACATCTTTCCCGATCAAGATGCTTCATGCTCTTTGACTTTCTGTATTAGTTGGAAATAACTTATTTATCTAACGACTAGACGGGTACCGGCGCTTCGCTCCGGAACCCTTGCATATATAGCATTAAATTTTTTTTTATTTAATTAGCAAATTATGATTGAGATCGAAAAATATACGACTTCTCAGCCCATTGTGGCCTTCTTCGCTTAACTCAGGTGTATTGCGGGTTGGCACCACACACCTGTATTTGTCGCCACACACTTCGTGGTCAGTTTGCCAGATTATTCCCTATCGCGTGGGAATTTCGAAATTATTCCTTGTCGACATCATAAAGGGAATCTCTGTGCAAAATTTCAGCTTTCTAGGTCCAAGGGTTTGGGGTGGGCGTTGATGAGTCAGTCAGTGAGGGAGTCAGGAATTTTCTTTTTATATAGGTAGATTTTTATGAATTTTGTTTTGTTAAACTCATTGATTAGTTCTTCGTTGATTACCGTACATGCTCCAATAAATGCCGAGGCTCTTATTGTCGCCGGTCTCTAATAAGCGCCGGCCTGCAGAGGGGACACGGCCAAATAGTAGCCGGTCTCTAATAGCAGCCGGATCTTTGATATTTGCCTACCAGTACTAGTGTAAGCGTCCGTATCTTCATAGTCGTGCTTAATACTTTACGGTATATTGCCTTACAAAATACCGCCGAAACGGTCATTTGACATTGCCTTTAAGATTCGCGCGGTGGAATACTCGACATAAACTTCCGATGAGGCGGCCGCCCGTCATTGCTGATTTGGACGACGAATAGCAGCGAAAGGTACAGAAAGACATTGCCATTTATCTTTAACAGTCTACTGTAGCCTGTGAGATTCAAATAAAGTAGCTGTTTATAATATTAGCCGGTATTTAAGTGTAAAAATATTGCGCTCTGAAGGTTTTTTTTAATAATGGCCGGCCTCTAATAGCAGCCGGTCTCTATTAAGCGCCGGGAGCCGAGGCTAGTTTTGCAAATAAACACCGGGGGCCTCTATTGGAGCATATACGGTATATTTGGATCTGTTATTTTCTCCTTTTCAACTCTTTATTATCCGAGATTCGTTCTTTACATATTATTCTTTACATATTACATACGTTCTTTATATATTGTTTCGATATCATGCTCATTTATGAAAATATGATCTACATTTGTTTTCGTATTTCCATGAATTGTACAGTTGTTTCTTGTTGTTCCGTAAAGACAATTTTTGAAACCATTATTGCACATAAGTGATGGAGACAGTAACAAGTTTTTTTTGTATTTGTTTTAAATTTTGAAAACGAAAACCATAACATTTATAATTTCAATTTATAATAAACCCTATTGAATACAAACAGTACAAATTTTCCATTTACTCAAATCGTAAAATAAATTTTAATTATATAAAGCAAGCGCAAATTAACGGATTAACTAAAAAATTAATATTTACTGTTAATCCATTATTTAGGTTATAATGCTTTTCTATGAGAATTTTTAGAATCTTCGCATTAATTTTTTGATAAGCTTACTAAGTTTCATTTTTTTTTCATCTGTCTTTAGTTTCCTATTGGCATTTATTCTGACTCATTACATTCATGGAATATTGGTTTGATCATATTACTATAATGATAGCCTTTGTAGCGTATGTTCTATCATGAGGGCAAATTTTTATGTTAAAAATTTGATCATCGCTATTCTAAGAAAAGAGGCTAAAAACCTCTGTAAATTTTGACTTTTAACTTTTTCGGGATATTCTTGATAAAAAGGGACAAAGTGATTGATTCAATATAATTCCAAATATAATTCCAATATTTTTACTTACTATTATTTTATAACATATATAATAAAAACACAATTCTTAGGACCTTCAGCATCTTAATCAGTTTTAAATGTTAATCTAATTTTGAAATGTTCAACGTTAAAGAAAATCTTTAAGTTTGTTTGATTTGTTTTTTGTTTTTTCAAAGTTACCCTTATTCTTAAACAGAGGTTGGTGGTGGCCTTCACTAAGGGGATTTAACCTTTCTGATTCCTTTATCGGGGAAGGCGGGGTTTGGGCTGATGAGTCCGCAGAAGGACGAAACGGCCGTTCCCAATTCCTTCCCCATAAACGAATCAGAAAGGCGATTTCTTTTTCTTTTGTTTACTTAAGTGCTGATCTTGTTTTCTTGCCGTTTAATAATTTTCACAGCACGTTAAATGTTTTGTTTACCCTTATTCTGTTGTTAAAAATTAATGAATTAAATGAAATAAAAGATCACAAATTTAATCAAATTATTTACAACATTTGATGTGCAGTAGAAACAAAAAAATCTCTTATCCAATTTATTAATACATTGCTTATTAGTCAAGTTCCAAGGAAATAAATTCAATAAAGATGTATATAAGAGAATTTAAAACCTATTTTCCTAAGATATTTTTGAAATTCTTGAAAATAACGCAAAAAAAAATATTGTAATTTTTTATATTTGTAAATTTGTATTAAACAAATTGCCGAATACAAAATTAAAATTTACCAATTAAATTTGTTGACATTTAATTAATTAGCCTAAATCAATTAATTTTAATCACAAATCTCGAAAATTTAAAGTGGATTATTATTTATTGTTAGACGTGAAGAAATTCATTGCTTACTTTTTAGCGAGTTAACTTTTTCATTTCTAAATATTTTTTATATTTGTTATTTTGTCAATTTCACGCACAATTTTTTCTCACTGATTTAATGGAAAAAATTTCAAACACAAAATTAGGTTGTCTTTCATTCTTTAACATGTCTGCTAAGTTTCAGGAAGATCTTTTAGGAAAACATTATTAGAAGAGGACACGGAATAAAGGTCACAAAAATGAATTTATAAGCCTAAGTTTACGAAAATAGGACGATAAACGAAACAAGGTAGGGATAGTGATTAGTAAACCAATTACAGTGCTTCGCAACGGCTTCTGAGTCACCTTTACTTTAGAACAGACTGCGTCGGGGTGGTCTAGAAAATGCTCGCGCGAGTCTGTTTCCGCTCTAACTAACTGAGCTAACACGCCACCTACAACATTCAACATTCAGGCCACCTACAACTGAGGTAACAGAAGCCGTTGCGAAGCATTGTGAGATATGTGTCCAAAGACAAACAAACCGGGGATTTAAGGCATCTTTCAGAAGCCTAAAACTCCCTCCCTCGACATTCACCAGATTTTGTCATTTGAAAGGCGGTAACATTAGTGCCTGTAGGAGACGGGATTTTTTTTGGTAATCGTTTGTTTCCTTTGAAAGGAGTAGGTGTAAAGTTACGAGCTATTCTTCTTTAATAGACAAATTTGACGTGCTTTAAGGACGATATAATTACAAAAAAGGCGTAAAAACGTACACAAATTAGAGGTTCAATGAGCTATTTTTGGAAATTTTGTATCTCGAAACGGAACCGTTTCGAGATTCCGATCTCTCATCGCCCAGTACTCAATAGCTTAGTGGAACCAAAAGAAACATAACAAAGGACAAATGAACAAAACAATGACCTTTAATTTAAAAAACATCAAAATATAAATTAAGAATAAAAAGGGTAATCAATTAATTTCCGTTAGCTTCACGCTTAGCATATAAGGGATTAATTTTAAGAAAACATATACATAATAGACAAATTTAACGTGCCTTAATCTTTAATTTGTGTGCGTTATTATGCCTTTTTTTTTTGTAAGATTTTTTTGTTTCTCTTCGGGATTTTACAAACAATGCTATAATTGTGTGTACATCCAATCTCATGCACTTGTTACAAAACAGTTCTCTCTCATGCCATCTGAACGAGTACGCGCTCGCCTAAGTTTATTTATAATTTATAAATTTATATCTTTATAAAATAAATATTTTACTAGACTTTAAATGAAAGAGGTAATCTTATGGAATCTTTTTTAAGCTGTCAATCTTGTTTACTCTTAAGTATTATTAGTATTAATCATAGATATCTCTAAGTTTTTATAAAAATGAAAAAAAAAAGAGAAATAAAAGAAAGTACAATAGTTCAGTTAATTTTAAATCCATGGTCGGCATTGGATTGGTTGCTAACTTTCCTTCCAGCGGAGATAACGTTTAGTAAGTCGAGAGATGTGCGGTCAGTTCATAGTTTGCTCGTCTAACCGGATGCTGTTGGTTCCTTTGAAAGAAGGTATTTGATGGCTGCAGTGGTCGCTATTTAATTGGTTCTAACTCATTTTTAAAACTGAAGTAACATCAGTAGGAGTAGTGGGAGGGTATTTTTTGGTTAACGACTGTTCCTTTAAAGGAGGCAACAATTACTGGGTTTGGTGAACGCGAATTTTTATAGTTACCCTCTTTTCTATTGAAAGTAAAATTCAGTAATTCAATGTAGAGAGGCTTTTCTTCTTTTTTGAAACCTCAAATTTGAAACAGTAAACGAGAATGAATGGTTAGGTTTACAATAGAATAGTTTCAAGTTTGCTACAATGAGAGACATTTAAAAACTTTGTTTGTGATTTAGGTTAATGATACATTTATAATAAAACCTTTTCGAAAAATGTTATAAGACGAATCAGAAATAGCACCAAACTATTCCGAAGTAATTTACTAACCTCTTCATAATATAAAGATTTCCGACTTCGATCGACAAGAGAAGAAAAGTCGAAAAAGTCTTCTTTATTACTAACAAAAAATGTCTGAATAGTAATAAAGGACGAGAAATAGACAATTTTCACTATAAGATTTGTTGCAGTACAATTTAATATAATATTTAAATAAATACTTATATTTATATAATCTTAATATAAAAAAAAGGAAAGTCCTGACTCACTGACTGACTCATCAATGCCCAGCCCAAACCCTTGGACCTAGAAAGCTGAAATGTTGCACAGAGGTTCCCTTTATGATGACAAGGAATAAGGCCGGATTTTTCGAAGTTCCCACGGAATAGGGAATAAAGAGGAGTTATATTTTCGCTTTAAAATGACCATGAAGTATGTGGCGGCCAACCCGCAATACATCTGAGTTATCCGGAGAAGCCACAACGGGCTGGGAACTCGCATATTTTCCGATCTCGATCTTAATTTGCTAAATAAATAAAGTTGTTGTTTTTTATGCTATGTATGCAAGGGATTCGGAGTGAAGCGACGGTACCCGGCTAGTGTATTATATTTATATTTAAATATTTATATATACTTGTTAAAATGTGAAACTAAATAAATATGAAACTAAATAAACAAGGTTTATTTTCTATAAACCTTGTTACTAATATTTAGAATTATTTAACAGATACAAATTTTCTTAAAAAAAAGGGGGAAAATTCTTTATGAAAAAAATGAAATTTCGAAAAGTGTTCCTGTTATAATATATACTGTAAATAAAGGGAAAGAAAATTAAAGGAAAACACAAACACACAGATATTGATTTCATGAATCTAATATTTCTTAAGAAAACATCCTTAAAAAAAATAGTCTTTATATTTCAAAAATATTCTATATTTTTAAGAGATTGGCAAAATTTATTAGGGTTTTCTCGTCTCGATATGTGATCTTTATTCTTATTGTTATTTGGAAATCCTTCGATGTATGTCTTTTGTCATCCTTTGATCCGATTACAAATCACTACAAGACAAATCCTTTCACTTCGTCTGTCACAAGAGAAGCATCAATGTTGTCACTGGAACACCAGAACCATTGTACGAAATACAGATAAACAAGAAAATTAAAAAAAAAAAAAGAAGAAAAAACTTGGAGAGGTATTTAGTTACTTTCTTTAATTTTTTTTATATTTTGAAATTGAAACATTTTACTATTTAGTGGTATAACCAAAATATAATCACAATTCCGTTTTGTCTGATTCAGGTGACTCTACTACTTAATTCTTTTAGTAAATTCCGAAAAGTCATGTTTTTATTTATAACTTTAATTACACAAAAACACAAATCCATAAATTGTTTGAGTTTTCGTTTTGATTTAGAAAAACAGGAATGGTTGAAGGAGAAAATATTTAAAAGATATATTCACAAAATTAACGAACTCTGAATTTACTTCTTAAATAACAATTGCAAAACTTTTTGGAAGCACTGATTTACTGAATATAAAATTTAAAATAACTATTATTTTTAACAATGAAAAAACTAAAACAAGAATAAGAACAGCACCTGAATAAA
>JAFIDM010012231.1:132144326-132170957 GCA_023159025.1 Thereuonema tuberculata | reverse complement strand
CTATTCATTTCCGGACCCATGTTTGTATGGACTTTTGTTCTTGTTTTAGTGTTAGAACCCGCTCCCAAAGTATGTAAAATTATTTTAATATTTCTGAAACACCCTGTCTAACAGTTCTTTACTAATTTTTAATAATTAAACTTCATTGCAAGTCTCTATATAGATAGATAACTTTAACCTATCACTAATATTTTCTGAAATATTGCGCACTCCGATTAACTTAGTCATTTTGATGTTTTAGTTCAAATAATTCAAAATGGAGCTAATGCTGTTCCAAGTCAGGCTGCTGTGTCGGGCTGTCATGTGATGCATCAAATCATTAAAAAGGGTTCGTAAATGAAACATGCTTCCTCAACCAACTTTCCTTGGGGATTTTCCAAGTTCCATTAGCACTAGGACCTCGCTAATTGGTTGATAGTTTTGATATTAAAAATTCATCTTTCAACAGAATGACATTTTTCTGATCTACATCGAGTGTCAGAATTCAAGAGAAATGTCTTTCTTATTGTTAATGGATGCTGTTGTTTGCCATGGACGGATGTCGTGAACAATCACCATTGCTACTATTTTGTTTTTGTTTTTTAAATTTTCTTCTGAGAAATTTGTAAGAAAATATCGCAGAACATCATCATTATCATCATTATTTTAAATCATTTTACATTTCGAATTATTTTGATCGAAAGTTTCCTTTTTCCTATTTAAAATAAAGAAAAATTTTAATTTCGCATATTTTGATCATTTCATTACCTCCTCCAATACTGGGAATCCAGTTCAGTACAGTGGGATGGCTTCTGTTTGTTGAATTCTATTAAAGTTTTTTAAGCCAATTGCATATCAAAATCTGATACTGTCTTATCGGTTTGGTCTTTGCCAATCTACCTTCTATCTTCATTTCGTCCGTAATTTCTGAATTTACTTCTTTGTGGTTAATATTCCTATAAAAACTTTAATTACGAAAATTAGAATCTGTTCTTTTTTATATTTACATCAGAAAGTAATGAATATATTAAATGTTTCAAATAAATGCTCGTATATTAACACTTAATGGCATTATTTCTAATAAGTGCTTTACGTGCATGCATTTTGACTGTATAAGGATTTCTGTCGTACACACTAATTTCCTATCCAAGATTTACATCAATATTGATTTCTTCGATTCTGAATCATGCATTTAATATTTTTAATGAATGAATTTATTGAGCATAAATTTCGTTTCTTAAATTGATCTTTGATCCAATTTAAACTATAATAAATTCTGCATCACAAACTGGAAACCATTTTTATAATCTCCGTTAATGTCTGTGTCTTAATTTTTCAATCTAATTTTCTAAATACTTCCTGAGATAGTTTTAAAGACTAGATAAAAAGTTGATATCTCCTGACACATATCTTCCCTTTTTTTCGTTTCTCTGTAATTTTGTGCAAAGAAGTTTTGTCGTTACATCATGTTAAGAGTTTTGATAAGCTCCTGATAATTACTATCAATTGTTGGATTTTTTTCAACATCAAAAAAGTAAAATTCACAGCTTTTTAATAGCCTATAAATCTTTACGATAAAAAAGTAATTTTTTATGTTCTTTGCTCTCAGTAACTTCTATTGTTACGAGATCTTTAGCAGAGGCAAGTTGTTGGCTTTGTTGTGTTTTTTTTTATCTCAAAGGATTAGCAAATAATTTACCGTATATCCTTTTGACAGAAATTGAAAGATCTATAATTTTCAGTTTCTTCCTCTAATGTAAAGTTAGAGTATTTTCAATCTTTTGGTTTTAAAAACTAAGTAGGATGGAATAAGTAAAATTAACCTTGAGTAAATCTATCTTACAGTGAATTCGAGCAGTACATACGTGGCATAACTGAGAATGTGAACTTTATTTTGTTGAAAACGGTGGATAATTTTCAAAGTAGTACAAACCTTTCTTCCTCACATACTGATAAATTACGAAGTTCTTACAATAAAAGAAAAAAACAAAAACAATATAATTTCATCAGGATCTTTTTAATTTATTTGAATTGCATGAACAAATTAATGTGGGGTTGTTTTTTGTCTTTTATATAAATGCTTAATTAATGCAGTACGAATAAAAGGTTTTGCATTTTTTTTAGCGATCCATTTGGGAGCTATTGTTAGCGACCAAAATAGGTAACTATTGCGTTTCTTCTGTCCGTCTGTCCGCGTAGTCTGTCCACCCCTAACAACTCCCGAACGGAAGGTTGGATGGACAAATGGATTTCACCATCGTGTTGAGAGACCCAAACACCGTAGGAATAAGATATTTTCAAAGGCCAACGTCCCCCCATGTTCGAGATATTTGGCATTGTTTTCATTGGATTTCCGCTATGAGCTTAAATGTTAGAAATGCAACCATCTCATTTCAGTTGTCAACTATAACTTGACGGTTAAGTTTTCGAACTCATATACTAAGGGTTGCCGGTCCAAATATGTATACGCTTTTTTTTTCTCTCTCTCTCGTAATCTTTTTTTCTCAATGTCCGCATGTTTTTTTTTTTCTTATTTTCCTAACTTTTATTTATGTTTCCTTACGTTCTTGTACTTTCTTTTTTATTAGCATTTTTCAATTTTATTATTAGTATGGGTCGCCCTTAAATTTAAACTTTAGTACAAAATTATATTAACTTGTTTGTGCAGTCATCTTGAACCATTTATAATATAGGGAAAGCAAGAATTAAGACCACATGAATCGAATATTTTTTGGACAAAAATGAGATCTTTGAATATTTTTGTAAAGAAATATTTCCAAACTTCTTTGTGCTTTTTTGTTTTTGTTTTTTAGCTTCTATTAAGAAAAAAAACCCACAATCCATAATTCCATCTCGTCTTTTATGCACGGGACAATGAACGAAACTACTTTCAATTCTAGTGAATCTCTTTTATTTTTCCTATTTACTATTTCATTAAACTATTTACGATTCCGACATGAATTACTAAAATTAACATACTGTATAATTCATGTCTAATTGTAATGTCAACTTCGTTTATTTGAAACATTTTTAAGTGCCTTATTTGTGCCATAAAACAGCTTTCAAAGCATTTTTGACTTTTCATTCTCTTCTTTCTAAATTGTATTTCTTAATATTTGCTACAATTTTAGTAATATGCTGGGAATATTTTCAAATGCAGTATTTTTAATTCGCGTCACTGAATCATCCTTTTTTTAAAACTTTTCCGGCCTTCTGAGCTTTATTTGTTTAGTATCGTTAAAAATGTCTTAACAAAAAAAAATTTCCAATTGTTCGATAATCTTTCGGTTACTTCCGTTTTTAATTTATTAAATCGCCTTCCTCTTCGTGAACTCTATATAATGAAGGGCTTTTTCAGTTATAACTTGGATTCAGGTTAATATTGTGAGAAGACCTACGTTCTTGTTTTCTTTTGAGTTTTTTTCATTTACAAGCAGTTTTTATGTTATCAATAATAGCTTCTAAGTTACTCCGCATATATTTTTACTATGTGGTTATATATTTATTCACAATAAAATTTAACAAACTTTAATAAAAAACAAGTAGGTTAAAATAAAGTGAAAGATTTTAACCTACTTGTTTTTTATTATTTTGTATCGAAATTACTTTTTGTATAGATGTGATGGATAAAATAGAAACTCATATAAAGTAGACATTACAAACTTTGTCGACATTGCCTGCTTTTCAGACATTCAATTATTGCTATGTCGTTTGAACCAATTGATTCTAAATTTTATTTAAAAGAGAAATTTGACTTTTTAATTTTTTATCTTTTTCAACTGTAAAAAATAGCAGTATCTGGGAGCCAAAATAGCTAATACAACAGGAAAAAAGAAGAAAATATCAATATAAGAAAATAAAACTTATTAAAAAATAAAATCCTTCCAAAATTGAAAGATCTATAATTTTCAGTTTCTTCCTCTAACATAGTTTCAATCTTTTGGTTTTAAAAAACTAAGTAGGATGGAATAAGTAAAATTAATCTTGAGTAAATCTATCTTACAGTGAATTACGAGCAGTACATACGTGGCATTGCTTTTACCATGAATAAAAAACGACTCTTTTTTTTATTTATTTTGAATTGCTTAAAATTTAATGTGGTTTGATGCAATAGTACAAATAACCTTAATAACTTACAAAGTTGAAATTTCAGATTTATAAAATTTTCTCTGAAATCTAAGTTTTAGATAATTAGTTATTTTATTCAGATAGGGATAGTTGTAGTAGCCCTGAATACAACACAGCGTTTCCGAATTTATGCGCATGCTCATTATTTATTCGTAAAAACTCCGAAAATTCAGGAAAGCCATCGATCTGAATAGTCTGTAACTGGATATGAATTGAATCCCAGGTTCGTTCTCACTGATTCTGAACTGGTGTCGATCAATGCCTCCAAACGAGAACATTCAGATTCTATCAGTAAAGAATGTCTACTCCATCTGAGACAAAATGTTTGACTCACATTCAAGCCTCATCTCTGAAAAGTTCGATAACGAAGAAGACTTTGACTAAAAAGTTTGTCACATCACTGTTCTTAGTTTTTACCTTTTTTTTCCACTTTCCAATGTTCGATCGGAGTTTGATGATTTGAAAACTTCCTTTCTGATAAAATTTCGCTTATAAAATAGTGGTTCCAGAAGATTGCATGCAAGACAGAATTTGATAAACCGTGAGAAACAGCAATGTTGAAGGTGCCCCTCTTCAATCTCTCCCGAGTTCTGTTAGACTTCGATCCAAACAAATTTCGAATCCCAAGATCAAAAAAAAAAAGTCTGTGTTGACGCTTGGCAACGACGTTTCGAACTCTTCTTGGGGAAATTCATGTCAGTGTTTACAAAGTTATTGAGGAGCTGAGAAAAGAGCAGATTCTGAGAAGACGTGAAGCAGAAGAGACGTCACTGACAGAAGAGACCCTTGCCAATTTGTAAAGAATACATTGAAAGAGCATTGAGTGTTACAACAGGGATCAGAAAACAGATCGAAGAAGCCATTCGTAGTAGGCGAGGGGGAAAAAAAATCTCCGTTTCAGATTTTTCTAAAATGCTTTCCTCAAATACGCAGTCTTTTGTAATTTGAAACTCTAAGACATCATTAAATTAATTCTTACAAATCTTTGCTTGATATAAAAGGATAGTATTCTTTTCTTGGACACAAATTACTCTAATTATTTAACTATGAACTCTTCTACTTCATTTTATTTTATAGTTGACTTGAGAGATAGTTCAACTAGGGCTTACAGATTTAGTGCTTATAGTACAAAATAAGAGATAGAATTTGATAATAAATGTGTTGAAATTTGTTGGATCGAATGTTGAAAGAACTCAGGAAATGTTGAAGAGGCACACCATCACCATTGCCATTTCTCACGGTTCATCAAATTCTGTCTTGTGTAATAATACATATTGTAATTTGTAATATCAATTTTTCGTTTGGGGAAGCTGATTCTATTCTACTGAAAAAACAGAATTAGACATAATTATTCAAATATTTTATTTTTGATTTTTATGGCAAATATTCAATTACAAACTTTGCTGTACGTTTTAATTTTCCATCCGATTCGAATCAAACTGAATATTCTATGATCTAATAGAATCGTTGAAAATTCTAATTAACTAACTAATTGTAGAATTTGATTCACAAACATTATTACCTTAATCTTGTTTTAATAGAGATTAACCTGTCTGTTCAGATGCATCAGATGAGTTTCTTATGAATTTAAAATAAGCGTTTTGTTATCGAGATGTAGAGATGTAGAGTTTCACAAATTTTCAATCTGGTACAGAAAGAAATTCACACCGTTGTTGAAAAGGAGGCATTGAAGTAAAAGAAAGGGAGGAAATCAAACTCGTTAAGCTCAGAGGTTCTCTATTTAATTTTTAGAGAATGTAATGTCTAAAACGCATTCTCAAAGTAAGAAGAGAAGCTTTTAGGGAAGCTCTTTTCTGCTTTTAATAACTCTGATTAAGAACAAAACAAAGAGTAAGTTTACAAAGAGTAACATTCAAATTTAATCAAACATTTACAGAAGGATGTTTAAGTTGACCACCATGAACTTATTTGATATTCAGTAATTGCTTTTTTTTTTTCGCGTAAACTGTTTTCAAATATTAATATTATTGTTTTAGTGACCCATTTGGCAGCTATTGTGATAGCGACCAAAATCGACAGCTATTGCGTTTGTCCTGTCCGACCGTCCGTGTCTGTTCACCCCTAACAACTCCCGAACGGAAGGTCGGATCGACCAACGGATTTCACCATCGTGTTCAGAGGCCCAAACATTACAGCAATAGGCTATTTTCAGGGGCCAATGCCCCCCATCCCCCGAATTCGAGATTTTTTGCGTTGTTTTTATTGGATTTCAGCTATTAGCTTAAATGTTAAAAATGCAACCATCTTATTTTTAATTGTCAGGTATAAGTTGATGGTTAAGGTTTCGGACTCATATAGTGAAGATTGTCGGTTCAAACCCGTATGTGTTACATTTTCTTTTTTTTTTTTTTTCCCTATTTATTTTTTTTTTCTTTCTTTATTTTTTTTTTCCCTATTTTTTTTTTTTTTCTGTATGTCCGGTTTTTTTTTTTTTTTTTCTTATTTTCCTAACTTTTTTTTTATTTTTTTCTTAACTTTTTTTTTTAAATATTTTTCCTTAGATGCTATTGCATTTCCTTTTTTTATTATTATTTTTAAATTTTTTATTGTTGTATATCGTCCTTAAATTTATGCTTTATCACAAAATTATATTCACTTGTTTTAAACAGCTAAATGCCAATATTTCAAAAAATAATTATTCGAAATGTTGTATTTTGAAAATGTTTACTGAAATTACTTTGACGGTGAAACTGTAGAGCCTGTCATGAACCATACAACGAAAATAATTCTAATGCCCTAAAAGCTTTAAAACATCTTTTCCCCGAAAAAATATCAAAAATTCACCAAACCTAGAATTTCAAAGGCAGTATATAAAAATTTAACGGTCGCAGTATAATAAATCGAAATAATTTGAAAATATTACTGACTAAAATGAATTAGGTAATATGTTTCGCATTATGTAATTCATATTGAATGTAACGTAACCCAATCAAAAGCTTTTATAGAATCGAAAGTGAGTAATAACAACAACTTAAACTTTAAAGTCAAAATTGTTAGAAATAAATAGCAAACCGTCAATTGCAAGACGTTCTCCATACTAAGGAACTGTAAGTAGTTTCAGAAAATTTGTTTAGACAGTTTTGACCATAAATAAAGTTTCGGTTCTTAACAGTTAGTTATGTAAATCAAAATGTAATCATCATCCTCACATTGTAAACATTCTCTAAAACTAAAACTTAATTTAATCACAGCATAAGAGTGGAGCTACAAAAGGGCATAATTCTAGTGCCTTAAAAGAAAGAAGAGATAAAAGTTTAATCGCCGAAGGTATAATGAGATCTCAGCAGTAAGTTAAAGTTCTTAATTGATTGAAATTTGAAGTAAATCAATGTATTATTTTCTTTGGACGATTTAAGAGCATCGAATTCTGAAGACCTAGCTCTTTTGGATAAAACCTCTTCTGATTAAAGAGTGCAGTTAATTTCAAACTGTAGATACAACTACATTAACTCTGGTTCCATGTATTCTGGCAGTATTTTTACAAGACAAACGAATCCCTTCGAAAAGAATTGAAAATGATATGCACGGAATGAGTATAATATTAGTCTATACTTAATCATAGAAGTAATTATGTAACCTACAAAAAAAATATTTATCTATCTTGATGCTATTTTGATACTTATTTCCATTAGCCAAATCTACCAAACAGTTTCCTAAACTAACCACTCAAGTGGAAGATATTGCCGTAAAACAATTTTGCTTATTTTATTTTTCAACATGGATTATATTTTAATGCTTGTTTTTAAATAACAAATCATAAATACAACTTTTTTTTTTTCAATTTTGTCAAGTGATTCACTCATTTAAAGGAGGAGAATCGTATCAGTCATAGATATTTATTTCCTCTGCTCTCATTAAAACAGAGTTTATTCATCAGAGGTGATTTTGTACATATGCAGCTTAGGCGGGCTCTACATAGATGGTAATTTGATGGGAATTCCTGATGGTCATCAGTTTTTAGAATGTGCTCTATTTTCTTGATGGCTGGATGGATGTCTGATGGCGAACAGCGCTCCTGGTGGCGAATTGAAGAACTTGAAGTCCAATCGATTTGTATGTTTATTCGAAATTACTAACTACAAAATTGATTTTCACGAACAGAGGTTATCTTTTCCTTATGCTTTTGTGAATGCTTTTAGAAAAAGCTACATTATTAACCAAAATCATAACAGAATTCCGGCCTGAAAATTTGAAGCGATAAGCGATTGAAATCTGGAAAACTTATCGTCGTTGGCCGAGATATAACGAGAAATATCGAAACTGAAAACAAATAAATACAAAAAGATGAAAAAATGAAATACTTCCTGTATTAAGTAATTAAAACATTCTCTCAGCTATTCGATGCACTGAATAAATGATTTTTATATAAACCAACTTCATTTTCGTAAATAAAACTTAGGTATGACGGTAATTGTCAAATGCTTAGAGACCAAGTTCAATCGATTCCGGAGATACGCCATGTTGGGAGCAACAACGAGACCTTCACGTGGTTTTCAGATGGAGACTGATGGATGGATGGATTCTTGACGGTCGCGTAATACACTCAAATAGATAAAAAAAAAAAAAATTGGTGATGGCCATCAAATTTCTATTCAT
The DNA here is from genome assembly GCA_023159025.1 of Thereuonema tuberculata. NCBI lineage: Eukaryota > Metazoa > Arthropoda > Chilopoda > Scutigeromorpha > Scutigeridae > Thereuonema > Thereuonema tuberculata. The sequence goes on along the minus strand of JAFIDM010012231.1, from coordinate 132,162,233 downwards.
TTTCCACCAAATTACCATCCATATAAAGCTCGCCTTAGGTTTTGTTGATGATTGGATGATTCGATTAGATTTTCTTTTTTAGTTTTAATTGTTAGTTAAGTAATTGAGATGAAAGTTTTACCATATCAAAAGGCAGGGATGCTAAATGAAAGAGATGGAGACATAAATCTACATATAACTGATCTCTCAGTTTTATATAAGCTTTTTTAAAAAAGCCACTCTACACCATGCTTGCCTAGAACCTTTCAATAGAAAGCTATCTATCTGCACTGCTTCCTATTCTCTCTATATTTCCGAAATCAATTTCTATCCATATTATCACATGCCTTTTCGCCACTTCTAAGACACAAAGCGCAAAAGTATCTTTATTATCCGAAAATATTTGTCCATAACAATTTACGCCTCTTGCCTTCTAAAATAGCATTCACGTCCTAAATTTCGTCAATCCAATAATCACTCCATGCAGATCTACTAAAACCATTTCCTATAATAACGAAACAAATCAAAACCAAACAAACAAAAAAAAAAAAGAAATAGAAAGATGGTAATCTAGACTAATGGATAAAATAGACAAGAAACTAAAGTCAGTGTTTAATTAAAGTCAATGAAAAATGTGTAATTTTTATACATTTTATTTTTAATTTACATAGTTAACATAATAGTTCATAATGGAAGCGTAAATTTTACATCTTATTAATTTTTAGCCATTTGATTTTTTGTTTATCCAATGTTTCGAATTGGTTTGTTTACAACGAACTGGTTTATTTAGCTGCTCAGTTACTTTCTCTTTTAATGCAATTCTGTTCGAATTAAATGCCTTCAAATTATCTCTCTTTGTAAACAACTCCATCTACACTTACTTTGCATTGCATTAACTATCATTAATTTTATTACAGTAATCTTAATATAAAAATTATGATCTAAATTTTGTATTCTAAATTAAATTCAAGATAAATTTCAATAATTTACAGATACAATTAACCTGTGATAACGTCTGATAACAAATTTATTCCAGATTTTTCCAAAAGAATGGTTAGCTGGCGATGTTAAATGAACCAATTCTCTTATCTTTATAATGACCCTCATTTCATTTCCCTAAGTGAAACGTTGTGCTCCCACGCAGACCTCACCTCCCATTAAGGTAAGGGGATTCTGTTGTTAGTCTATGAGAGCTGCTGAGTTGAAGGGGACACGGTTTGTTCCTCTTCGGCCGTTCTATGGAATTATAAACATAAAGTTTTATATGTCCTTTGATAGTCAAAATGCCGAAAACTATAACGCATCAGTTTTAATTAAATGTACGTCAGTTGACACTATTAAACTAGATAAGAAAATGATGAGCAGTGGAATGTAATTTAATTCCGAAAACCTTCTTTCCCCATCGGATATCGATCTTAGGTATTTCCAATTTAAGGCCTAGTTTTAAAAAGCGAACCTGTTCCGTTTCCACTTGGATCTTCCATTCATGAATCGTATCGAAGAAAAGTATGTGAATGCATAAAATTATAGTCTAAAATACTATTTTTTATACATTTGTCTGTTTAGGGATTTTAATCAATTTATTATTATTATCTAAACAACAAATAAATATAAGTCTGTTTTTATGTTCTATTTATCAGTATTTATTGGTATACAAAATTTCATTCTTCAATGTATTTCGGAAAAAAATGAAAATCTTAAAAGAGCAATAATAGAAAGAATTCTTAGATTGTAGGAAGTCACTAAAATTTACCTGGAATTAGAAATAAAGTAATCTCGCAAAATTATTAAAAACGTCCTTCTTAAGTTAAAAAAAAAAGCAGATTAACAAGCTTTCAAAATGAGCTCAAGTAAAATTCAAGACATGAATTCGATCTTTGATTCCTCAACATTAATGCAATTTTATTCAATACGCAAACGAATCTCCTCGTCACGATTCAACGTGTTTTGTAAATTTCAACTGAGATAATCGTACATTGGAATTAATAGATGACTGTTCAGTGTTTTCATAGATTTAGAATTCTAAAACTCCGAAGCCTTAAAATTAATTTTATTTATTTATAAAATAGAAAATTTACGCCATATTTTTTTTGAATAACTACTGTATTTTAGAAATATTTTATTCGATAAGATAAAGAAAGGATTTAGAGAAAAAGATCCATGAAGTTCTTAGAAGTTTATTCGAGAGAAAACTTATGGTAGTTCTTGTTTGTTTATCTCTTTTACACTTATTCTTTTTCAGCATTCTTCTTCTTCTTTCGAATTTGGCCAACTAGGGACCACGTAAAATAACCTCATGATTTTCTTCCTTCATTCAATCTCTTCCTCCAGTATTCTTTCATCCTTTCACTCTGTTGCTTTCGTCTTTCATCTGTCCAGATTCCCCCTATTTTCCTTTTCTGCTTTGCTTGAAAACCAACAAAATTTTTAACTGCTGATCTGAGCATCCCCCTATTCTCCAATTTTTCCGCTGTTATTCCCATTTCTTCCATGTCGCTCTTTACCTCTTAAACCAGGTTATATGTGTTTTGGGGTTTTTATCAAAGTAGTTAAAGAGTTGCTTTGACAATCTGTCATCATTCATTCTACTAAGGTGTCCGTAGAATGTTATTCTCCTCTTTCTCATTGTGTCCACAATCCTCACTATTCTCTCGTATATTTCTCTGTTACTTTTGAGTTTCCATCTTCCATTTTCATAGTTTGGACCAAGAATTTTTCGGATTACTTTTCTTTCCTTCTTCTCAAGTTCATTTAGTTGGGTGACCGTATTCATTGTTAGGCATTCTCGGGTTTAATCACCGTTTCATAATGTTTTAGTTTTGTATTTATGGAGATAGATTTTTTGTTATAGACATTTTTTGTTAATTGGAATGCAAGTTCCATCTTTCTCGTTCTTGCTAAGTTTGCTTCTTTATCTAATGCGTTTGATTGGATTATTTCTCCCAGGTATTTAAACTTGGTGACTTTCTTTATCTTTCCATACTTTGTTTCTAAGTATTTTGGACCTTCTTTAACATTTGTCATATATTCTGTTTTCTCAAATGATATTAAGAGGCCAGTTTTTTCTGCTGTTTCTTTTAGAATATTTATCTGTTTTACTGCATCTTCGTAACTTTCTGCAAGGATTGCCAGATCATCCGCAAAAGCCAAACAATCAAATTCCAAACCGTCCTTCTTTCTTCCCATCCTAACTTTCTGTATACCTTCTATTTCCATTTTTTTTCTCCATTCTCTTATAACTTTTTCGAATGTGCAATTAAAAAGCAATGGAGATAAACCATCACCCTGCCTCACTCCTGTCTTGATTTCAAACGGTTCTGAAATTTCCCCCCTAAATTTAATTTTTGACCTAGTATCTATTAGGGTTTGTTTTGTAATCGCTAGCGTTTTATTGTCAGCTCCAAATTCTTCTAATGTATTGAACAACGTTTTCCTATCAATGGAGTCATATGCCTTCTTGAAATCTACGAAGGTCACGTGAATTTTTTTTTTTTTGTTTTTCTGTAGTTGATTATTAGTTTTAGATTCAAGATCTGTTCGGCGCATGATCTGCCTTTTCTGAATCCTGCTTGATACTCTCCTAGTTGTTGGTCTAGTTGTTTTTCCAATCTGTTTTGTAGTGTTTTAGATAGTATTTTATATGTTACTGGAAACAGTGAGATGCCTCTGTAATTGTTAGCATCAGTTCGGTCTCCCTTTTTGTGGATCGGATGTATTAGAGCAGTTTTCCACTCTTCGGGTATTTTCTCTGTCTTCCATATGTTCTGTAAGACATTGTGTAGCTTTTGAACCGTATTCACATCTACATGTTTCCACATTTCCGCTACCCATTGAATCTTCCCCCGTTGCTTTGTCATTTTTCAGATCTTTTATGATTTGTTTGATCTCGGTCACATCTGGGGAATCTGAGTCCTTGAAAATGTGTACTGCGGTAATTTTTTCAAATTTTTCTTTCGGTTCTTCACAGTTCAGAAGCTTTTTGAAATATTGTGCCAGTATTTTGCAGTTATCTTTGTTGTTAAGTGCCAGTTTCCCCTCTTCATTTTTAAAATAATCCTAAAACTGTTCTCTTGTTACTTACAAGGATAATCGAAACTAAATATTACAAGAATTTAATACAAATAATAAATATAATGAAAAGTAGATTCGACTTGAAAAGCCTTTGATTGTAAAGTAATGTTCAAACCAGATTAGTACCAAATAAAATAAGTTTATGAACGGTATGATAAGGAATTGTAGCTAGAATGAATTGTAATATTAACGTAACTTTACATAAATAAAGATCCTTATTTATTTTTATAAAAAAAATACCATGTACATTTTTACCTTTTTATTTAGGTATTTATTTCTAACAGAAAAGTAAAGCTTGGAGCCATTTCACTGTCTATTGAATCTAATCTTGATTTTGTGAAATCTATTTAAATATTATTTGAACTAGAGGCTTCTTGTCTTAACAAAGTACGCATCACAAGGATGATGAATTAATTCGTAATTCTAAATGATAACTTTCTTTTATCAATTTTTTTAAATAATGAGTATCTTATCTAATATGTAATTACTGTTTATTGAGGTCTTGATACAAATAAAAGTTCTTTTCGTTTAAATAATTTCCTGAACCTAGGATATGCTTTCTAGTCCTTTCTTAGTTCTACCTTTACTTTATTCGGTGAGATAAAGAAGAGAAAATCACATTAAATAACTCATTAAATATAGACAATAACGTAGTATGGTAATGCCAATATGGTAACACCGTAATTTCGATATGTTGTTACTCATTAAAATTCAAATTTAGAAATTTACATCCATTTACTAACTATTTATTTAGTATGCAGGTGTTAATACAATCAATCTTAAAATTTACAAGCTCAACATATTTTTTAATATCTTAAAAATATTATTATCCAACCATTCTCCAGGTCCTACTTAATCCTCAGAAGACTAGAATGATAACCAAGTCACATCACTGAAAAATAGAAGCTATTAATGTTTTCAGACAACCGAGAAAGTAAAGTTTGAACTAATCATTGCAACTTAAGACAAAAATAAATGTATTTAAAGAGTTCAAAATGAACTCTTTAAACTGCACATAGAAGATTATTTTTATAGGATAGAATAAATACGATTAGAATAATCACAAAACTGCAACTCCCCGAGTGGCCTAAGCGTTAGGCTTTAGACTGCCTTCGTCGATCAATCACAGACGACAAGCAAGAAGATAAAGAAGGAATGATGAATGATTCAAATCATCGCATTTGAGGAGATATAGACAATAAAATACGTGCTCACAGATCTAATTATAAGACAAATAACTGCAAAATAAACTGAATATTGAAGTTATTAAGTTAATTACTTAAACGTATTGTGATATTACTATATTACATTATTTAACATTTACTTAATTTTAACATTTATAAGTATTAATAAGTTTCATTAATACTTAAAAACTATTAAACTGCAAATATTGTTAATACGAATTTTTTATCAACCTAAGCAACTGCAAATATGTTTCTTAATGTTCAGTTAAATGTAATGTTAAGCGACTTAAAAATACAGCATCAATATCAGAACCAGCGGAATTTAGCTAATTTGGAAAACTAATACGTTATTAATTCCTCGTAAGAGAGATGGCTATTAAATATATTCGGCGATTTTTCAATATAATAATTTTCAATATAATTCAATATAAATTGAATCATTTTCAATATTAGTAGCACTTTCGTTCAATAACAAAATGAAAAATGAGTCCGGTTATTCAATGTTGTAGGTACCAGATTGCGGGCTAGAAAGTGGGTTCAATTCCTTGCGGAGATCGAGGATTTTTCTTAGGTTATTTCTCTTCCAAATGGCGCCTACGGTTCACGAAGCTCTCTGTGAAATAGGAACAGGGTTTCTTTCCCGGGATAAATGAGAGTGAACATTCGAATCTCATCTAATTCCAATGGTCAATGGAACATCGGAGTCTATTGCTTCGGCTCCTCGTGAGCTCATTTAGAAGTACATATCTCTATCTATCTATCTATCTATTAATCGATCAGTCTTCATTATCAAATGGAACAAAAATAGTTTTATGTTATATCAGACATGAGAGAACAAGTCATTATATATTTATCATGTAACTAATTATTATATTCTGTGATAATTCAACGAATAGAGAAGTTTCTAAGTAAATGTTTTTAGAACAAATAAAATCTCTGCCATTTTTCATTTCCATGTGCTAAGGGCAAACACTAAAATGGCTGCTTTACACGATCTTGTATATTGCACAAAATGCGCTAGAAAACTAAATGCCAGTTGTAGCTAGCCTAAACCGAAGTCGCATTAAGCTAGGCGAACACGCAGCGATTTTATGGCAATATGATTGGGACAAGTTGGCCTAATTTGATTGCGGACAACTTTATCAAGCGCGAACACAGAGTTTGTCTTGAACCAATATCGCTTCGTGTGTCACTAGGGAGCCCTAGTAATTACACACTAAGTGCGAACGCCTTATAAACACACCACACGAGCAGAGCATAAATGCACTGGGAACAACATTCCCAGCAATTTTACGACATCGGTTTTATTTATACAATTTATTTGCGAATAAAATGGGAGCTATCCAATGTAAGCGTACCTGCGGTTAAGCCTAAACGTGTTACGAACGGACAGAATCGATCGAGTATTAAACGCCTTACCGCGGTAGAAATCAATTAAGATTCTTTCATTATCAATTGACAAAATATTGTTGTTTAAATTATCTTTTTTGAGCCTCCCATGTTGCAGATTTTAAGCCTTCTCTCTCACAAAACATGGTCGGCGGGAGCGAGTGATTTTCCGATGTTCAAAGTCCCGCCTCCTTCGACGTCAGCATTGTCATGTAATGTCATCCGTTCATTTGATTCGCTTTCGTACCACCAATATTTTGAGCCAACTAAAATTGGGCCAATATTGTTCCTTTGGTACCGACAATAAAATTGGGGCAATATTGTTCAGGTTGGGGCAATCAAATTGGGGCAAACGGTTGCCAGCAATCAAATTGGGCCTGATTGTCCCAAAATATCGCCTCCTGTTAGGCTGGGCGAACACACGGCGATATTATGGCAATATGATTGGGACAAGTTGGCCCAATTTGATTGCGGCTAACTTCATCAACCGCAAACACGTATTTTCTCCTGAACCAATATTGGTTTGAATATCGGTGGTTACGGCGCTTCGTGTGTCACTAGGGAGCCCTAGTAATTACACACTAAGTGCGAACGCCTTATAAACACACCACACGAGCATAAATGCACTGGGAACAAGATTCCCAGCAATTGTACGACATCGGTTTTATTTATACAATTTATTTGCGAATAAAATGGGAGCTGTATGTATATATGTATGTCTGTTTATAGGGATATGCTGTCAAACGCACTTCCTGTTCAGACAGGATACCCTAAGGATTTATTAGAGTTTCTCTCTTAATCCAAGCAAGTTTTAAGAAGTTTTTAATTTTATTCAGATCTAATTTTCCCTTGAATCCTAATATGTGATCCAGTAATTCATCCTCCTCCCAGTTATTTGGGTTTATGTTAATATTTTTTAAGAGTTCGGTTCTCTCTTTTCCGAAGCATGGATATCTTAGGATGAAATGTTTATTCTAATTTCTTCTGTTTCGTAATATTCTGCTAAATATCCTAATTTATCTACCCATTTGCTTTTTTCTGTTGTATTTTCAAACACCTTTCTCGACCATCTATTTTTATTCATGAAAGTCAACCTCCCCAGATATTTTAATTTGCGTGAAGCTTCTCTGCTAAATAACGATGACCACCCCATTTCACTTTGAACTGCCGTAGTAGGTGTCAAATTGTTCCCTCCTATTAGTTTTCTTCCAAACGTGTTTTGGATATTTGTCAATTTGTGAAGTTCGGTTTCTGTATTAATTATAGTTTCGTTACCATATGTTAGAACAGGCACAGCCAATGATTTCCTTAATATTCTACCTACTTCTACTTTATTGTAGCTTTTATTACATATGCCCCTTATCCATCCCCTTAGTTTATTTTCTTTAGCTATTGTGTTGTTTGTATGTGTTTTTAAAGATTTGTCCCTCATTTGTTATTAATATTCCGAGGAAATTGATATTCATTGGTTTCTTTAATTTCCCGATTATTAATTTGCCAGTAGTTTTTCTCAACTACATTACGATTTATTACTTCGCTTTTGTTGCAATTGAATTCCATTTGAAAATCTTTTGCGAAGCTTCCTGCCGTATTTAGTAGGCTCTGTAAATCCTTTGTATTATCGGGAGCTATCCAGTGCAAGCGTACCTGCGGTTAAGCCTAAAGTGTTACGAACGGACGGAATCGATCGAGTATTAAACGCCTTACCGCGGTAGAAATCCATTACGATTCTTTCATTATCAATTGACAAAATATTATTGTTTGAATTATCTTTTTTGGGCCGCCCATGTTGCAGATTTTAAGCCTTCTCTCTCACAAAACATATCGGCGGCAGCGAGTGATTTTCCGATTTCCCAAGCCCCGCCTTCCTCTGACGTCAGTATTGTCACATGATTTCATCCGTTCATTTGATTCGCTGTCGTACAACCAATTTTTTGAGCCAACTAATCTTGGGCCAATATTGTTCCTTTCGTAGTGACAATAAAGTTGGGGCAATATTTTTCAGATTGGGGCGATCAAATTGGGGCAAACGGTTGCCAGCGATCAAATTGGACCTGATTGTCCCAAAATATCGCCGTGTGTTCGCCTAGCATTACACGAAGAGTAAACTTCTGGCGGTAAGTCTCCTTTTGCTCTCATTAATGTCGCGATTAAAAACGCCATGTGAAGAAGCGACGTAGAAAATGATTTTGGAGTTTTAGTGTTGCCAGTAATTCTCAATTCATCCCATAACAGAGATAATAGAAAAAAAAAATATTCTCAGGAAGAAGAGAAGATGGTGGATGAAGCCATAGATGGAAACCAAGAACAAAGTATTTCAGACTCCAGCGTGAAGTTATCGCTATCATAGTTTTCAAATAAATGTTATTCGCTGGTTTCGAGTTGCTTCTAAATCTTGCTGCAATACCCTATTTAAAGCGAGTAAAGTATGAGTTTTCCAAGTACTTTACCCGTTTGAGTTCAGTTTTCGAGAACTGTAAAGCAACCATAAAGCACGAAAGACCTACAATTGTCCGGATAAATGTCATACGATGGTAAGCAAAAGATAATTCATACTCTACAGAATACTTACTTTTCAGTACTTATAAGGAAGTTCCTCTCAAAATTATTAACTAACTATTAAGTTTACGTGAGATCAATTCTTCCATGTTTCAAGGCACAGTTTTAGTGTTTGAATTATGCTCTCATATAGTATGTTTCTTCTTCATGAGATCGATTTATAAGTAGATGAAAAATAGAAAAGAATTTATTGTTATTGAACAGTATTCGTTGTTGAGGATCTTTGTTAAGACCATTTCCTATTCCTTCAGAATCATAGCATCTATGACTCGACTAAATTAACAACATCTGTTGTAGATCATCTGCAGTATTAAACTTCGAGTACGTAGTTAAGTTCCTAACTGTAATAGATTTTAGCTATTAGAGATAAATTTCAACTTCTAATTAGCGTTCAATAGCTAGTTTCATTCTGATTCATAATAATCAGAAGCGTTTTATTTTCAAATATTAAAACACTTTTAAAAGATGTTATGTAATTATCACTTACCAATTTAAATTCTTTCTAAAAAGTTGCCTTAATTTTTTTTAAATAACCTGTGTTTCTGCTTTTTATCCTAGCTTTTAAGGTACAAAGTTCTAATTTCAGTTGTCTAAAAATCAAATACTAGACGCAATCCTAAGAGTGTAATAAGTTCTGCAGCAGAGAAAGTGATTGCAATGACTTCAAAGGAGAATTCGTTGAACTCACTGAATATGACTATTAAAACAAAACTACTTTCGGTAAAATTGGGAAAATTTCAGCCTTTCATTAACTCTTTAAGCAATTTTCTTCCATCTAAGTATGCTAAAAACAAAGAAGGCTTCTTTTTATGACTTGATTTCCCTATTCTTCACTGCCTTGACTTTGTGAATGAGGCTTTTTACGTCAACAGAAATTACATCTTTCGAATCTTGCTTATTTTATGTTAGTGGCAAATTCATGACCTTTCTCCGACTTAATACACTTGGGGCTGAGATGAGAGAAAATTCTCCATTAATAGAAAAGTGACTTCTTTCCTCGGGTTTGATGTTGACAGTGACTCAGGCTTTTGCTGATTGGATAAATCAGATCTAAAAAGGATGAGTGAAAATCTCTCTGTAAGAATCAGTTGATTTGAAAACCTATTCCAATTATCTCATTCTTAGTGTCTTTAAAAAACGTTAATTTGAGTTTGGAAGTAAGCCTATATCCGCCAACACAATTCCAGAACAGATTTAAAAAAGATTACACAAACCGGATATGTATTTTTCTAGAAGGAAAGAAAAGATAAAAATCTTCTGTAGCAGATCGTCAAAATAAGAAAAAAAAATCAGAAGAAAATTGAGCAAATTAGTGCAGTAAAATTATTATCTTAAATGTGTTCAAATAATATTTTATCTATTAAAAAAGATAAACAAAATAATTAAAACAAAATAAATTAACAGAAGTTAAACAAACGATAATTTTGAGTGCAATAATAATAATAATAATAATAATAATAATAATAATAATAATAATAAATATCCAATAAAATTGCAATATGTAAATCTAACTATCTAATTTCGATTAGTTGATTTCAGAAGTTCCAGAAAGAACTTTCCATAAAATCTTGCGGGGGTTTTTTGTTATTTTTTTTTTAACTCGAAAAAAAAATAATAAAAACAAGAAGCCTTCGGTTTCTTTATAATTATTTACCAGTAATCTGCTGAACATACAAAATGTAGAGAATTTTCACCTGAGAAGATTAATTAAATCCATATTATTAAATGAAACTGTCTGAATCCAATTCAGACAGTTTCAGTGTTATTCATGTTAGAGCTCGCTCACATTTATAGGATTAATATCCTTTGTTTAAGATAGGAACCGACTGTTTTGATTCTAATGCTTTTCTATGGGAATTTTTCCACTTCAAGACTCGCTAATTTCTTGACAACGATCCACAGGCAAAAGATTTTAAATGTAAAAGTTAGATCTTCTGTGTTTTAAATATGAATGCCAATGTGCAAGAAGATCCATCCATGGTGTTCAAAAACTATTCGGGGAGGGAATAGACACACATACCCACCGAACACATAGGGGAAAGTCGGGTAAGATGACGAAGAGTGTAAGATGACGAACTCAATATTTCTCCGACGCATTCATAGATAGGAGCACCTGTCCAAGCACTTTCTGAAACTCAGGTGATTAGTAACGAAGTTCACTGCAAAGGATATCGGGCAAGATTGTTTTGCGAGCAGTAGCGACTAAGATGTGTTTGTTTCCCGTGCGTTTGTAATTTCACAGCGTAAGGAATTACTCAACTACGCTAAGTTGTTTTTGCTTTTCCATAAAATATTCTCAAAATACAACTTATAATGTAAAGAACCATGTGTGGTGCAGGTTTTTTACGATAAGCTACGGTAATGATAAATAAGTTCTAAACCAAATTGGCGACGTGTGGTAAGATGACGAATGGCAGGGCGGGTAAGATGACGAGAAGTTTGCTTAGTTTGTCATCTTATCTCATCATCTGTTTTTGAGTACCTTTTACGAATAGTTTTGTCCTATTTTAAAAATTGGTTTTGAAACTGAATTTTAGTTGCACTAATTTTTTTCTTTTATTTTAAATCCTCATGTATGACTGTTTATCTATAAATGTTTTAGGAATTATAAACAACATGCCACGAAATTATACAAGGAAAAGTGATAGGGGAAAGTTGGATAAGGTGACAATGAATGCAGCTATTGCTGAAGTAAAAGATAAAACCTCAAGTGTAAATGCTGCAGCAAAGAAACATAACGTGCCAGCATCAACAATAATGTTCTTCTAAATTTTTGTTGTACCTAATTGTTCAAAGTTTTGTTTCATTACGGGCAATCCGTTATTGTGATTTAACTGTTTCATCTTTGACTTTTCTAATTCATGCCTCACGTTAGTGAGTGAAGTTGTTTCTCTGCATCTTTAAAATAAAATGTTTCTAAAATAAAATGTTTCTATGTTAATGTATTACTTTTATCTGTTCGTCATCTTACCCACCTCCCTTCGTCATCTTACCCACCCCCCTTCGTCATCTTACCCCTTAGGTAGGGTGAGATGATGAAAATTACTCCTTTTTTTTTTTGATGTAATATTTTTCATAATTCGAGAGGGTAAAACAGCGTTTCATATTTTTTTATTGAATATAAAGGTTACAAGAAGTGTCCTTTTAAATTTCAGGTTTTTAAACCACTTACTAAGCCGAGGAAAAATCTCTGAAGCTTAAGTTCGTCATCTTACCCTACCTTACCCTACACAGACTTGAGCAGCCTCACTTTCTTACAAAACTATAAAAACTGCGACAATAATAAAGCCACTTTGTTTTTTAATTGAAATTGAAATTTTTTGAAATGGTCTGGAGCAGAAGTGGATCTTTCGTCAAGCCCTAAATCAGGTACTGTGCAGTCGGCATTAAAATGAACAAAAGATCCTTTATTTCTCAAGATCGAAAAGCATTTGTTACCTCAAAAATCATTGGATAATAGAGATCAATTCTCTTGAAAACTGCAACGTGAAGAAAAAGGATTTTTTTTTATATTTTAAATATGAGCACAGTATTTCCTATGAATTATTTAATAAAACTAGTTTTATAATTATTTAATATAACTAATATAACTAGAATTATTTAATATAATTAGAATTATTTAATATAACTATTAATATTTAATATAACTTTAATATAACTACAAATACAACACTTTTTACTATTTTGGATACCGGGAATCCAGGACAGCTGCTTGGCAAATTCACAATTACAAGAAAGTAGACGTGTTTTAAAGTAAATCTAAATTGCATCCCATGTTCAATGTCCACTGACAATGCAAAATTCAAAAGGTGAGCAAAATAATAATGAACTCTGTTTATTACTGCTGCATCCCTGGCCTCCATGTTACTTGCTTCATACAATCCTGTCTCTGATGTTCACTGAATACATTTGTGCCTTCAACATGACCAACCCACCCTTAAAAAAACCCAAAACAATCAGACCTGGTGAACGGGGAGCCATTCGACACGGGTTATCCAACCCGTTCCTGACTGCTACAGCATAATGCGGTGGTAAGTCATCCTGCTTGAACCATTCAGGTTTTCCATCCATTAGCATTAACTAGTCATCTAATGTGCTCGGATGTGTCCACCCAGTTACATTGCCTTCAAAGAAAAACGGTCTTAGATCCGCCGTAGCCCACCCAAAACAAACCTTGGGCTTTTTAAATAGAGGAGATCCAATGAGATTTGTCTTGTGGCTAGTACCACATGTTTTGTTTATTTATCTCTTCACTTAGCTTCATCACTGAACAGAACACAATCTTTGAAAAGTCGGGATTAGTAACCAGGGACAGCGAGAACCACTCGTACATTTCCATTCGACGGTCCAGATCATCCTCTTTTAGCTTCTTTAGCACTTGTAATTAGTACGGGATAAATTTTTCTGTCATCCAAGTCTTAAGAATAGGACTGTAGTCCGGGTTACCTTAAGATCCATGGGCATTCGGCGTGTTGACTTCTTTGAGCTTGCCATTATTATCACCAACACCGTTGCTTTTACTTCATCCGATACGGATGATCGTTCAGAAAAGAGGTTTTCCATTGTCAGTTTCTTAAATTTTCGGGCAAGTTTTGGCACTGCGCATAAATGACACGGATCTGTTTCTGGTGACATTCTTTGAAGTGATCCGCAACTTATCGACTCGGCCTCTCAAAATTATAAACAAAATTGTGAAATCGTTCATTTTTGTCATCCCCATCTTAAATTTGTCTCAAAGAACATCTGTAAAAGCAAACAACTAACGTCGAACCTTATAATTGATCCATTGCTCAATATTATTGAGTTATTAGCAGCAATATGCAATTATTGTAAATAACTGCTTCTATGTCGTGCCTGTGTCCACACTTAATGCTCACGTTGTAATTAAGTATTAAATGTAATGATGATACGATGCATCAATAATGATAACCAAAATTCCAGTAAAATTCGTAAGTGAAAGAACAACCAATTAAGTAATCGGATTGTTAACGTTAAAGATATTCTATAGACTTATCACTTAGATTTCGTTGAAGCAGTGACTCACTCAAATTACTGAAGTGCTATAACTCATATTTGTTAGTCAGGAATTCACAATTTGTTAATATGGAGTTTTTTATTATTTTATATTTACTAAATAGAATACTTAGTATTGGGAAAATCAAGTAAGGAACACTTGTGAGCCCTTAAAATAAGAGACCTAATGCAAGATGCAAATTTTGAAGAACACATCAAGTGCACCTGAAGAGCTCGTTGAAAAAGCTCACGGAAATAAATCAAACATGTTTCTCAATTTTTTGGGGAAATTGAAAAGCTGAAAACATGATGTAATGAATGACCTTAAGAAATCCTACAAGGCCGTGGGATTTAACACAGCTGTTAAAATCTATTTCCTGAAATCCTGTTAAGAAATCTTCCCAGAAAATTTTGGAACTGTCAGTGATGGAAAATGAAGAGAAACGTTTCACAGTTGAAGTATGGCAGAAAAGCACACACTGTGCATTTTAACTTAAGGCAGAATACTATTTCTTTTACTACATACCTACTTACTTTCCCAAATTGTAACTGCATGTATCTTAAAAACCTTGCCTCATGGATAAGACCCAAAAGCATACTTGGATTTAGCAGGAAAAACACAATTCGTTTTACTACTTTACCTCTTGTGATAAACCAAAAGCATTATTTTGTTCCCCAGTATAAACTAAAAAAAAAAACATCTGATTTTTTTTTCTTCTTCTTAGTTTCTAATAATGGTATTTTGTTTTGATAATTTTTGTTTGTTTCTTTTATTTTGCAAAATCTCTTCAATCTCAAAAACGTTTGTGATTCGAAAATGACTTTATAATCAGTTGAAAATCAAATTAAGCTTTATATTTAAATAGCAGTATATCGCAACTTATTCTAAGTTAGGTGTCCAGAAATCTCCTATAAATATATTTAGAAAATTTTGCAATCTGTTACTTCTTCCTTTAATTACTTTTTTTTACTAATTGAAGCATTGGTGATATTTTCTTTTCATGAGAATGTCAAAAGTAATACTATCAATTACTTCTCTTGACAACTCTCTTGTCAATGAATGGAGCTCTCTGAAATGATCTTTTCTCGTCATTGAAAGCGTCAGTGACACAGAACAGGCAGTCACTGGAGGGCGTCTGTTTTGGTTGTGGTGACGCGATAATGTCACAGCCATTGTCATCAGACATGTCGATGCCCATGAATAGTGACGCTATGGGTATTCAAAAGTAAAAATAAATCAATATCAGGGCCTTTAAAATATTTGAATGCATTTGATAGATTCGATGTTCATTCCTGCCAACTGATGAAGTCGTTATAGTTTTTGACTTATTCAAATTTCTTAAATTAAATTTTATAGAATGTTAAACTTTTACTGTAGTTGAAGTTGAGACAGGTTACAATTCTTGCGTTCTGTAAAGAATATGGAAGTAATGGCAAACATTAATGAGTGAAGTAAATTCAACAGCACTTCTTCGGTTATCATTTTGAAAATTTAATTTATTATAATCTTGTGTTTTGATGAAAAACTGAATAAAATAAGCGATTGTATTGATAAGATAATGCATTATTTTTAGAGTAACTTTTATAGATGATCTGCATAGAAAATCCTTAAAATCTGGTCATTCTATTAAATTGGGCACATTTTAATATTTGTAAAATAAATACTTCTTCAACGCCTCTTACTACAGTAAAACATATATTTAATACGAATTTTCGGAAGAACGTTTTCTTTCTTCCTTCTTCAAGTTTTTGATGATAACAATACATATAATAATAACAGGTGATATCATTTAAAAAGCAGATGGGATTTGAAGAAGTATGGTACTGTAACATTTTAATATTATCTACTTTTACTCTAAAAAAGATAATTTTTAGAATATATTTTTGCTCTAGTTGTAATAAAGCGAAACTTAAAGCTGCTATTATTATAGCTTCAGCTTCAAAAAATAAATAAAAACCTAAGTAATCTTTGTGGATATTTATAGTGAATAAAAGTGTTACCTGAAAGAAAATATCCTCTCAAATAAAAATGTATGATTGAAAAAGAGAATATATTTGAAAATGAAAATATATTTGTTTTCGTGCCTAAAAGAAATTGAAGAAATAAATTTTCAATAACACTTTGCTGAAGTATTGTTGATAGTAAGATATGACGATGTCCTACGTAGTTTTGTTAAAAACAATAAAGAACTGCTACAACTGAAGAAATTGTTGCTTGTGAATGTGAATCGATTCCTAGATGGAATAAGTTGTAAGGAATAATTTTTCTCCGAAAAGCTAAGATGGAGAAAGTGTACTGTATTTATTTATTATGAATAGATTGAAATGATGCAGATAATAATTTTCCAATTACTATCGGCCAGTGCTTAATGGTCTGAAAATGAAGACAAAATATAAAAGGTTAAGCTAATGCCAAAAAAGAGGATCTTGGATCCACCCATGTTAAAAAACCCAGCGGAATTCCTCTTATTTATGACCCCAAGCAAGTAGCATCAGTTTATCTTTCTAATGTTTCTTAGCTATCCTCAGCGAAAGAAGAATGAATTCAAACATATACATTCACCATATAGTCAGGACATCATCTGAAAAGTTCTGGATTTCGGAATTCCGGAGTACGGATGCGCAACTGCATTTCATCGTAACTAATTACGACATCCGCTGTGAATTTCTATGACATGTAAACGTTATCACAAAGAGGATTCCTCCATTATTTTAAAGTTCCTGAATGGAAGAAAGGTTGAAGATCATATTTCCTTAAAACGTAAGTTATATTTGAAAATCCATTGATCTCAGTCTTAAAACATGGTAGGGATAGTGATTAGTAAACCAATTACAGGGCTTCGCAACGGCTTCTGAGTCACCTTTACTGTAGAATAGACTTCGCCGGGATGGTCTAGAAAATGCTCGCGCGAGTCTGTTTGCGACCCCATGCTATCTAACCCCTCCCCCTATTTATATGGAATAATCGTCATTCTTAACTCAAATCTTGTTAATACACTGAATTCCGAATAATGATTTAAAAAAGAACAACAACTTAAGTTGATGAGGGGATCGAACCCACGACATTTGCGTTATTACCACGACGCTCTAACTAGCTAACACGCCACCTACAACATTCAACATTCAGGCCACCTACAACTGAGCTAACAGAAGCCGTTGCGAAGCATTGGGATATGTATGCACAGACAAACAAACCGGGGATATAAGGCGTCTTTCAGAAGCCTAAAAAATAGAATCTTCATTGAATTAAAATTATAAGTCAAGCATTTATAATTTTCTAATGTCATTCTTTTATTTTCTAATTTTTGGCTGCGGCTTATTAGCAGAGAAGTAACCAATAGAAAATAATTCTTTGAGTCTCTACAGATGGAAGGACAAAAAAAAAGAATAAATTTAATGTTTTGGATCTCTTTTTTTTTAGATCTCGCCACATCTAAATATCTCAACGACCATTACATTCTTTTTATAACTTGAACTTATCAAATTACTTACATTGGCTTAAATTTTAGTTTAACGCTCAAAAAATTCAAAATAACTTATCAAGCTCTACGACTATATCTACAAAAAGAAATGCTGTAGGACAAAAGAAACTCCTTTACTACATTTCCATTAAAGATGAATTAGGAAAGTTACAGAACTAGGCCAATATCTATCGTAAAGGCATCTTATTATTATTATTATTATTATTATTATTATTATTATTATTATTATT
>JAFIDM010012231.1:132124922-132144316 GCA_023159025.1 Thereuonema tuberculata | reverse complement strand
TTATTATTATTATTATTATTATTATTATTATTATTATTATTATTATTATTATACTGAAGTATCAATTTTTAATATGTTCCGAAGATATTTTGTGGCTTTTATGCAGGAAATGAGGAAATGTATCTTCATTACCTTCCACTGTCGTTTTTACTGCTACTTTTTATTTTTCCTTATTTACTTAATTGCTTAAACACTTATTAGCATTTCAATAGAAAACGAAATGATCACTCATCTTTCCTGGTTACAAAGTTATGACGAAAATTTGAACTTCATGAATCCAGTATTATATCTTTAAGAATAATTACACTGAACTATCTTTATGAATTAAGTTTTTCCCTCTTTAATGCCTGATATATTAATTTTTTTAATGAAGTTTATTATTTCTTCATCTTCAAGAATAACAACAATAATGGAACAGAACCAATTTTGTCTTTAAGGCGACTTGTAATCTTATCAAGGAAAGTGCTATTTGTGAAAAAGGTCTCCGGCATTGCACCTCTAGGCCTCGCGTTGCTAATTAGAGGAGGGAAGGATAATTGTATTATTGGAAGCATTTACCTTCCATCTGAGTGAGTCCATGGGGGGATAAATCCACCACCACCCGATTCCGGTTGCAAATCTCTCTCTGATTTCATTTGCGATATAATTAATATACAGTGGAAAAATCGTTCGTAATATTTTTACAGAAATTGCCCTTTTAATCTGGAAGTTGATGAAGTTAGGATCAATAGAAAGTGACAGCTGTGCAGTTAAGTAACTTTATCTGTATCTCGCTCTTTTGACAAATGAAATTCTCTTACGTAGTAATCTCATTATTTGCAAAATACCTATGGGTGCTCCAGAAACCCCACATTGCTGTAATTATTAGTTTAAAGGTCAGATGGTTACCTGATTAAGTTAAGGATTATTTTTTATTTAGTAGACATCAGTCAAAACGTAATTCAAGTACCTGGGCTAATTACTTGTTCATATTGTTGTAATTACCTGTAATAATATGTTCATATTCTTGCTGAGGATATTTCCAAGTAAATTGTTAAGTTAGTATTATTTTACATTTCAACCAATTTCTGCAGATGAAAAATTAGAAACTTAATATTTCATAATACCGTATGTAGTAAATACTAAGTCTTGTTATGCATTTTATAGTCGTCATTCGTAATTATTAACGGAATGGTAATTAACGATATACGGATGTATCCGCAAGTGATAGGTTAAATGTAAAATTTCTTGATTTCAAATTTAAAAAAATAAATCCGCTCATAAATGGTTAATTCAATAAATATAAAATAAAAAAAATAGCACACTAGTAATTTATTCTTTTATAAATTAAGAATAAACTACTAGTGTGCTATTTTTGCATTTTATATTTGAATTAACAAATGAATTATTTGTAATAATAAAATTGTCAGAAACCGTTGTGATCTCAGAAACGTTGTGATCGCTTTTTGTCAATTACAATTATTAATGCATCGACGATAACACAAACTAATGGGGGCGATAAGAATTTCGAAATAGGCCTAGAATTTCGAAGCAAGCTCTTTAGGGGCCAATTAAAAAGAAATGATTTCACACTATCATTCATTCTTTCATTCGACTTTCGTTTTAATATGGAATTTTATTATTATTATTTAGAAAGAAAACCAAAATCTGCACTTAAATAAACAAATCTCTGTATGTCAACAGAGGGAATCGGGAACGGTCGTTTCGACCTTCTTAGGGACTCATCAGCTCGATCCACCCTTCGTCGATGACAAACCCAGAAAGGCGTGAAAGATAAACGGAAGTGACGTTCGCTCCCGAAAGTGACTCCCGAACAAAATAAACAACAATTAAGAAAAGAGTGCTAAAGTGCACATGAAAAACCTTTTACCTAACAATCATTAAGTTCAAAAGGCATTTAATTACACGAAAACCAAAACCAAAAAGACAATGAATCTTACGATTGTTAGGTCAAAGGTTTTCATGTGCACAAGATCGCGATCTGTCCGAGCTTTTTTTACTTCGCGAAATTAAATGTCGTATACTCGAACCCTATTATCGCCCACACGATTCCAAATCGATTTAAAATGGTCATTTCGCGATTACCTACATCATTCAGAGCGATGTGAGAGAATTTTATACAGTATTTATAAATAATTATAAATCATTACCTTTTCAACACTTTGATGGGTTATATTAGCCAAAATCTTCATACAGTATTTCTGTTTTCTTACGGTATTTTGGTTAAACGAAAAAGTTCGCGATTCTGATATTTTTTTAAAATATATATTTTACGCATTTTCGTGACATCAGGGTGGGTATAGAGTCTCAATTGCTGTAAATAATAAGGAAACAAGCATATTAATTTATACCTTTGATTTCATTTTCATAAAAAATACTGTACTAATAGGTTGTAAACTACAGTAATACTAATGCACAAAACATAACAAAACATAACATAGATATAGTCGGCAACCGCTTCCTCTAATTGAAAAATATAAAGGGATTAGTGGTATAACCCACTAAGTATTAATAGTAAGTAGCAAATCGCGAGCAGTTCTCTAAAATCAATCGATTTTCGTACTTTTTGGGCGAAAATATGGTAAATTTTGCAATTTTACAATTATACACCAAAATAGAAGAGGTCCAAGACCAAATCGCGTTATATCCGAATTCGCGACATAAATGACCGTGTTATAGCCGAGCTTCACTGAATCTATAAATATAATCGATATCTTCTACATCTTGCCAACAAGTCAATCTGATTAATGCTATAGAAATAAATGTATCTATTTTTAAAATCTTTTAAAATTATCTAAAATCATTTTTAAGACAATAAGGGTTTTGAGAAACAATTCAGTGCTACATCTTTCTTTTCATTTTCTTAAGGAGTTAAGAGATAAGTTGGAGGAGTGTCTGACAAACAGAATTCCATGTGCTGCTGAATTACATGACAAAGAGAACATACTTGGATAACCTTAGCCATTTTAATGAAAATCTGAATTTTGTAATTTTTGATCAAGAAAATAATCATGATACCCCTAGCGTATAGTAAATTGACTGTTGATAAAATTAAAGGTAAATGATATCCGAATATGAATACACATGAATGAAATATGTTAGAGAAAAAGTATACGATTTATCTCAAAAAAATGCCAGGAAAGCTAAAATGAGACTAAATGAAGATGAGACTAAATGAAAGACTGTATTTGAAAACAATACTTTTCAATTCTATATCAATTCTAAAGTAAATTCTCAGTAATCAAAATATAACTTTTATTATACTAAGCACAGTTGCCTAACCAATCATCCAATTTGCATTTTGAACACTGATTCTGGTGAATGGAATTTTTTTTTATTGTAAAAATCAAAAATTGGATTTTATTCAATAGTTATTTGAATAAAATTTTTATTCATCTGAATAAAAAAGAAATGTCCCAGAATACTTTCAAGTTTCCGGCATTCTAATGGATGAATTGTCAATTTCCTATCTGGCTATTAGATTTGAATTTTATGACCGAAAATAAGTCAAAACATGAACTATTCAGAAACTACTAGAAGGACCACGTGTCATGATTGAGGCAATGTCAGTAGAAAAGGCGTTTGAAATCTAGAACTGTTATTGCTTAATAACAATTAGATAATTGTCACCATTGAGAATATATATTAATTGCTGATCAGATGAAAACTTGTTAAAACACTAAAAAAACCTTACACATCATTATTAAAATATTACTTCTTCTGCAAAAACTATGTTGTATTGTATATGATCCACGGAATTCCTTAACTTCATTTTACAATTCATGTAGAATGATGCCACAGTTTGCCCGAAATGGGTTAAGATTTCCTTTTTCAAATGTTAGCGTAATAAATATTGTAAACAGAAACTATGAATAAAGTAAATTTCTCTTCAGTTGCTCATCTCACTCAACTCGATTTGAAAGAAATATTTGCCAAGAACAGACATTTACAGAAAACAAAGTAAACGATACTAGAAAAAGTGATAACAAATGTATTACGCTAACTATATAATCATGTATTTTGTTACATGTAAGATATTACTACAAATGAGGGGGAAAAAAGCCTGTCTTTTAAGGAAATGACGAAAGAAAATAACATGCATCTTCTCTGATCCATTTAATAAAGATGCCTGTGCGTTCCAGTGGTTTCCTTAGTTTCGTTTCAATTTCATTCGCCCGATATTAAGGACTCTTCTGTATCTTAATATAAAATGCTTGATATTCATTTCAACATCTGACACCATCGCTTTCAGTTTGATGTCGTTCTCCCTTAAGCCAAAGAGTTGAATAGAAGTGGTGTAATGTCCGACAATGTCTCGGATTACGTGTTATTATGTTATGATGATTTCACTACTTCCATTCATTTATTTTATAAAAGAAAATGAAGAAACATGTTACATCCTAATCAGGAATTACTATGAAAGTTAGGCATTTAATCATAAACAAAGAGATTGAAAGCTTTAGTCCTGACCACGTAAGTCATTTTATATCTGTTTAGATGCGACATCGATAGTTTGAAAGAACAAGAGTTTTCCCTTTTCAAGCCATCAAAATCGTCGTGTGCTCAATCAATAATTCAAAAGGAGTATGTCAAATTCAGAACAGTCCAGCTATTAGAAGAAAAGATTTTCCTCTTACTTTGAGCCCTCATTCTTTCCAAATATATCTTCTTATTTATGAATTCTAAATTTCTATTTTATCATCATCATCATCATTATCATTTATAAATAATAAATATTTTAAATACTTTAAAAAATAATTAAGTAAGACAGATATATTAATACTTAATTTGTCTACCCTACTATTAAATTGTTACAAAATGCGAAAATGGAAATTTGAAACCTCAGATTAGAATGCACTGTTCTAAATAAAACCATTAGCAGCTACATTGTGATGCCAGTTGTTAAAGAAAGCGATGAGAACGGGAAGTCACGGAAACCGGAAGCTTACTCAAACTGATTGTGAAAACGTTTGTAGCTCAGATGTTTAAAAACGATGGTTGTCAGAAAGAGCTAAGTCAGCAAAATACGGAGAGTCATGAATAATCTAATTCAAATTTCTTGATCACATTTTTGGTTTTCTTCACCGCATGTGGATGGGCGTTTTTGCAGAGCATTAGAACGTCCATCTTTTGACAGTATTACTACGTTCTTATTAATTTATATACTGTATATATATAAATGAATTCCAGGTCTGCGCTATATAGAGAAGACATGATAGTGTGATGCATTTGAGGCGGTATGGTAAATAAACCAGATGTGTTCCACAAGCAGTTCGTGGCATCCATTTAGTCAATGTTTTAACTTTCCTAATTGCAAGATGATCACAAATAATGTTCGCAAACGAGAAACAAAAGCTTGTCTGCGAGATTAAGCACAATTGGCAAAGATCATTTTTCAGTTTGCCTGCAATATATGACCGATTGTGACGTACTGCGACTTATGAGATCCTCATTATCGCACTCGAACTTTGTGAACCAATGATATGTAGAGCTTTTAGACGTGTTTCCCTCTCCAAAGAAACATTGATCTTTTTTTGGTGATCTCGCTCGAGTTCCTGCCCAATTTCCTTTCATAAAAGCAAATGATAACAATATATAATTCTCCATCTTGATCGCATCAATGACGTTAAGGACAACTGAGATGCTTGGACAGTTTATAGGCCAAAAATATCTTCTTATTTTCGGAGAATGACTCCAGAGTTCTCCAGACTCTCTACTTTCTGATACAAACCAGAGAATCTCGCATTTTCCCATTTCGTATTTAACAATGTGATAAAGTACGAAAATGGGAAAACAAGAATATTTCTAAGCAAAACAAAACATTTATTTAATAAAAATAAAGGTAAAAAGAAAAATAGATAAAATAATGATAGAAAAAATAAATAAATATTAAAGATATTTATTTTGATTTTGATTATAATAGGTTGTCTGTTTTTTTGATTATAATAAACTTTCAAATTGATTGACTAATTAAGAAAAATATTCCTCTTATTGACATAGTTCGGAAATTTGAGTTCTTTAATAATCTTAAATACCGCTTACGTTGCACTATTCTAGAACAATATATATAACAAATATTTACTTTTGTTAATTTACACAACCATCCTTAAACATAGACACAAATATAAAGTTTTATGCATATGTTTAAATAATAAAAACATTTATTTGTTTAGCTGTTAAACCATCGTCTTAAACCAATTTAAATTGAAAATTACATGGTCAGATAGTTTTTCTTTAAAAATGTTTGCATTGTTAATTTGAGGTTCGAATGGACCCCGTAGTCAAATGATAATTTATCTTCCGCTACCCTAAAGCCACATAAGGCTATAGCGGAACACTTGAACTTAATTTTCAGGTTTGATATAGTCAATGATTGCATATACAGCACGGACTGCTTTTATCGTTTTGTTTTGTTTATTCTATATTTCAATTCTTTACAATTCTATTGTACCAAATTTGATTGTACAAGTATGCTTTATTTTTGACAGTGGTGATACGTTCGTCAACCATCCGTGGGCTTAGCATCAGAATCCATTATCCGATATAGATACATCCATGACTCGGTCTTTGATGAATAGAAATAACAAGAATTTCGAAGAATTTAAAGCTTACTTAGAATAGGATTTCTTCAACTTTTTTTTTTTTTTTTGGAAAATCGTAAAAACAACAAAAACAAAATGCTAAAATAAAACGTTTATTTTAAAATTCTAATATCTGCTGAATAAAAAAAAAATCCTTAAATTCCCATTACTTAAGTTGTCCAAATTTGATTTACTTCAATCACATGAATTAAGCCCTATTTTATGGACTGGCTAGAAGAGCATTAAACGTAATTTTGAAAACAATGAAATATTAATAGAAATCCATTGTTTAGATTCCAATGTTTTTCTATGGGAATTTGTATCCGTTTTCGAGCTAATTTCTTGAGAAACATCCACTTAAAAACGATTTCAAATCGTAAGTTACATTGTCTCTGTTTCTTAACTATGTATGCAAAGTTTAAAGAAGATCCATCCTACGGTTTAAAAGTTGTAAGAGGTGTAGGACATAAAGACTGAGTGATCTGATAAGCCTCACTTTCCAAGAAAAGCAGGCTAACAACAATAGCTATATAATTGCAACTGAATAAATGCTTTCGTGAGTCAAAAACGATTGAGAATTGCTGGGTTATTTCTGTTATTTCTGTTGGTAAAAGCCATCAATATATTGATTGAATCAAATTGATTGATTTACTCGTCATTTTTAGGACCAACAAATTTTATTAACTTTAAATGTTAATTTCAAAGATGGTATAAAAATCAACTGGATAAGGAAGAAGAAACGATGATACGCAATGACACCAAAATATCATTGGGAATAAGTTTTTATTTAAGGATAATAAAACTTCCGAGTCTTCGATTGTATTGGGAGTTTGTTAATTCATTCTTAAGTTTTAAGCAAATACCAATGCATAGAATTGATTAAGGGCGTGTATTTGCAAATGCATGAGGCGTGTAGATGCAAAAGGGACATTATCCATTTTTTGTTAATTTTGTTAATCCAATTTAAAGTATTGTTTTTCTTTAACTTCTTCTGTTTTTTCTAACTCGAAATTGTAGACTTCACCTTTATCGTCAAATGTTCGTGAGTAAGTGAACAGAAATCAGGAATTGTACAACTATATGAGTAATTATATGTTTTTCTTGGTGTCTGTAGTTTTTAAAAAAGTGGATAATGCCCCTTTTGCATCTATATGCCTCGTATGTTTTGTAATTTTTTAGATGTTTCTAATATGTGTAATTAATAATAAATAAACTGTTAAAATGCTTAAAAAAATAGACGATTGAAAGGTAATCAGTAAACTTTTATTTCGAACTGTCATTATAACAACATTTCATTCTATCCTATAGTTATAGTCATGAAAACAGATCTTTTTCTTGATTCGTTTTGCTGATTGGAATTGAAACTTTACAATATAGCCTGAAATTTGGGTAATTAGTTCTGCATTGTTGAAGAGATACAATAACACATAATTGAGAATCAGTTGATTAACTTTATAAGGAGAATTTTGCTTATCTTTCAGCCAAAATATTTGTTTTATGGATATCAATTAATCTGTGATATATTTCATTTCATTTATTCAATAATCAATGAAATGAGTAGACGAAGTTATTGAACAAAATGGTCAATAAATAAATGATTCTGATAACATTATTATATGAAGTCATATTTATTAAATGACAACATTGAAAGTTGAAATTGAAAATTCTGCCTTTGAAAGGTTGCTCTCGGATTACTGATATTGTAAAGGGAATATTAATATGTATAGGCTTTTAGGCATACCTACTTTCCTGCTTTTAGCTGATGATAAATTATTGAATGTATCCGTTTCCATAAATTGCGGAAATATAGTCTCAGTTAACCTTTCCAAACTTCTGGTATTCATTATATTATATTTTAGTAAATAATCATCGGAAAAACAAAAGAATTACAAGAATTACTTTGAAGATTTGGTTCATTTCAGTTTTTTTTAAATAAAATCCATAAGGAATAGAATTTTGTCACTGAAAACTCTTTTAAATAATTCCATCATGATTTTTGAAATTCCAAATTTTTGTTTCCGAATAAAAATTTTAAATTAAATAAGTATGAATATTTCTCTTTAACCTTATAGAGCTTATTATAAAGCAAACATTGTAACACTTATATTACACATTATAAATCATTATAATTGTTGTAGTTCATTTCAATTTTCTTAAGTTTTCAGAAATTAATATTTAAAATTAATTGTCAAATCATTTTGTGATATAAAGGAATATTAAGAGTCCAAACCTTTGAAATGATTTCTTCTTGAATTCTATTTATTCACCGAAAATTTTGAATAAATATTCTTTTCCTATATTTTCTTACTTTCTTAATTGTTATATGGATCTTGTGAATTGCTTCTATGTAATAAAATGTTCTAATATTTCTTTTTGTTTTCTTTACCATATATACCTAAAATGTTTGGAGTCTTCTTCTCTTCAGTTTTATTTCGTTGTTATACATGAAGTAAATAGACTTATGAATTTGACTGAGTATTGTCACTAAGATTCTATCGCCAATGTGACTGGACATATCAAGAAAGCCCAAGACATCGTTTTTGTTCCTGCTTTGGTGAAATGGAAAATCTTTCGCAAGATTAAAACTACTGTTACTTTATAAGACTCATCAGAGTTACAAGCTTACAAGGTTTTTTACTTACGACTCAATTGTATGTTTTACTTGCAGCGATTTTATTTCATTTTTAGAATTAATAAGAGAAGAAACAACACAATAACTCTGCAAATGGAAAACTTTAGACTATGTCTGGTAATTTGAGTTAATTTATTCCGATTCACTGACTGACTTAATAATTTCCTTCGTGGTTTGGCTTCATTATATACTCTCGGGTCTTTCGAGTGCTTTTAAGTTCCTGTTGCTTGGTAGTGGATGAAAATCAACACTAAATCAATACTTAGAAGATTACAACCATCAACTAAGGGAATTATGTCAGAAGGCCTCATGAGGCGATGCTTTCTTGGAAAGCAATGAAGGAAGACAGTTCTAAGCTCATCTTTAACTGTCGAGAACTTTATTCGTTATGTCTTTGTTACAATATTTATTATGATGAATTTTGCTATGAATGTTTTCAGAATTTACGAATCTGTAATATTTGCATTTTTTATTCTTTCCTTTCCATTCAACTACCATTGACTTTCTTTGTTTCGTAGTTTTAAATACAGATTGTGAATTTGATTTGGTAGAAGTATTAGAAGCTTTCGTGAAGCTTTTTACATTATTTTATAACTTATATTTAGCTTGACAAGATAATTTAAAGATTTTTTAAATTCAACGAAAGATAGTGCTTAGTCGCATTTGAGAGATTTTTATTGCTAGTTCTATGGAAGTTTAAAATTCGTTTTACTGTTGATTCTACAAAATACATCGTTGAATTGAAAATCTCATCCGAATGGTGATTCAGCATTTTCGTATCTTTGATCTTAACATTTCGCTCAAAGTCCGATTCGATCATAATGTATCTCATCTGCCATCTCTATCTTGCACTACTCCTTTTAAACAGGTCTGATTTCGATTCCGACATTTTCTTTCCTCTACTTATCTGAGCGCTTCGGTTTCCGATAGTCTGGCCTGTCCACGTTCTCGAATTTTTTCTCTTTGATAAAAGTCTAATGATTAGGCCTACTTATACGATTATTTCATGAAGCGTTTCTTTATTTTTATGTTTCTCCAGCATTTACGACATAGCGCTTTCACATGACTAAGATACTTTTTTTTTCTTTAGAATTAAACAAAATCAAATCAATTATTTATTCATATTTTAAACTGATGCTTGAGCTACATTTCCGTTGATGAATTCGCTGACAGTATTTAATTTAGATTAGAAATGATTCAATGTCTTAATCCACATGAATTTTTATATGTTCAGATAGTTCTTCATGTAAAAGGCCATAATCTTTTCTTTGTGACAGAGAACTTTTTTAAATACAACCCTCTTCTACAATTAAAAAAAATTATACTAAACACTTTATAATTTAAGAATCCCTTTTTTTAACAAAACCTCTATGGATATTTCTCGTAAATGGAAGGAATCTATATTACTAAAATATTTATTTCTCTGTCGGTATGTCTATTTGTCTGTTCGGCGCAATTTCCTAAGCGAATGGAAAATAGAAATAATGTTTACAATGAAACGTCCGCGACAGGAATCGAACCTACAACCTTCTGAACCGAAGTCAGACGTCTTATCCATTAGGCCAAGGGTGACTACTGTACAATTTATATTGTTTTTTGACTTATGTGTCCTTCCCGTTCCCCCAATCAATAATAAATGAATTCAACCTTTTTTTTTTTTGAATCTCAAGATTTTTTATTTAGTTTCGATCCGTCTGTTTATTTTTAATTCGAAAATGACAATTAGAACTGTAATTGCTGAAATGTTGGAATATTTTAAATATAATATTCTTACTCAACCAAATTCTATGTGATATTGAAAAACAAGCACGTATACACGGGAGATGTTTGAATAAAAAAAAGAGTCAAGAAAGAAAGAAGCACTATTTCTATTAGATAGAATACTGAAAAATCACTATTTGTAACTCAAAAACCACTGAAAGGTATCAATTATTATTAAAAAAAGAGATTCAAGAAAGAAAGAAGCACTATTTCTATTAGATAGAATACTGAAAAATAACTATTTGTCACTTAAAAACCATCCCTATTTATAACTCAAAAATCACTGAAAAGTATCAATTGTAATTAAAAAAAAGAGTTTCAAGAAAGAAAGATGCAATATTTCTATTAGGCAGAATACTGAAAAATCACTATTTTTAACTCAAAAACCATCACTATTTGTAACTCAAAAACCCCTGAAAGGTATCAATTGTAATTAAAAAAAGTTTCAAGAAAGACAGAAGCACTATTTCTAGTAGGTAGAATACTGAAAAATCACTTTTTGGAACTCAAAAACTATCACTATTTGTAACTCAAAAACCACTAAAAGGTATCAATTGTAATTAAAAAAAGAGATTCAAGAAAGAAAGAAGCACTATTTCTATTAGATAGAATACCGAAAAATAACTATTTGTCACTTAAAAATATCGAACTACGACAGCAATGATGATGACGAGCTCATCTTTATGATCATTGCTATTTGTTTAATTTGTTTTGTTAAATCAGAAAGATTTTTGTCAGTAAATAACCAAATGAAGAGAAAAAACAAGAAAGGCCACAACAGCCAAGGCCGAAATGGGCACTCACTTCTACCGATAATGACCACTTCTCAATTAAATGACATTTCTAGCTTAAATCCATCTGGAAGGCCAGAAATTGATGAAAAATTGAGAAAACCTCCACTTAGATCAAAAACTAAACTTTATGTTTGCACCTACAATGTTAGAACCCTACTGGGAGAAGACAAACTAGATGAATTTGAAAATGCTCTCAAATCTCTTAATTGGGATATTATAGGACTGTCAGAAGTGAGAAAGGAAGGAAACAACATAATAGAAACAAAAGACTATATACTACATACATTTGGAGAAAAAGGTGGACAAGGAGGAGTTGGAATAATGATTAAGAAAAAATTGAAATATATGATTAAAGACTTTACACCAATATCTTCTAGAATTACATCAGTGACTTTAAGAATAAATAAATCACAAACTATGAAGATTTATCAAGTCTATGCTCCAACCTCCAGTTACCCTGATGAAGTAGTTGATGAGTTCTATGAAGAATTAGAAAATAGTATAAGACTACAGTCAAACTCATATACTTGGACCTTAATTATAGGTGATTTCAATAGTAAAATAGGCAAACAAGATAATGGAGAAATAATAGTTGGAAAATTTGGAATAGGAAATAGAAATGAAAGAGGACATAAATTAGCAGGATTCGCTGAAAGTTACAGGTTCTTTATAGCAAACACTTTTTTTTTTTTTTTAAGAAAAAAGAAATTTGAAAATGGACCTGGAAATCACCTGATGGAAAAATTCTCAATAGCCAATTAGAAATAATTAAAGATGTCTCAGTAATAAATAAATTTGATTTTGACAGTGATCACAGGATGTTACGAGCAAAAATAGAAGTAGTAACAGGAACAAGAAGAAAATTCATAAGAAAGAAATTCAACTTAAATGGGGAGACATTACATATGCATGGAGAAACTTTCAAATTGAATCTATCTAGAGAATTAAACCTACTTGCAGACAAAGCATATACATCGACAACTGAAAAAATGGAAAATATTTACTCAGCAATTGAAAAAACAAATGAAGAAATGTCTAAAGCCTTTAAAAATACTAAAAACAATTCCAGCAAGCTAAGCCAAAATACAAAAGACCTAATAAAGAAGAGAGAAGAAATGAGAAAAAGAAGACATCTTGGAACGAGAGAAAATATAGAATTTGTAGAAACAAGAAAATTGGTAAGAAAGGAGATAAGAAATGATATCAGGTCTTTCAACTTAAATAAAATAAAAGAAGTTATTGAAAACAATAAATCTTTAAAAGTAACTAGGAAGAAACTTAATAGAAGACAAAATTGGATGCCTTGTCTAAAAAACACAAAAGGTGAGATAATATATGATAGAAAGGGAATTATGAACATTTGCGAAAATTTCTATTCAAATATATACCAAGACGTACAAATTGAACGAACAAATGAAAAGTGCAATGAGGAAATCCCAAAAATACTGCTTGATGAAGTAATAGACACCATTTCAGAAATGAAAAATAACAAAAGTCCTGGTCAGGATGGAATATTAGCGGAGCATTTAAAAGAAGGTGGAGAAATACTGTGGAAATCCCTAACAGACTTGTTTAATGAAGTAATAGAAAAAGAAGAGATTCCAGAGCAATGGAATAATGCTGTTATTGTTCTCATCCATAAAAAAGGGAATCGAGATGATATAGATAACTACAGACCCATTAGCCTCCTATCTCAAGTTTATAAACTATTCACAAGAATACTCCTAAAAAGACTAACATTGAAACTAGACGAAGCACAGCCAGTTGAACAAGCAGGTTTTAGATCAAAATTTTCCGCCATCGATCATCTTCACACAATTAATCAGCTGATAGAAAAATCAAATGAATATTAGAATGATGTTCATTTAGTATTCGTAGACTACACAAAGGCATTTGATTCAATACATCACAATGAGATGAACCAAGCAATAATGAAACAAACACTTGAAGGAAAATACGCCAGAATAATTGATAAAATCTATGAAAAAGCAACAGCTTCAATAAAGTTGGAAAATCTAGGTTCACCATTTAATATACAAAGAGGAGTTCGACAAGGAGACCCACTTTCTCCAAAACTATTCAACGCTATACTAGAAGAAGTATTTAAAAATCTAAAATGGGAAGAAAGGGGACTAAACATAAATGGCAGATTTTTAAATCATTAAGATTTGCAGATGATATTGTCCTTAAAATCGAACCAGGAAATGCAAACCATGATAAATGAACTATGGTGGGAAAGTTCTAAGGTTGGACTTAAAATAAACTTTGATAAAACAAAATATATGGAAAAGAATAATAAAGGAGAAAAAATATATTTAGGAAGCAAAGAAATTGAAAATGTAGATGAATACATCTACCTTGGACAGATTGTAAGCTTCAAGGATAGACAAGATCGAGAAATCAATAGAAGAATTGTTCAAGGTAACAGAGCCTTTTGGACACTTAAGGAATACCTTACAGGTGATCTCCCAATATGTCTGAAAAGAAAAATATTTGACATATGTATTACCCCTGTATTCACATATGGCAGTGAAACTTGGAACACCACAGAAAGACAATGCGAGAAATTAAGAGTGTCACAAAGGAAACTTGAAAGGAGAATGCTAAATATAACTATAAAGGACAAAATAAGAAATGAAACTATAAGGAAACAAACAGGAATCAAAGACTTTATAGAAGTAATAAAAAATTCTAAATGGAGATGGGCAGGGCATTTGGGAAGAATGAATGATGAAAGATGGACTCGATTACTAACGGAATGGCAGCCAAGAAATGGAAAGAGAAAAAGAGGACGCCCAAAAAAGAGATGGAGAGATGACCTACAGAAATTCAGGGGTGCAAGATGGTGGAGAGAGACAAAAGATAGAAGAAGGTGGCGGAAATTGGGGGAGGCCTATGTCCTGCAGTGGACTGAACCAGGCTAAGAAGAAGAAGAAGAAGAAGAAGAAGAATAACCAGCTTGTTATTTTGTATATAACTATTTAAAGGTTATTTTGACTGCTCAGTGAGTGTTTAGAGTGATCTAACTGAAGGTAGGTTTGGGGTATTAATTTGCTTAATTTAAACAAAATATAATTTTTTTAAATTAACAACATTGTAGATAAACATTTTGTAAAAACATTTTTATGTATGAAGCATTTTTTTTCCTTTTTTATTTTGAATCTATTACATTAGAATTCCGTTAGGAACTCAAGGCTTTTATCAACAGATGCTGCAGATATTATTAAGGATACATTGATATAAAAAAGATAAAAAAAATCATTATGAAATGAGTTATATATCATTTAGAGTGTATAAAAGTAAATAATTACATACATTCTTTGACAAAAAAAATCGACGCACCAAGAAGGAATTATCCAAAAATTTGGATAATTTGAGACAAAATTTGGTACACTCAATATCCATGTACAGAAAACGAAATGATTAGAATTTTAGAACAATTGGATGATTTATTGGACAGAAAGAGCTACATAAAGTGAGCAGGTCAGTATGGCGTTGGTCCAACTCTGGCCTGGATACACTCTGTTACCCTACGTGGCATTGATTGATACAGTTGGCGGATGGTGTTCTGCGGGATTTCTTGCCAAACGGCCTCCAATTAGCGGGCTCATAGGTAATCATCCTGTGGTGGTCACACTTGACGCCTCAATAAGAGAGAGATCTGGCGATCTGGATGGCCAAGGAAATGTGTCGCAACCACGAAAACAATCAATGCAGAGGGGTTCCTTGTGTGCAGAGGGGTTCCTAGTTGAAAAGTAAGCCCTGGGTGCCGCGAAAGGATCGGTAACACAATTGGTCGTAGAATTTCGTCAACGTACCGCTGTGCTATGAAGGTGCAACGGAGGACTACCAAGGGAGGGCTATCAAAAAGATACCCGAGATCGCAACTTCCTGTTGTAGAGCCATATGGCGTACGACAGTAAGAACTGGATCATGACGATGTCCGGGCCATCTCCAGATACGTCTGCGCTGATAGTCAAGTGTTCAGTTCGAAACGGGACTCATCACTGAGACAATTAGTCCCCAATCACCACAATTCCACGGTTATCAGTCCCAGCACCACTGCAATCACTCTTGACGGTCCTGTATGTTCAATTTATTTTTTATTTTTAATTTTTAATATAAGTTTTTTATATCTTTTTTTGTTGAGTTTCACTCTATGTATTTCTAAGTCTTGAATATGTCTGTAATTTCTCCTAATAATCTACCAGACCTTTCATTTTTTTCCTTTTCCTTATTTTCCTGCTGCATCTAATGTTTTGAGTTTTCCTTATTTGATTGTTCTGTTTGCTTTGTCTTTAATTTAGATCCTCATATTTATCAGAAAGAAATTGAAACGATGTTTTCAACTCGTTAACATCACTTTTAATTGTATCTAAGTTTGTAACTTATCGCTAATTTCAATCAACATTTCTCTCGTTATTGAATCATCTTTCTCAAACTTTCCTGTTTCTCAGTAACGTCTTTTTGTTACAGGCCTATTTTTTCTTATTATCTTTGCTCACTTTTTTTTACTTGAAATGATAATTATTATTGTAGGATTGACAATAATTTCTGATCTTTTGAGATTCTGTTTACCAGAGCGCAAATTTTGTTGCTGGATATTGTGCTTTTTAGGGATGGGATTGATCACGAATGACCTCATCATGCCAACATATTTTAAGTTTATTTATTAATAATTGTCTTAAATGGCATTATTTTGTTCTTCGTTACAAATCTGCAGCATTAAATAAAAGTGTGTGTAGATGTTTACCTAGAGCATGGATGGAATTTGCTTGTTGAATAATAGAAAATCAAAATAACCAGCAAATCATAGTTTCGAGCTTAAAGAATAAAGAACTGGATATCGAGATTTAAAGAAACTTTATAATTGATATACATTAAGATATAATCTTTCTCTGATTTCAGTAAACAACGAAAAATGAGATGGATCTCAATTTAGTATTTAGATAATCTTATCGTCTGTATTTAGATATCCCAGGGAACTGAAGCTTAAAGTCATTTCACTTCAACATTTGTTTCCTATTTGTCACCAATGATATCCTTGTTAATACCTAAAAAATCATAGAACCTGATTAATTTTACTTTGCCTGATCTGCAAATAATTATTGTTGATAAACTCAAGTTATATGATGCAACTTGAATAAAAGTAACCCCTTTTCTAGAATCATTATTCTTAAAACTAAGAAGAAATTAAATCAGCAACCTCGGAGAAATTCAAATTAAATAGGCGTGTCTATATATTAATCGTATATCTACAATTACAATACTTATTATATATTACATATTATACAATATATATACTCTTATGTTAAATATTATTGATAAGTTAGATTGATTTCTATTATTCATATTAGTCAATATGTCATATATTTTTTTTCTTTTTTTTCCAGTGATGTAGCTGAAGGCATTCCAGTGGATAATCAGCATTTTGTTCATTTGTTTTGTTTATCGCAATTATTGGTCCGGGAATTGATCAAATGCAGGCGACTGGTAGGTGCCAATCCGGTGGATATGACGCAGTATCTCGGTAAGTTTAGTTTTAAAACTAAGTAATTTTTGATTAAAAAAAAGGAAATCACGGTTAAAATAAATAAATATTTAATCAAAATATTATTGAATGAAAACAAAATTATGTTGCCCCATGTTTTTATTTAATTAAGGAATGCCAGAGGAAAAATTTCTTCTGCTTTTCTTTTTGATGGTTTGTAATTAACAGTAATAATAATAATAATAAAAATTACAGTTCAAGTTTTGTTTTTCCAGAAGCTGATGATTTCACAATTGTAATTACTTATTATATAAATCTATTTCAATGATTCGACTAATATTTAAATGCCGCAGTTAATTTTGAATAATAGTAGCTAATGCCGAAATCGATTCAGATCAATTAAATTGGATAGATTTTAAAGCAAATCTAAAACTCAGTTCCGTTCTGTTGTCCATAGCAATTTTAGTAGTATTTTTTTTAAGTAACAGTTACAAAAATATGAAAGAATTATCTTCTTTTCAACAAAATAGTCTGAAAAGTTCTACATTAAAATAAGATAAATTCAATCCTATTCAAAAGCACTTTATATATTTAGGAATACATTTTTAGTACATTTTAGGTTTAGACAGTTGAAGCTTGTATATTGAAAGTTAAGCCTAAGCTTCAATTTAATGAAGTTCTTGCATAAAAACTTCTGCAAAGCTATAATCCAAGTAGTTAACGATACTAATCTCTGCTAAACATTAAATTATGGTTAGTGTTGTGATGATTATAAAAAAGGGAAAGATTAATTAAGAGATATTGAAACGTAAAGTATGCGTTGTGGCAATTATGAATTTACAAGCAGTTTCCAAATATCAAAGAACTTATTATTTAAGAACAAAAAAAAAATTGATTTGATGTTAAAATATAGATTAGATTACTTATTATTATGCAGAAATGATAACGTATTAATATGTATTATTTATCGTATTAATGATAATAATTTTACTGAAAATATAACAGCAAGTTATTAGACTGTAATAATATATTCTAAAGCGTTCGCTTGTTACCGGTGTTCTACTGCGATGGAGAGGAAGAACTGCTTTCAGAGAATCTGTGATTTTTGTAACTGTTTGTCTGTGCTAATTTTTTTTTGCGGACATTTCATAATTCGTATTGCAAATCATGCTTACTAATCTAAAAAAATTACGCCCGCTAAGTTTCACAGAGACATAGAGAAGCGCATTACATGTGAGATGATTACTCAATTTGTCATTGGTTTACGCCATTGATATATTAGTTCAACGTTACCAAAGTTAGGAGGGAAGTTACTTTGCAGTTTTCATATATCAAGGTTTTGAATGGAATGGTTCGTTGTTTACGATTTTTAGTTAATTTGTACAACTAAATGCCTGAGTTATGTAGGTAAGAATTAGAAGAAAATAATACGAATTAATGACTTAGCAATATTGAGCAATAGTTGTATATTTTTTTTAAAGACTGCATATGTATTTAAATGAAGAGATACATTTTTAAGCTCTTAAAATATTTGTCATTGCAAACCATTAATTTACAGCCAAGTTCTAGAATTATTAAAACTTCTGAAAGAAAACTGTTTGGGGATTTGTATGCTTGCAATGATATCCTGCCCTTCGTATTCCCTATTTTTATCGAGCTGTTGCCGTGCCATCTCGATCTTCTGCACTTTCTTAATAATCTTCTTTTTCATTTCTTCAGGAAGGCTTCACCTTCGTAGTTAAATGCAACATATTCTCCACAAATCCACTTCATTACTTTAAAACTTCTTTCGTAGGCGTTTTGCTGCTGCAGTCACAGTTGTTTGATAATCTCAGATTTTCTTCTCTATCAAATGTTCGTCAACATCGTTTTATATCGATTCTTCCCCCGGCATGACTGATTTTCCCCTTTTTAATATTTTCTTTTTAAAGATGAACTAATTTCTCTCTTAATGCGAATATTCAACAGCAAAAATCTATCAGGAAAGTAATAATATTTTGTGCAAAGTAAACCTGAGTTTTCAAATGGCCTCGGTGAAGAAACGAATTCTACATCAACACAAATTTCATCCGTATCAAATTCAATTGGTATAGGAACTCAATGAAGACGATTTTGACCACCGTGAGCAATTTTGT
>JAFIDM010012231.1:132108345-132124522 GCA_023159025.1 Thereuonema tuberculata | reverse complement strand
TATTGAGAATGATCAGCAGTATATCGAACATCAGTTGGTATTCCAACAGGATGGAGCTGTTACCCAATATGCAGCACCCGTTCAACAATATTTAGATCAAAGGTTTCCGTGTTAATGGATTGGAAGGAGGGGCACTATTGAATATCCCTTACGATCGCCAGACTTATCGCCGTTGGATTTCTTTTCATGGGGTCACTTAGAAGTAAAATTTACGCAACGCAAGCAGCATGTTTAGAAGATGTACGGCAACGTATTGCCACAGAAATGCCATAAGATTAGTGCAGAAATGCTCCAGAATGTGCGACAACGTTTGGAACAAAATCTTTATTATTGTATGGAAGCTCTTGGTCTGCATTCCAACATTTAATAAAATGATACATAAGTAACTATTTTACTATTTTGTTTTGTTTGATACGCAATTTCTCTATCATTATTGCTTCCACTGTGAAAACAAAAACACATTTCAACTTGAAATTTCGCGATCTTTTCAATGAATTACTTGACCATCTTTTTCATTTAAAATTTTGGGGATAGATTTTTGGGGATAAACCCCGTTTAGGAAATTAATTGCAGAGATTAAAAATACGCACAATCATTGATATCATTGAAAATAAAATTGACATATCCGAGCAATTTCTAAAACAATGTGCTGAAATGGCACAAACACTGCTGCTTTTCGGTCACCCGTATGTATCCCTTTGCATTATTCCTGCATCAATCGACATTTGTCGTGATTTTAAATGAAACTAATAAATGCATAAAAAGATTCATTAAAATAACGTCAAGCTTAAATAATTTAATTGACATTAATTTATTAAAATCAATCTAGTAATGCTTGATTATGGGTTTATAGTTAAATCAAGGAAAAATCAGAAGTTCATTTGCAAGAATAATAAATAATTTCATATTTTTTCCAAAGAAAGCATTGTTTATAATTTCCTCAGTAAACTTCAGTTTGTGAATGCGGATTTTAAAGTATATAAATAGCACAGGTAAATTTCAGACTTTCTTTGCTTCTTTTCATCGTAATGAATGATGAATTTTGCTTGTTGGCACGTATTTGATAATTCAACAGTTTGAAGGGTGTGTTATTGATTGCTTCTAAGTGGGTGTGTTTCTTTAAGGGATCCGCAGGTGCTCTATAACAGAGGGTGGCTAATGGAATGGCCGTTGGAATGAGTTAATGAGACAAGGACATTTTAAAGAGTTTCTAACACTTAAAATGCATATTTAATTCACCCACTGGAAAACCTAAACCTAACGTAAATCAAGCAGGATTTCGTTGAAATGGAAAATTAGATGCTTTTAAAGATACCTTTTTTTCCCTAACACTTTTTTATTACATTTATTTAAATAAAAGATAGAACAATATTATTGCAGGAGATAATGCAAAAAGTGAAATAAATATTTTACAATATAAAAAAATGTTTATTTTTTGCATATATTTTTTAATTAGATTAGGAATTTACGAACTGTAACCATTTTGTTAATTTTGTCGTTTTCTGTTTAGAAAGTATTAAAATATCAATTATTACTAACAAATGCACAACAGTATCAAGAATTATTTACTTTTGTATTTCGATGTAGGCTTTAGGCTTTTATGCACTCTATTTCAGCGGTCGCCAACCTTTAGAACTTCATGGACCACTAAATGTATAATTTGAAATTTGGCAGACCACTAATATGAATTTAGAAAAAAAAAGGGGAAATACATATATATAATAATAATCAGAAAACTTTTATTTTATTAATTTGAGATGCACCCATAAAAGGTAAATTTTTAAAAAAGGTCCAAAATATTGGACAAAGGGCTGTAAAGGGTTACAATTGAAATAATGTCCCAATTTTTCTGCGGTTGAACAAAATTTTGCACGGACCAGCGGTTGGCGACCGCTGCTCTATTAGGAATGCATTGATCTCTGTTGTAAGTACCTTTTCCTTAGTGTTTTCTGTCGAGGTTATTCCTACCAGGTAATCTCAATCAGGCACTTTTTTTTATTATTATTTGAATTATTTTTTCAAACATATTGGCTGTTATTGGGTTTGTTGTGATTTAGCTACTGCAATATACCTTCGTGGCTTCTTATTGCTATGTCAACATGGCTCTTTCTCGACTAGTATTAATATTTCCTTCTGAAATCAAGAGAGTGAATTGTTTCCTGGAATCATCTGCTAGAAAGAGATTAATAGTTGATTCCAACACAGAATGAAAGAAAGCCTGTAATGAAATCCAACTGGATGCTGATGATAGAACGTAGAATATCAAAGTATGACAATCTCTATTCTAGCGTTTAGTATGACTTCAAAGCAAGTCAAATTTTGAAATCAATATCCAAACCCTATAATTCGGTCATGAATTGCATTCAAATCCTGATCCGTTTAATTAACGTAAAAAATATGATCTCCTACCTTCATAAATGGCCAGTCCAATATTTAAATATTAATTACACAAAAAATGTTTTTCTTTGAGACAGAAACATTTATGATTTTATTTCTATTTCGGAAATTAAGAACCGTAAAACCTATATTATATTTCGGACAACCAGGAATTTATTAATTACGGAACTTTTTAATGAACTTATAATTTATTAAAGAAGACAAATTGTAGACTTTATTAAAAGTCAAACAGTTTCTTCTTTGACCGAGACGTATTTTGAATATTAAATATTACGTGCTACGAAACGAAAACATTTAATTTGGATTCGAAAACGAGAGAAAATAAAAAATTATTTTCAATTGCTAACAATAACTATAGAAGCAAAAAAAAAGCTAATGATGTAATAATAATTCGCATAGGAAGAATACGAATGTTAGATGAATGCGAATCCTGAATAACAAATTAGTATGGATGGTAATACAGATGCTCCTCACTTTACGATGCGGTTATGTTCCGATTACAAAATATCGTAATGAATACAATAAGTATTATAAAAATATATTATTATACATACTTTTATATTACACTTGCAATAGTTAATTACAGTAATTATTTTTTTATTTAATGATTCAATGACAATAACTACTGTCATTGAATCATTAAATAAACAAATAATTACTGTAATTAACTATTGTAAGTGTAATGTAAAAGTATGTATGTAAAAGTAAATAAATGAATACAAGTTTATCCTATCAAACATATGTACAAAAAAAATACTTTTACTTTATATATATATAAAGGAGACTGAGGGTCTGCTCCTTGCTGCACAGGAACAGGCCCTTCAGACCAATGTTACGAAGGCCAAAATACAAGGCACAAGCACCAACAGCCTCTGCAGACTGTGTAACAACCGAGAAGAAACTGTAATCATATAATCTGTGAGTGATCTACAATTGCTCATACAGAATATAAAAAGCGACATGATGATGTAGCCAAGAAAATACATTGGGCACTATGCCGTAAATTTGGATTCCATACATCAGAAAAACCCTGGCATCACAGTATAGAAAAGGTCTTGGACAACGGGCAAGTTAAAATCCTCTGGGATTTTCGTATCCAAACAGACCAGCATGTAACAGCTAATACGCCCGATATTACATTAATTGAACAACAAAATGTGCCCCTAATTGACATCGCCATCCCTGGGGACTGTAGACTCCAGGAAAAAGAACTGGAAAAAATCAACAAATACAGGGCTCTGGCACTTGAAATTACACGAATATGGAATAAAACAACTACAGTGCTACCAATCATCATTGGTGCACTAGGAACACTATCACCTAAATTTATGGACTATTACACCAGACTTGGAGCACCAGGAATAACAACAGCTGAATTACAAAAGACAGCCATCATTGGCACTGCGAACATTTTACGTCAATACCTTAGCAACACTTAGGCCCCTGGTTGAGGCCTGTCTTGCCTAAGAAAATGCCAGTGATAAACGTGATTTTTTTGTGTTTGTTTGGGTGAACGTTTACACTGTGTAACTTGTTTAAAAAGAGTAAAATTTGTTTTATATATATATATATATATATATACAGTGGAACTTGGATAATTCCGAGGGCTCTATGACATAAAGGCCTAAGTGACAAAATCTCCATTCCCAGTTATTAAGGGTTTTATGTTTGTATTGCCTTGCAGTTCTATGGAAGTAGCTTTTTATGGAAGCAGAATTCTACCAGTTGCAATGAAATTTTCAGTTAGGTCTCTTTTTCATATGAAAGATATGGTTCTCGGATTTCACTTAAGACATGTAACTCAATTTTTACAAAAATGTCACTTAGGCCTTTATGTCATAGAGCCCTCGATTCGAACGTCTTTAATTCGAAATCGTGGTTAATTCGAAGATTTCTCTCAGTCCCTTGAACTTCTTATTAAATCAATGTTAAAAAATCATGGATAATTCGAAATTAAACTTCCTTAATTCGAAGTTTTTTAAAAATTTTTCCAACCGTAATTACTTTTCGGCATTTCATCGTTAAGAAATTCGACATGTGACAACTGAAATCCCCTTCCCGCCACCGTTCGACACGTGACGCTTCAGACGCCATTCGAGCTTCCTGCTATCAGTGTCACCATGTCTTTCAGTAAACCACGCGTGTACAAGAATTTAACGTCAATAGGAAAAAAACAAGAATTTAGCAATAGGACGTAGAAAGAAGAAACGATCTTAAATGGACAAGAGAAATTGAAGTGACAGGAGACCTAGAAAATATCCACTTGTCTTATTGGTGGATGGAATAAAATTTTTGTTGGATTCGAACAAGAGTTTTTTGAGCGAAAGAAAACAAGGGAAAAAAAAAATTGGATTTTTCTTTCTTCTGGGATTGAAAACAGAGTGCTAATAATACACAAAACTCACCCTTCACCAATCTTCCAACATTCAAACACACGTTAACACAAACATATCATTCTTCTAGCAACAAGCCATTCCATGAATTGAGCCCCTCTAAGCGCTGGACAAGCGAAGGATTCAGTTCACGTAATGGACAGTCATTCCTCCAACTTACAAAATAATTTCCTATTGGGGTACACAAATACATTAAAATTTTTAAAATTACGTATAAAAATCACTTTTCATCAAAGACACGATCCACCGCTTGCGAAGCACTTTTCTATTGACCTTTGCCCCAAATTTGAAACACAAATATTTTTGTTCATTTGTGTTATTTCTTTATACCAAAACATCATCTGCTACAATTATTATATAACTTACTATTTCTATTTTCAATTAAAAACAATTACAGATTGGACAATATTATAAAAATAAGCGTTTTAAACTTAATTTTAAGAAAAAAAATTCAACTGAAATCCTAAAAACTTTTCTTGCTTGTTAGGATATATTAGTAAAATAATAGTATCACAACTGTTACGCTTGTACTTATTTTATTACATAATATTTACTTACATAAAATTACATTTGGTTCTGGCTCAAGTGATGGTTCTCAATAAGTAAGTTCAGATTTCAGTTCGATACAGAAGATCGAAGGCAACTGCTCAATTGATTTTCCGGGTTCCATAGCAGCTCTCCCACACTCATCAGGAAGCTGTCGCTAACAGACAAATACAATTGCGAAAAAAAAAATTGAAAAAGTGAGAAAACGTGTTTTTGGTATTTCTTTTTCACAGTTCGACCCTTCCCTCTCTGTACGAAAGTGCTTTTATATCAATATTTTATTCTATTAAAGCAGTAATCTTTTTTATAACTGAATAATAATAATTATTGGGTCAAAGGTATTTTTTGTTTCATCAGGTGTAAACACTTGTTTTATTTTAACATTGTCTACGTGTCGTTGTTAAAAAATGGACCTCCAAAAAAAAAAAAAAAAAGAGCTGTTTAGATTCGACCCGCTTGATGGACACTTCCATTTTATGCAGCTGGGGGATGTTAGGCATTGAAAGAGTTGAAATCCTGTGCAATGTTGCGATGACATGCATAGAAGGGATTTGGTGTCGTGTGACAGTCCATTGTGTCCGTTGCTTAAATTAGAATGGATAGTAGAGGCCTCTGGGGACCAAAATCTGAATTAAACATATATTATCAAATTTAACCAACTAATTTATATTCTCCATTTGAATTAGTTTAAGTTAAGATAAAAGTAAAGAAAATAAAATCGAAATTTATAGTCGAAAGAAAAAATCGTTTCATATTATATAATCATCTCATCGAATTAATACTAATAAATAACACTAAAAGGGTTTCCGTGTTGGTTAATTTTCATCTAATTGCATCAACACCTTCCTGACAGGTGAGAATCACTAATAAATAAGGGCAACATTACTCTTACTTAAAAAATTTTTTAGTCAATTAAAATACACGAAAGAAGATTTAGGACAACCAAATTTTGCGAATATTCCTCGTCTGCTTTGTTAAATTATAATAAAAGCAACCGATTTGAAGCACAATTGATTGAAACTACATCTGTTTCTTTTATTTAATTTTTAATATATC
Organism: Thereuonema tuberculata; assembly: GCA_023159025.1. NCBI lineage: Eukaryota > Metazoa > Arthropoda > Chilopoda > Scutigeromorpha > Scutigeridae > Thereuonema > Thereuonema tuberculata. The sequence goes on along the minus strand of JAFIDM010012231.1, from coordinate 132,118,130 downwards.
AATTGATAATAAATGATGCTTTTTCTTCATTTTTACCATTCGACGAAATCGAAAGGTATTTTTTGTTTTGTTTTTTCTGTTTGAAACTTCACTTCTAGAACTAAAAAAATAGGAGCAATCGAGTGTTTATACTTCGCACATCTTTTTTATCAATTATTTACTTTTTTCTTTTTTGATATTTTTCCATTATCCGGACGTCACATTGAAATTCAGTTAAATTTTCAGAATTTTGAAATTCATTGATAAAAGAAATATATAAAAGAAATAAAAGGTTTGCATTCGCCTGAATTGCTTGAGTCAGGAGCTTAAAATATACACTCAGAGAAATTGGAAGAATACATTAATTATGGGTAATAACTAAAGCTAAATTTTCATTTTTTTTTTTTTTTATAAATTCAATCTGTCAGCAGCATCTACTGGGACATTTGTCCATAAGTTTCTGAAATTTTGCTGTTTGGATTCCCTTACAAAACGCCATGTTAAATAATTCGCCCTTTTACTTGAAATCTATAAATTGTCTGTGAAATTAATAGTCTTAACATTTGCGTAAGAAATCTTCTAACAGCAGTTTACAAAATTCCCTAAAAAAAATATTAACTATAACGCTTAAGAGCTTATTAAAGAAAATAAACATTGATGCTAAAATTGACTTGTTCAGACAGCAGAATATAAGAACATCAAAAGAATTGTAATTGTACATAGTTTCAGGTCATTTTGCAACTAATGAAAATTTTCACATAAAAAGAGATTGTCTTATCTCAACTTTTCCGTCTGTAATTTCTTGAAACGTTTCTGAAATTTGTAGGCTTTTTGCATAACTCTAATGCATCTTGTTAGCTGGATGCATTAGAGAATATTTCATACATTGAATTTCACTTCATACTTATTAGAGTAGACGATTAATAGCTTCCATTGACATTGCTCTGAAAGTCGACTATAAATTATTTTTATAGTGTCATTAAAAAGTCCGTTGACGTTAAATAACCGTAAACTACAAATTAGAGGCTCTCCCAAAATATCAAAAATAAAGCATTTTCAAAAATTACAGAAAAACTAATGTTTTCTGACAATTCAACATTTTATCATTTTCTAGCTTCTTAAGCAGCAACAATTTTAATTCTAGAGCTAAAGCAAATATTTTATTTACTTATTTGATTTATTTACTTATTTTTTTTTATCTAAAATAAAGGAATAATGTACGGCGATATTTATCACAGCAGAATAAATATAGCTTTTTTTTTATCCAAGAATGTTAATGCAAAGGAGAATAACTGAACAAATTATTAAGAATAATTCAACTTAGATTATCAACTTTTGTCATCACTTAAGTTTCTTGAATTAAAAAAAAAATCATAAACATGTCACTATTGCACTTTTAAAACACTAGGGCCACCTTTTCATGGTATTATTTAACTTATTTCATTGTTTTACTTATTTGTTTTCTGATTTCATTCTTTGATTTAATTAAGGATTTTTGTTGGTTATATTTAACTGTAAGGTCATATGTCTGATGACATGTGGTTCAATCCCTATTATCTTGGTTCACCTCATTTGTAAACTGTTACAAGTAAATCTACCTAATTCGTAGGAGATAAAAATTGTGCAGTATGATAAGCAAGAAATATTTTTAGTGGAAGTACAAACAAAAGAAATTCAAGTACGGTTTCATATCAATACTGAAGATTAAAAAATGTAAGTTTCCGTATAAATTAAAACTTAATAGGAGGTTTAACTGAAATGAAATCCAATGAAAACTTACTTTTGATTAAGGCCTATTGATTGACTACAGATCAGCAAATTGCTCTGAAATTTTTCAATATTGGTATTTTATTGGCAGGTTATTTAATACAGTGTTTTTTCATTGATATTAAATGAAAATTGACTCAACTGGGACCAAAAACGGTAATTACATTTTATCATTAATCTCGATTAATCACCAACTGAATAATCTGTAAAGCAGAAAGTATCCTCTGTCTGCTTCTATTTCATTTCGTTATAATTACGTACATAAATGTGTTCCATTCGAAAAGGTTTGTAAATTATCCTTTTAATTATCAGAGGCGATAAAATAAGAACGTTTTCAAAACTCATTTTTTTTCCGAGATTTGTAATTACAGAAATAAACCCTTCAATTTTCTCAAGAAAATGCTTTGGTGGGTTTCGCCATCTGCTTCTAAACCCGTCAGTTCTTTCCGATTCGCGAAGTTCATAATCCGTCCTGGAAGGGATTAAGAAAAGAAGTGGAATCCTAGAATCCAATTTCCTGTCTTTGAATTGACATTTACCTTAGGAAAGGTTTAATTTTCCAAAGTTAATCATTGACAGTGAAGAAGAAATCTATTTGACTCCGATGTAAAGAAGTAGGTAATGATATTTTTAATTATTCGTTTGTACAAAGAAAGCAAATTTTACAGTTGACGTACCAATTTTTAAATATAGACATGAAAACCTTTCGCGTGACTCCTTTTTTTATTCTAATCCTTAAATCTGGAAAACTAGGAACCAGAGACCCAAAAAATAGAATTTTTCAAAATTTCATTCAACACTTATAAACACATGGAATACTGAGCTTTTAGTTTTTAACGACAAAGTAAAAGATTATGTAATTGCATATTTAAAATTAAAATTAAACAAAAGCTTTTGCTTACAAAGGCAAATTAGCAAGCAATATTTAGAATCAAAATACACTACTTTCTTCTTTTTGTAATTTAAGCCTTTTTTTTTCATTTATAGTTTTGTTACTTTTCAGATTCCGTTTATTTTCTTAGCATTAATATTTGATTGGATTCAGTTTTATCCTTCATTATCATTTTTCTTTAATAATTTTGTTCATTTGCCCTTTTGTTGCATTTATTCAGTATTGCGATTTTTTTTATTTTTATTATTATCATTATATAAGTGGCCATAATTAAAGAGGAAGTGTTCAGAGCCCTACAGCGAAAACTGTAGTGGACAAAATGAAACCAAACTTGGTGTAAGTGCTCTCTGGAATATGAGCTTTAAAAAAAAAGTTCAAAATTTCTCCACCAAGGTAAGTTTGGTACTAGAAGCGCTTGAAATTTGCATAATCTCACTAATGCTATTGAGGAGTTTGTGTATATAAGGAATACGGAAGCTGATTCGCGTCATTCTGATAAGACTTAAGTGCTGTAGTTCTCACGTTATCTGATGTGCGTTGCTAGTCAAGTTTACTATCAATAGCGCAGTAACGCTAAAGCCACCCTTCGAGGATTCCAGCATGAGAACTATATGAGAAAAGATCCAATGAGAATAACACATTCTAGAAAAGGGAATTTTACGATTTAAAAATAGCGGACTTTCAGCAGATTGGACAGGATGAGGGTGAAAACCTATTATTCTTCAACAAGTTAAAAAAGTTGTAACTGCAGTCTTGTAACACAGAATAAATAACGCGAGTGTGCAGAAGTGCTCGGGCAATGTCAAAACAACTGGATTTGCTATATTCAACTGCGTGGAAAATTCTGCATCAAATGCTGAAGTTTTTGCCCTAGATCTCCCATACACAAGCTTTACTTCGTGGTGATGCGGAAACCCGACTGCAGTTTGCCCTGACGTGCTTAGCTCGAATGAAGATGGATGATGCATGGTCTGATGTGACATTTTTTTTTATCTGAACGCTACTATTAGCACATGCCACATTTGGGCTGCGAATAAGCTTTCATCAGACCTCTTTACACTTCACTGAACAAATATTGAAACCTCACTGAAAGTCAAAGTGTGGTGTAGTTTCACTGCATCGTTTGTCATCGTCCGTACTTTTCGAAGACTTTTATGTAACTTGGTTGGCGACCATCTCAAAAGCATATCAAGGACATGTTCCTGATTAACAACTTTGAAAGATAGAATGACGGGGCATGTAAGACAAATCAATGCAGATCTGTTGCGCTCCACTGTAGAAGACGTCGCGTCGTTCACAGAATTCTAGATATATTCATAGAACATCTGAACAGAGGAAATATTGAATATATCTGTAACTTAAAAGAACACGAAAATTTATCTGTAGTGTCTCTTTTAGCTGTTACTCTTTCAAAAATCTCAAACCAAGCGCTTCTAGCGCCAAATTTCCCCGGGTGGTAAAATTTCGTGCCTTTTTTTTTTAGCTCGAAACCCCAAGTTCTATATATGAGATACTCTCCATGTGCCACCGAGTACTTACCTTTTCGTCCACTAAATTTTTCGCTGAAGGCTCTGAACATCTCCTTTTTAATTATGTCTACCTTATATAATACCAGTATTAGTACAAAATACTTTCTTTGAACACGTTTTAACCAGCACTTGACTTGTTCTTTCTATATTTCTTTAACTATATAACATTACAATGTTTTCCATTTCTTTTTTTATAATGTTAAATCTCTGATCTTTGATTACATAGCTTTTATAACTTTAAAAGCTGCCTTTGAATATTGTTGCTCTTTTTGTATTTTACATGTGACTCTTTTCAGCATTTGCCATATGTCTACAATATAAGTAAATAATCTAATGCTTTAATTATTTTATAAATTAATAAATAGCTTTAATAACTTTTGTGGGCATATACTGCATAATTGGCTTGAAACAATCCGTGTTCTTCTCTATTGTCTATTCTCTAAAAATAAATATAAAGATGTTTGACGAGATAAGCATCTGATGCCAAATAATAGTTCAGAGAATGCGGGCAAAGCAATTGTGTGTGGATATGTTCTTATGTGTGCCTACAGGGTGGGCATAAAAGAGTGGAGGGGTTTCGAAGACAAGTATTTTCTGTATTGCATAAAATGTATACAGTTATGGCATCTCTCAACTGGAAGTGCAACTGTCCAAGTTTGATATCCATCACCTCAATGTACCTTTCATCACCTGGCACATATCCAACGGAAGTCTAATTCCTGCCAGACTCGATGAAGGATGTTATGTAACTTCGGGGATCGTGATGGTCATCGCAGGTGATAGTTGGCAGCATCTGTAGAACGTCCAAACTAGCACTCCCAACAACACGTTTGAGGAGATATTGTTGGTCCGAGGGGGGGGGGGGGCGAATCTATGCGGTCGCCTGGGGCCTCGCGGCTAGTTGATGATATCTTTTTTCCGTCATTATTTCTTCTAATATTATCAAACTTCTATTCGGCCAGCCGTAAAATATTATGGTATTTTCTTTGTATAAATTCGGCTTGCTCCAACAAAGCCAACTAATCAGCTGTGGATGATAAAAATAATATGTAATTTTAAAAGCATCTGTAAGGAGGTTTTACGGAAGTTGGATCGGGTGTCGGGGGTCAGGACATTATCATTGCACAAATGAGGGCTCGCCTGTGGTCCCCCCCCCCGCCCCCCCGCCCCCCGCTTGGGCTGGGCTGAAGGAGAAGACGTGGTACAGAAAAAAACATCACACCGGATAAGCTTCATCGAGTCTGGCATGAATTAGACTACCGCTTGGATGTGTGGGGTGACGAAAGGTACGCACATTCATGGACTTTGAGTGACGAACATCAAATTTGCATTGTTGCACCTCCAATTGAGAAATGCTATGACTGTTTACGGTAAGCAAAACAGAAAATACAAATGTTTGAAACCCCACCATTCTTTTATGCCACCCGGTATTTAAGAATTTAAATCACAATAGAGCTCTTTACAAGAGAAATACATTAACTGTATTGGAAACTGAGAATTTTGATAAAAACGAGAAAAAAAAATTCAAAATAGGCTATAATCTTTTTTTCTTTTCTTTTAATGAATTGTTTTCTTTAATAAATCAGATGTTTACTTAAAAAAAATGCCGACTTAAAGACTGCAATAACAAATAAATAAATGAATAAATAAATAAATATATAAATATGAATTTGACGTAATTATTCCCTTTCAAAGAAAATAGTTATTTGCCCTAAAAACAACTGGACGCCTGTATAGGGTCGTGCCATATAGGGTCGTCTGATCCAATGGAGGTCAGAAATATATTAAGTGGGTCATAAAGTCAATGGGATCACATGTCCAGCTCTTACCATTGCCGAGTACTTGACCATGTCAGTTGAAAACTTTAATTGCAAATTGCTCGGTCATCGTAGTAGGTTGAGCTCTGGTTTTTGCCACAATCATGCCTTGGCATGACTATTCTATGGATGTGCCAGTTGACCCCCCCCCCGCCCACCCTGGAACCCCGTGACCTGAGCGTGGTCGACTGGTTTTGGGTCCATAAGTCGAGATTTTGGCGTGCGTATATCTTAGGTCTGTACATGGTATTATCCTACATAAAGTTAAAAATTTATTTTACGATATGACCAACTTAGGAAAGCGATATGAGCTTCAAACTTCGCATACATATACCTATCATATAAGGGGCGTTCAAAAAGAAACGAGCCGGAGTGTGTAATGGGCAAACCGGTGACAGAAGGATAATATCGTTGCATGTGTAACCAAGATTGGTTCCGACACGAGTGAGTGCGAAGTTCACAGCCCGCCGCTAGAGGGTCACGGGTGCAAGTCCCGTGACTAAAAGCTAGCAGAAGCATGCGTCAATCGTCCAACGAGGTCATTCACGTTGTAAGCAGTGAAACAGTGCAATGGATGCGTCTAAAGAAGAGTTAAGAGGTGTTTCTGACAGCAGAAGGAGTAGGGGGAACGGACATTCATCGAAGAATGTCACAAGTGGTACGGTGAACACTGCATGTCCCTTCACTGCATAGGCTTCCCATAGGCTTCGCTGCTTAGGCTTCACTGCATAGACTTCACATAGGCTTCACTGCATGTCAGACGACGACGTTGTGAACTGGTTTTTTTGAAATTCACAACGCAGCCCCGGGAATTTTACGAGACAGCCATTCATCGCCTTGTATCGCAGTGGGACAAGTGCCTCAACAGCCAGGGCCAATACTTCTGACATACCTGTACTGGTTTCTGTTCCTCGGCTTCCGGCTCGTTTCTTTTTGAACGCCCCTCATATATGTTAATAGGCAGATGTATGCGAAGTTTGAAGTTCGTATCGTTTTCCTAAGTTGGTCGTATCGTAAAGTGAATTTTTAACTTTAAAGCTGATTTTGACGGCGAAAACGATTTTTCCGAATATGGGTGCTACAGGAAAACATGATCCTCTCGTAGAGTATAATTGATTGTGCGGGTCCAAAAAAACCAGAGCCTAACCTACTACGATGGCCGAGCAATTTGCAATCAAAGTTTTCAACTGACTTGGTCAAGTACTCGGCAATGGTAAGAGCTGGACATGTGATCCCATTGACTTTATTTCTTATTATGACCTACTTAATATATTTCTGACCTCCATTGGGTCAGATGACCCTATATGGCACGCCCCTATACATGCGTCCGGTTGTTCTTTGAAGTAGCTTCTAACGTTTGTTTAATTTCTTAAAAGGCTAAATATAATGTCATATAGTTTTTTAAAACTCAATAAATAAAGAAGAATAAGCTTTGATTTACAACAGTAGTTTTCGAAAGGGATTGCAAAGCAATCTACTTGCTATGGAAAGATAAACTGAAAACTTACTATATTTTCCGTCTAAAGTTGAGCCATAAATTGATTTTTTGTCGGCATTTCAAACTTTATCTATTTTATCCATCCATTAATTCTGAATGTGAAACTAATAAGTTTTTACTTTCAGTCACGGAACAAAACTTCCCAAATGAAATTGATCATTCTGTGTTGAAGGAATTAAGTAAGAATTTTTATGGAAAACTGGACCTAAGTTAAGAAAAGAAAAAAAATGGACAACTTAATGAAAGCTTATACCGTTAAGTTTGAAGTGGTGTACCACTTCAAACTTAATAAGTTTAAGCAATACATAATTAATTAAAAAAAATTATCTTATTTCAAAAGGTATTTCAAAAGGTTGACAGATTCGAGACGTTAACTATAGTTTGTTTATACCCTTTTTTTAATTAATCAGTATTTATGCTTAAAATTACTAAATTTCAAATTAAAAGCACAAGTTAAAGTCTTCAATTTGCACCATTTCCTTCCATATATCTTTGTTCAATGAGTTGCTTTGCTGCATCAATTGTAAAAACAGTCTTTAATTTGAACAAAACATCAATGGACCACTTGAGGTTTACGCCCCTACCGACGTCACATATGACGTGAAAGAGATCTTGTGGGATAAACAGAGCCGCCCAGAGCTGGGCAGGGCCCCGGGGATAAAGTCTCATCGGGCCCCTTCCCACACCAATTCAACAGAAAATCGGGAAAATTTTATAATTTATAAACAGGAGTACTGGACATACTGTTATACCCTTTTTTATTAAGGAAGGAAGTAACTTAAAAACCGTTTTAGCAAGTAAACATTTTAATTTTATTTTACTTCAAATACACTGTTTTATACATTTACAATACATACAAGTATTTATAACAGAGCTTTCCTTGCTTTCATTTCGGGAAAAGATTATATTATATTACCAAAATGAAGAGTCAAAAGTTTTGACTCTACAGTCAGTAGCCCCAAATCTGACAACCTCTGCTGACACATTTTTTTTTATTCTGCTTAACACACTGAACGACCTTTCAGCCTGTGGTACGGAAAGCGGCAGGCAACAGAATATAAGCAAAGCAATACATACATTTGGGAAAATGTTAGTCAAATTTAGTTTCATGAGCTTGTTTAAAAGTTCTATAGGTTTTAGTGGGGTTTCTGCGATGTTTGATTTGCTTATACGTTTTAGATACTTCATTTCCTCGACTAAATCATGGCTTACATCTGATTTGTACTCTTTAGCAAATCTTACACAGTTCTCTGTGATACTGCTCTCATCCATTTCATGATACTTGACTTATCATGACCATCTCATGATAAAAATGAAAATTTCATTTGAATTTCTCTTAGAGCTGTAAATCTTGATCTTAAGTTAGAAAGCAAAACATCAATTATTAGAACACCTCAATTTTGAAACGTTCTTTAGGGGACATATTGAACATCTGATCTGCTGTTGATGTTTCATCGTGAAAAGTTTTCCTTTTTCTTAAACGAGAAGTGGCCGAAGTGGGAAACTCTGGGTCAATGCCATATGCACACACGCAACAAGTTTAGATTCAGACAATATTTTGTCTCAGTTATTTCTTAGTGCACTTAATTCGTCAATGAGACTTTCAATTTTATCAACTTCAAAGTCCAATGTAGCGTCCATCGTTTGGAGCAGTTGACTTCTGTAATTGATAGCTATTGAAACCTTTACCCAAATCGACGCCGTAACTACACACTTACTCAAAGTAATAATACACAAAGTAATAATGTGATGCATAATAATATAGAGTTGAGTTCACATAATGCATATTTTCTTTTACTTAAGTTTCCAATCGCATAATATTTCTTATAAGGGTTAATAACGATCGCACCCGAATCCAACTTATTGAGCTCTTTTATAAAAGGGATATTTTTAGTTTACATAATAACCATACAAATAGGGCCCGCGGCCGGGCCCCATCGGGCCCGGGCCCCGAGGATTTCCCCCCCCTGCCCCCCCCCCTCTGGTCGGCCCTGGGGATAAACAAACATATAACTTATAACTTGCTAGTGTGAATTACTCAAAAAATCGTCAGTTTTTGATATTTCAAGACGGAATGGTTCAGTACTGTGCAGTTCCTTATTGTAATAATTCTGTAAAAACGCTTGAAATATCCTTCGTTAATATAATATTTCCTCTATATCTACACGGGTTAAAACAAAGGCATGGCTTTGTTCAGAGCCGTCGCGTGGGCGGGGCGACCGGGGCGATCTCCTTGGGCGCCGGTTAATGGCAAAAATAAAAAAAAATTGGAAATTCCGTTGTTTTTTTGGTTGTTGAATTGG
>JAFIDM010012231.1:132051719-132108245 GCA_023159025.1 Thereuonema tuberculata | reverse complement strand
AACAAACCACGCGACGGCCCTGGCTTTGTTTATCCCACAAGCCAAGCCTGGTGGGATATATTGTAATTTCGAAGCTCCGCCTATCCTCAAATGGTCCATTGTGCCACTTCCTGGACTACATTAAGATTGGATTTTTTTGCAAGTAAAACTCAATCTCTCTTTAATAGATAGTTTTGTAAGTTTTTTATTAGGAAAATGATTTTATTTTTATATTCATAACTTTAAAATTCATATTATGCAATAAAATATTTTTAAATCAATGTTATACTGTATTCGTTAAGTCCTTAAAAATTAGTTACATACAAATTATCTATTAACGTATTTATGTATTATAATAAACGAATAAATATATTTAAAGAAAAATTAAGGCTTCCTTTGTTATCGGGGGAGGGAACCGGATAAAGTGACAGATGGGATGGAAGCATTTGAACATTGGGGACCACTGTTCCTGCGTTTATTGACAAAATCTAGTTAGAGGCTATCCAATCGTTAACAACGAATGCGAAACAGAAGAGTTAATAGGACCTCGAATAAACTAATTAGATGAAGAGGAAATAATAATGTTGATTGATTATAATGGTAGAATGATCAGAAGACTCTTTTGTCTGTTTACAACCAATCTCAGAAATCATTAATTTATCTACGTGATATCCTGTATCAGATTGTGCTACTTCTTTATTTACGTGAATTGTTTTGTAAAAATAACATTTTTTTAGCAATTTCAATGATATTTATTAACTTCCAAAAAGTGCTATCAAATTTTTTACTTGAATCCAAGGATGTAACCATGTTCTTATTCAAGGAGAGGGAAAAATCTAACTTGAGGCATTCTAATAAACTTATTGGACAATATAAAAATTTAAATTCTTAAACTAATGTCAATCATTGCGGATTCCCAGCAAACCTATTCGTGATTTCATTTTCCAGCTCCTCCTTTTCTGAAACTAGAGGCCCCAGGGAGGGTGGGGCAAACGCCCCCTGGCTGCGCCTATATTCGAATCACTTTTTTTATGAAATAAATAATCTTTTATTAAATGTTTTCTGGAGAACCATAAAAAAATAGAATAGAATAGAATTTTCTGACGAGATCTATTATTGGAAAAAAAAAAAAAAAAAAAAAAGACTAGTGAAATTTTAAAGATGTGAAAAAAATTACAATAAAAAATTCTAAAAAAAGCATTTTTTAAGTATAAGCAGTGGGCTACCTTATACTTATGTAAAAGCAATAAGTCGAATAGGATAAGGCAATATATGGATGAAACATAAACATGGGAATGGAGTGATCCACCAGCGTCAACCCTCGCTGATTGGTTCGCCTGTAGTTTGCTGCCTGAGGTACCGTCATAATCGGATTATTGTTTAACTTATCGGGCCGATTATAGGCATTTCTCCGGTCAGTAATTGGTTTATTTGGTTACCCTAGAGAATACTTATACGTAGTTCATTGACAGAAAGCTCAAATATCTTGTATCTCGTTCATTGATCTCTTTTTTCTATTCCAATGGGCATGAAAAGGATAGGGATTCCCACCTCACTCGGATTTTTGAATTTTTCTATTAAAAAAAACATACAAATAGTTAGTTTCTTTTTATGTTGTTATATAATTATAACAATTACATAACTATGTTATTAGGTAATTGTAACAATTTCAAAGTTATATGATAAATACGTATAATTTATCATAATTATGAAATTTGACACGTATAATTTGATAAATTCTCAGATATAACAATAGGTACACCTTAAATAATAAAATAAAATTTCCAAAACCTTACAATAGATTAAATAAGTTATAACATCCTTACAGCAAAAAGGATGTATTTATATAGTAAAATGCATTGATAAAGACTGCTACTACATCAGTAATAGTGGAAATACCTTAAAGGAAAGATTCTCTTGTCAAAAAAGTGTCATAAAAACAGGTATAACAGAAGCATCATTTATTGCTAAGCACATTTACGATACAGGACATGAGGTTGACCTAACGCTAGCTGTAATCTTAGGAAAAGAAAAAAATGAAATTGGAAGAGAGACTATAGAATCCTATTTTATTTCATTGGTAAAAACCATATAATACTTGTTTGCCAAATGTTAATATTAAAAAATACTTAGATAATTATAGGTTCAAAGAATACAGAAAGGAGAGAATTAAGAAGTCAAAAAACAAGGAAAGAAAACAACAGTTTTCAAGAACGAACAACGCAGGGAAGTAAGCACAGTGGAAAAGCAGACGACAGAGGATACCCCTTATGAAGAACCTAAAGAAGGATTTATAGCAGACGATAGGAAGTTCATCTCCTTGATAATTTCTCCGACAGAGGGACACAGAAGAAAGGAAGTACTTTTTGAAGATCACATGTCTTGGAATTTTTAAATCTTGATTGTCTCAATTATATATAAATAGAGATACTCTTAATGTAATTGTAAGATTGAAAAGGGACCGCTGCCTAAAGGGTCCGAAAGCTCTCTGCAACTGACAATGTAATGTATACAGCAATTTTTAAATATTTTTAAATACAAATTTTTAGATGTACATAGTGTGTTTTTATTATCGCATTTTAAAAATATAAACTTATCAATTTAATATTTTTTTCAAAATTCTGAGTTCATCCAGATACATTAAAATTTATATTAAAAACAAAAACCTTATCGGAAATAATGCGGCTTAACATATTAATTTAAGGAAGAATTTTGTATCAAGTATTTGAAGTATTTGAAACCGTAAAGGATCCTACACAATTATTCTATTTCTTTATAAAGGGGATTTGCTTGCTAATTGCTAATGAAGAGAAATGAATTGTGGTTTGTGTATTGGAAATTAATCATTGTGTTAAATGTGATTTAAGTTTCTTACCGAAATTTCCAAGGATATAAATCCATTCAGCCCTGTTAACTAGAAATTGTGCTTCTAAAAGATATTAGGGTTATTCGCCGGAGAAAGTTAAACAAGGTGTTTACTGCTATGAACGTTCAACAAAAGTGAATGCAGTACACGAACGTTCTCAGGCCATTGTTAACAAAGCAAGATGCAATGCTTTGTTGCAGAGGAACTTCCCAGTCATATCAGTGGACTTGGTAACCGTCGATGTAAACAGACAGTGTGAATTTCCAGCGTTACCAGATATAGTACCTGTTGATACGTTCCGGGCCGAACCTAATGAGAAAAGGGTCTTTTCTCATTTGATGAAGAATATAAGCTTATGGTCAAAGCTTATGTTCAGTGCCTATCCATGATGAATTTGGCTCATCGTTTCCGTTAGTGAAGAAAGCAATAATTCACAAACAAGAGGCTGATGCCGTATCCTTGACGACGGCTGAAAACAATAGGGCGACTACAAATTGGAAGACTGCGAAGTTCGAAGATTCAGGAACTAACTTATTCTTGGTTGGTTAACCAGGATTGGTTAAAATTTACAAGCGGGTATCGCGGTGTTTTTTTTTTTTTCCCTCGGAAGACAAGATGGCTGAAAGGGAACTACTTTTCAGAACCGGAACCGGAAGTTGACGTCATTTTTGTCAAGAAATGGTGGAAATTTGGGAATTGATTAAATTTAGGCCTACACTTGCTAAAAGGGGCATACCTGCAGAATAATAAATTAAAATTGAGTAAATTTGACGTCAAGAAGTAAAGTTTGAAAATAAGAATGAGGGTTTACCTTGTAACGTATTACGCCTATTTTCAAAGGGGTTAAAGATTACCCTCACATCAATAAACGCTGGCGGTTACTTGGTGAGGATGCAGTTTCTGATAGTATACGATGTGAAGGAAGGACATCCGCAAAATTCAGGTCCACTGCATGTATTTAACGGTCGTATGTTTGCCCACGGAAAAGATCGGTAGGCCTAAATGACGATGAAATTCTCAGGCCTAAATGTTAGCATCACATGGCAGTAGAAGCATATCGTATTTCCTTGAGAACAACGATGTTTGAAATGCAACTTAGCATTAAGGATGACAGATTGTAATCTGCCTTCCTGTGTAGTGCTGATAAATTGCTCTGTTATTTCCAAAAAAAAAAGAAACTGAAAGAAATCACGACAGAATGCTACGTTAGGAGCATCTGCCGCCATTTTAAATTTCAAAACGGAACACGTGATCCACGATCACGTGATCTGAATCACTACGCTGGAGACTTAACCAGAAGCAGTAAATCCGCCTTATGCAGTGAATGGCAAGATCGCTTCTGATTGGTTAGTACCCACTTGTAAATTTAAACCCCAGGATTTTTTCGATGGCTCTTCGTATTCTAAGATGTCTATAAAACTAAGGATTGTAAGTATACAAGGATTGTATCGTATTCCTATCTTTAGTTGGGTGAAAACCAGAAGAAGAAGCAAGATCCAAGATGCTAGGACTTTAACTTATCAATGTTAGTTTATTTAATTGTGTATGTCGAGTTGCAGCAATTTAACTGAATCGATTAAAGTTAAGAAGTAAAATTAGCATCGAGTGTTAAGCTAATTGGAACAGTCAAAGTAATAGAACTTTATCGAATATTAAAGTCTTAAGATAACGAAAGTTAATATTAGCCAAGTTATCATTCTGATGATGATATGATATTTTATTTTTTGGATATTTAAAGATTAATTAAATGTATTAAATCTTTTGATCTATTGAATGTGTGTTTTTATTGAATATTCGCATAACTCTTAAGTAAACTAAATTGCTTAGTTAATCTAGCCTGATATTTCCCTTTATCCAGTCGTACACTCTGACACCGCTCTAGGAGGAGAGAGTTACAAGGATTAAATAATTTCCACCTTTTAATTTTAATTTACCTCAGAAGGTTATGGGCATTTTAAAATTAATAAAGTATCGATTCTCTTACTGTATAGAGAGCAAGAGGCTACAGTAAGGACTGAGTCTGGTGATACAGAGTGGTTTAACATTGGAAAGGGAGTGAGACAGGGATGCATCCTCTCACCATACTTGTTCAACCTGTACAGCGAACACATTATGAGAAGAGCGGGACTAGAGGAATCAAGGGCTGGTGTGAAGATTGGAGGAATTAAGATTAACAACTTAAGATATGCAGATGATATCACCCTGTTGGCAGAAAATGAAAAAGACATAGAATTTCTTCTAGGCATTGTAAAAGATGAAAGCTTAAAATTTAGACTTAGATTGAACATTAAGAAAACGAAGATCATGACAACAGGAAAAATAGGAGTGCTAAAAATCGGAGATGAGGTGATAGAGAAAGTCTCACACTTTGATTTTCTGGGATCAAGACTGGATGAGGATGGAGGATGCACAGAAGATATAGGGAAAAGAATCTTGTTGGGCCGGCGAGCAATGTCGAACCTGGAGAAATTAATGAAAGACAGAGACATCTCTAAATCTACCAAGATTAGGATTGTGAAAGCAATGGTTTTTCCCGTGATGATGTACGGTTGTGAGAGTTGGACAATGCGAAAGAGGGAAAGAAAGAAAATCGACTCCTTTGAACTCTGGTGCTGGAGACGACTTCTGAGAGTACCATGGACTGCAAGGAAGACTAACAAATGGGTTTTAGATCAGATTCAACCAATCTATTCGTTGGAAGCATTGATTTTAAGGCAAAAACTATCTTATTTTGGCCACATTATGAGAGCGGATAATTCCATTGAAAAGATAATCATGCTTGGGAAGGTAGAGGGGAAGAGAAGAAGAGGAAGACAACGAAGAAGATGGTTGGAAGATATAAAGGAAGCTACCGGGAATTCTTTGCAACAACTACGATATGCAGCAAATGATAGATCTGTTTGGAGAGCCTTAGTGCATGAGGTCACCAGAAGTCGTAGACGACTTGATGGAACCTAACAACAACAACAACAAAATCGATTCTCTTACTTAATCTAGTAGCAGAACTTCGATTTAAAAATCAACATGAATTCTAATTGAAATGCTTAGAAAATAACTAAACCACTACTTTCCGAAAATTAATTCTACTGGAAGATGTTTTAGTATTTTATCTGAATATTTTCAGCTTTTTATGGACTGTCGAATAGCTCATAGGAATTGCACTTTTTACATAGTCACGTTTTTACTTTTAATTATAATGCACTATCTTAGCATACGGAATTACTTATGAAGATTTAATGTTTGTCTACTGCACTTTCTTTCCATTGTCCCGTCTACTACTTGAGTTATCGGGAAATATTGGTTGAGGTCCCATCAGATATTTTTGTAGACCCGTTTCCTCCAGTGCCGTACTGATCTTCTCGAAAATGATTCGAAATGGAAAGTTATGAAAATCTGGTCTTCTGGCTGACTTCACTGCATTTGTCTTTGCCATGTAGAGAAGTAGCAACTTCTATACGATGAGATTTGGTCAAAAACAAACTGTTCCCAATACTATGTTTGAGGTAAATGTGATCCCATAAGGTCAAAGGGGATATATTCAGAACAGATAATTAAGTCAGGAATGCTAGATACATGTAGAACATTCATTTATCCAAAATCAACTTACAACAAACTGTGGACCAGGCTTAATGATCAAAATTTATTGAAATATCATTTATTACAAAGCAAAAGATTTACTACCGTACTAAAGTTCGTGTAACTTACTGAAGAACAAATGAAATATTGATTGAAAATCGATAGGGTTACTTTCTGTCTTAAGAAGTTGATGAATTAATGAGATATTAGATTTCGCGAAACGTTTAATTATCTCAGAAGAGTCAACACATTTACAAACAACAGAAAAAATGGTGAAGCTTTTTTAGGAGGGAAAAAACTAACTAAAACAAGTAATCACAAGAAAAAAAGAGAGCACTTTATGGAACCAAATAATAAATCAAACTTTCTGGATAGAACAGTTAGCGTCACTGAAAGAATATCAAAGAATAAATTCCATCTTTTACAATAATATAATATTCAGATATTTCTTGATATGTTCTGGCTTTTAATTAAAAAAGAACATATTTTGATACACTGGCAATCCTTTGTAAATCTACTACAATAATTAAATTCCATCTAACAAACCCTATCCTTAACAAAGAGATTTGAAACACGAGTCATTTTGCCATTAAAACATAATAACGTTAGTGGCTACAAAAGGCACAAATTTACTCTTTATTATTACTACTTGCAATCATTACTATAACTTTACAATTTTAAAATGCTTTAAAATGAAATGGTATTAATAATATATATATATCGAATAGGCAAAACTCAAAGCCTTCGAGTTTCGCAAAGCAAAGATTTCAATCAATCTTTTGCAAATTTAGAAAAAGTATAGAATATAAGAATAAAATTAACTTGCATTACTAAACTATATAAAGCCGGACAGTGATGTGGGAGTTTGAAAAATGCTTTTGTTTTCTAAATTGTTTCTAAATTTGGCGCTGATGACGTGAGGATAAATTGGCCGTATCTTCACAGAAACAGTGATATGGTCTTTGTATTGGCGTTTTTCAAATTCCACATCACTGTCCGGCTTTCATATATATATATATATATACCATGTTAAACAGATTCATTTCTTAACGATTCGTTTGTTTTTTAATATTCTCTGTTTTTTTTTTTCTTAAATCATTTTTTAAAAAATTCTGAATGCATATCATGAAAACAAAATGATATTGAAGAATAAAGTGAGATGGTAGGCAATATCATTCAGTTTTATTGCTTCAGATTTATAACCGTATGTTTACGTTTTGTTTGTTTTTTTCATTTAAAATTAGAATCAATCATTTCCGCTACAAATTTCATTTTCTGTTCCTTTTGTTTCTATCATTCTTTTTCGTCCAAATTGATAAATTACATTTTGTTATTTGTTATTAAGAAAGTTTCTTGCAATTGGAGTGCCAGACACAGAATATATCCTAAAATTTATTAACCTAATTTAGAAAAGATAAGAAAAGCAATCCAATCCTTAAATGCACGGCAGTAGCGAAAGCAATATAATCCTTAAATATATATATCAGGCTTCTTGTATGCTGCAGAGTCAGTTGGCAATCGTAACGATCGACCTGGTTCCGCACTCCATGTAACCACTCACTTCGTTACTTGAGAAAAATAAATAAATAAATAAATAAATAAATAAATAAATAAATAAATAAATAAATAAATAAGATGATTAATCTGACAGTTTAACAAAACTTTTGAACAATTAATAAATTAATAAATCTTTAAAAAAAATTCAACATGACCCTTAGGTAATAAATTTCGTGAATCAAGTAGGTCTAGAGTACTACTACTTGAAAAATAAGAACTGTCCAATGTTTTACAAACGCAATACTCAACATTTGTTACGTACGTCTAATTTCAATAGCCTGTTCATTAAGAAAAAAAAAGATTTAAAGGATTTTAAATAGTCTTTAATTACCAAAATGCTATATACTGAATTTATTTTATATGCTGTATTTTTTGTCATCAAGGGAAGTGCTTTATAAAACCATAATTTGCTTAGCTTGCAATTGAAAATTACTTGTTTTATTTTTAAACTTTTAGTGATTCATCAAAATATGGTCTTTATGTTGACCTAAATTAAAGGTAAAGTTAAATGTACTCAATAGCTTTCAAAGGTTTAGAAGAGATTGTACATCAGAATAGACGAAAGATGTGAAAAGCTATTTCAATTTTGTATTAAAAATATTAATTCTTTGCAAATAACTAAAAAACATCTGGTCCATCATCGCAATTATAAAAAAAAAAAAAAAAATTCCAAAAATTACTTTGCGGTAACAACTGTAACAGGCGCTATTATGTAATATGAAAATAAGAGTGGAATAGGTCTAGCATAATTTCATTGCACTCACACAACTGCTAATTAGGAATTACAACATTTTTACTGTTTTTTTATTACGATATTAAAGCCGTAGTGTTCTTTAATGCATTTTCATTAAGCGTGACCATTTCTCCCTTTCTTCTACCTTATAAGAGAGAGAGAGAGATGACTCGATGGAGTTTGTTTTAACTAAATTTTTAGTAAAATGAGAAGAAAAGGTTTCTTTTTTGTATGAAGAACATGTGCAAATGAAAAGTTATACACTACATTTAGTGAATTAAAAGTAGCTTCTCGAAGAATAAGAAATTTTAACGTTTTTATTTGTCTCAATTATTTAAAAAGTTGGACATTAAAAAAGAAGATTGAAATTTAACATTGAAAAGTATCTATTTCAAAATAGACCATTGAAGGAATCATTTGACAACAAACTAAGCACAATTCCAAATGCATCAGAACTTGTTTGTGTGTTTATATCAAATTATAGTTGTCTACCTATCATTAATGTGAAAAGTTCTTCTAGAATTACAAAAGCATTTCTTTCTTTGTGTCTAAAGATCGATGTTTGAAACAGTGTCTGAGCAAAAGCTTGTGAAAGGGAAGTTGACACATTACTCTGATAAGAAGAAGTATGGTCTTGACAGTGAAAAGATGGTCAATCTTTAGATTTTATACTTATTACTTTATTTATTCTGTTATATCTTTGTATGTCTCATATTGTAAATATGACGATCACATGTTAGTCATACTTAAAAACTACAGCTCAGAAACTAAAAATTACCACTTTCCGCCAGTCGTCTTATTTTCTATTTCTTTACTGCTTTACTTTAATTGTTGCAAAATTTATAGTTTGACTTCCTTATTGAAAATCACAAATCGAAAGATATTCTGTGCCTTCGCTAGAGTTATCTTTAGTGAAAGTTCAAAAAAATTGGAAAATCTAAATTTTTTTTTGAACGATTTAATTTACACATCTGTTTTGGGCTTTTTTTTTTTCAGTCAGATATTTCAAGTTGTGAACTACATTATTACAGAAGTTGTGTATTTTAAATAAGGAAATAAGGAAATGAAACGCAGCACTTGAATAAAAAGTGAAATTACCTTTCTGATTAGATTATGGGAAGGAATTGGGAACGTCCTTCTACGGACTCATCAGCCCAATCCCCGCCTTCCCTTAACAGAATCAGAAAGGCAAGATCTTGTTATTAAAAGTCACGGCCAACCTGGCCGTGACCCCACCAACAACAAAAGGCAATAAAATAAAATAGTTGTGTATTTTACTTCCCGTATTTTATTTTATCTTTTGAAATTCCATTTCGGAATGACGATTTCATTCGAAAGAATGAAATGTTGCAGACAACATAAAAAAGTTTTCTGCATCATATATAGAAAATGAGTTACAAACATCTGTAGTATATAAAAAAAAAAAAAAACCACATTACTTTTATGTTTATATGTTTTATATTTTTATGGAATCCTATCAAGTATAGTTGCTTTTCGTATTGTCTATAGGCTTTCATTTTATGTTTTTAAGTCTCAATTTGAAGAGAAGGCAGAAAAATCACCTTTCAAGAATATTAGACTTAAAACAGTAAATCGATTCATTCGTTATTAAATCGATAAAGCATCGTGGGACTGTAGGAATTGAGACACGATCTGTACGTAAAATAAAAAAAGTAAAAGTGATTAAGAAAAAACTAAGTTCATAGTTTCAAAGAAAACTTGTCGATTAGAACTTTTTTTTTTCTTAATGAGCTATTGACATTTTTTCTTAATTCGAAAAAGAAAAAGAAATACCAGTTTCTTTTAATCAAATTCCCATGTTCCTTTCTTTTCTTTTTTTACCTCCTCCTCGTGTTTTCTTTCTGTGGGAAGATGCATCAGATTTTAAAATTCCCTTTTGCTTTCTCAAATGGAGCTTTTCGTCCAACCATTAAAACATCACTTAAATTGTAAACAGAAAACAAAAAGAAAATTTATTAATTTCATACGTTTCATAATCTTATACTATTATTAATTATCAGGTAATATAAAATAAAGATGCATATATATCTTTTCTGGTGTTTTAAGACTTTACTTACAGTAAAAGCTCGTTCTATCCGAATCACGTTTATCCGAATCACGTTTACACAAAAACATTTTTTTCTATCGCTATAATCAATATTTAATAGCGTACACAACCGATTATGTAACTGTTAACAGTAACTATTTAACTGTAACTGTGTTAATAACATTAATGTACATATTATTAATATTAATTATGGTAATTAATGTAATTAATATTAATAATATAATCTATATAGTATATGTTAATACAATATATTCCGGATTATTCGAAATTTCGCTTATCCGAAACGAGCACGGTCCCATCAAATTTGGATAAAAAGTTTTTAGTGTATGTATGTATGTATATTATTAGTTTTCATAGAACCTCAAAACATCATTCGTAAATTTTATTGTACAGCGTTGTACAAAAGAAATTGCATCATATGCTCCATTCAGTGTTTGATACTGAAAATAATAACTAAGCTGCATAAAACCACTGAGAATAATAGAAAAAAAAATGTCGTTACTTTTTATTCGGAACAAAACATATTTATTTTATGAATTAAGGAACCCTAATAAAACAGCTTTTATCACAACTTCTGAAAAGCAAAAGACAAGTTTAGTGCGTATCTATTTGTAAAAGAAGGCGTTAGCAACAAATGTGAACTAAAAATGAAAATGTGTGCTGTAATAACATCTGCTGGCACTAATATTTAGTGGGACCACCATTAAATATATGACGGCTGCACAATGATGTGATATAGATAAGATGAGATTTGGGATATGATTACGGAGTATTTAATGGAACAATACCTTGACAAATGCTTCCCTTATGTGTGTCAATGATCCAGGTTTCTTGTTCAATACCTCCCGACCCATCTTATTCCACAGATTTTCAATCGGATTTAAATCCGGACTGTTGCTAGGCCATGGCACGGTAGAGATGTTATTGTCCTGCAGCCATTTTTTAACCTTAAAAAATGGAAATAACATTAAAAACTCAAAAAGATTAACAAACTATGCAATGTAATTGATGTATTTTGATCGTGCATATTGCACTTAACCGATTTGGTCCTAGAATATGCATTTTAATACATTTCCATATTGCTTTTGAATAGTAGACAACAGTTTCCTCCTGAGAATATCTGTGTATACAAGGGCACTGACAAATTCCATTCGACCCATCCTTTCCCAATGGCTTCGAAAACCACACCCAGACCATCTGTGACAACGGATCCTTCAATGCAGACACGACGCAATCATGCTAAACTCTTCATGACACTACACCGAAAAATCTGTTGACCATCCGAACCGTTAAGTTTGATTTTGGCCTCATCTGAGAAAATAACTCCTTTCCATTGCTGAATAGTCCATTTCACATGTTCTTTAGCCCACTTTAGGCGCTGGGATCTCTTTTTTGCAAAAAGTAAAGGCTTCTTCTTTAGGCGGCGTCCAATTAAACCTTTTGAAATCAAACGCCTGCACACAGCTACTACTGCTTACATTCACTCTGCGTCCCATGCAGTCCTGAGATCCGTTGAAGTGGCTTTTCTGTTTTTGAGTGATAGACGAACAAGATACCGGTCCTGGGCTGGTGATGATTTCTTTCGGCGTCTACTTCCGGTCTTCCTGTTTACTGTGCCCGTTTGACGGAATTGAGTCAGCAAACGGGCCACACTGGATTGATTACAGCCGATCCTTTCTGCTATGTGATGTGTAGAAAAAGAATTCAATGCCAGAACAACGCTTTTCTTACGAGGAGTTAACTGCACAACAGTAACCATCGCACTATCTCAAAACACAGCTTACAAATGATGGCCGTTCACTCCGCTGCGCTTTTATAACGCCGAAAGGATGAAGCAATCACTCGTAATGTTGCAGGTGGCGTAAAACTCAATTTTACCGTCAGCTGCAACTTCGTCAAATTATTGCGCAATTCTATCAGATTTTCAGAAAATGTTACGGTGATGCAATTTCTTTGCACCTCTGTAAATTAATGCGAAACACGAAACAATAATTTTATTGCAATTACGTAATTTATTGTACACGATTAACTTATTATTATATTTATTTGCAAGTACATCTACTTATAATATCCGATTCTCCCTCCATTTCAGGAGTCAAACTTAAAAATTTCATCTTTCATTTTACATATTACAAGACGCCTATGTTTAGCGACCCATTACACGAAGGTATAGACAAGGAGGTCTTTCGTTCATTCTGTCTGTCTGACACCACTTCTAGCCCAAACTGAAAGTCGGACAGACATGAACGAAGGTTGTCTGCGTTTTGGAGTCCATCGTACGCTGGATATATGTCTTGGCTGTGACCGAAAAGTGGCAGAAAATGAAATATATGCAGGATTACTATGGTTTCGTAGAGGAAAATAATTTCTTTGCCTTATTTGAAGATATTCAATTTCACAAATTTATCATTTATTATATTATATTATATTATCTTATATTATATTATATTATGTTATATTATACATACAATAGATCCATCTTTTATCGATATAGTTAAAGTAGAATAATTATGGTATTTTAATGAATTTCTTTTCATATAGTTAAAAAAAAACAACAATGCAAGTATATGTTGATATATATGGCTTTATGTTTCATTATTACGATGTGATTTAATTGTTTATAAATTTATTTCCTTTGTTTTTATATTCTTGCTCATCATTTGTTATCAACAATTTTTAGTATTTAATCATCTATATTGTTCAAACGATTATGTTTTCTTTTGATGAATTGGCTTTGTATTTATTATTTCAATCTATGTGATACATTTGTTCCTTTACTTTGTTTTGTATTCATGCACATCCTTTGTTTTCCACAGTTTTGAGTGATTAGGCTAGTAAAAGGAATTAACGAATAAATTCCGAAAATTCGCCATATCTTTATGAATATCGTATTTATTTCTTTTGAGATGAGGAGGTGAGTTTACTAATGCAAGTATATATTTTAACTGAATACATTCAATTTAGCTTTCTGTTTTCTTTGTGCTTTCCTTTTTTGACATTTCCTTGTTTTATGATTCCAATGATTTCCTTTTTTTTATATTATCTATCTCAATTAACATAAAAGATTCTAAGAAATGGTTCTAGGAAACAAAGTAATAGCAGACCACGGACTAAACGGATTCGTTTCCGTCATAAGAGACAATAATAATCCTACTCATGTGACAGATAACAGTTTAATAGAAATATTGATTAGGATAAGAAAAGATAAAGTAATATTAGTTTATTAAGTCTGATTTATTACAAATCCATTAGAATTATATAAAAAACGCAAAAATTAAAAAAAACAACTTTGCTCTAATTGCTAAATTTTTTTAATTTAGGCCAACTCAGTTAATAAATAGAATAAACAATTTGTCCATATTATTAGTTCCACAAGTTCACAGTTTATTGAATAGCCTTTGGATTCTATTTGCATTCTCTCTCCCATTTTTAAATGACTGCTCGAAAGGAACTTTTATTTATTTTTTTATTTTTATTTTAATCTTTTCCTTTTTAAATGATATGTCGAATGTAAATTCTTCCAAATGAAACGATCAGTCTAATTGATTCAATCAATCTAATGTATTCTCTAAAAGCTGTCTGTCCTTTGACCTTATCAAAAATGATTGCCTATTCCATTTTCCTATCCATCTTTCTTTTGTAATTGCGTGTTGATCTCAACACGAAAATTAAGGGCCTGAAATTGAATTTTTCTAAACACCATTCACACATAGTATTTCGACCATGTGACAATTTACTCGCTTCTTCTGATTTTTTTTTCTCCTTCCTTCGGCGGTTCATAGATGGCGACAGCACACAATTTCAAGTTATCTAATAACAACGAAACCAGCTTTAAAATAATTATTTTTTTTTTCCCACCATTCCCGTTCTTCTTATCTACTGCGAATTTCCTAATTTACCAAATTGTATTAAAAACAGCCTTTTCTTTAAATAGTGTTTAAAGATAAAATCTTTATAAAAAGTAAGAAGAAAAGATTATAATGATTACAAAAGAAAAAAATATATTTTTTAGAGATTTACGCAATTCTGAATTAAGAAATTAAATTAATAATTATTTACATTATTTAGAATTTAAAAGGACTTAAAAAAAGTTACTTCGATTTACAAAGGATATCGCAGAAGTGTGTTTAAAGTCGAAAAAAAAAGAGAAAGGATCTGAAACGACAAAAGCAGAAACATAAAAGAAATAAAGAAAAAGAAAAAAAAATCAAAACAAAAGATTGGTAGAAAATGTTTGGACAACGGAAGAAACAATGAACGTGATTTGTAGGTAAAGGTAAAGAACAGTTGGAAGAAATAACATGGAATTAAAGAAAAGATCAAGAGAGAAAAAGAAATAGTGGAGGTAAAGCAGTGGAAGAAAAGAATCTAAGAGGAGAACCGAAGGCACACAAAAACCAAACAAAGAGAAAAAGGATATTTTTTTTCTAGGAAACTATTAAAATATTTTCATACAAAATTTGCCAACATTGGACATTTTATTAAGTTCTCGAAACTAAGAAATAATATTCAGCGAAATTGAATAGCAGAAACGATTACTTTCTTGAACCATCTTTAACTTCCAGCATTGATAAGTTATTGTGTTATTACAATATTTTCAGTCATTTCTAAGAAATAATCATTCGTGGATCCCACTTTCCATTATTACACCAGGCAGATTCCATAAATGACCAGATCTACTGTAAATACAGATAGAATTAGGCTAAGACGTTTCTTTCATCGCAAATAAAACTGAGACAAATAGATACACAGATTATAATAACTCAGATATAATTTTACAAATAAAGAACATCGTATCTATTGCTTGAAATAATAATATAAAACAAATGAAATTGAAAAAATTACCGTGCTCAAAAATTTATAAAACAGCAATACAATAATGTTTTATTTCTAGTCTCATTAACTTTATGTATGTTTTATACCTTATACGAATAAACATCATGGCGTTGATTGTCTTAGATACAGATCTCAGTGCCTCTTAAATTGAGTTCTTGGTTGCTATTTTCTTTTCCTAATAAATTCCTTGAAGTGTTATTTTTTTCGCTGCAATGCCACAATTCTTAATTCTTGCAATAATTGACTGATATTCATTCCTCGTCATTGAAAAATGGAAATCTTTCACTCTTTTCCTCTCTTTCACAGTTTATTCTATTCAAGTTATATTTCAATGCAGTTTTATGATCTTCTTAATGCTTTTCATTCAATTCGCAGTTGAGTTAAACACGTTCTTCTTCCTTTTTCCTATATTTAACTTCAATGTGAAAAGATTCCTTCCACAAAAAAAGAGACATTCAAGATGAAAACTGATGTAATTGAAAACTCTGTGTTCCTCTCTATTTATAACAAATTACGAAATGATTGTAGTTTTATCAATTGGATTGATAGGAACATCTGTTTTATGAAAGAAAAATAGCTTTCCTTAAAAACGGAAACCACGCTGTAAATTACCGATTATCAACACAATGAGTCATATTTCTAAATATTTAGTAGATTCTAATACTTCCAAACTTAACTATATTAAACATTTGTTTCAATTTTTCTAGCCTCAAAACTTAGATCTCTAGATAATTTATATCGTTATACAATGTTCTTAGATCTCTAAGAACAATGTATAATGATATAAATTCAATTAACAATTGCCAATATAATTGTAATATTATTGATTATATAAATAATCAAAAGTATTTAGGTTTATTTGTTATTGATAACTTAGAATTAGAATTCCAATTATAACTATGTGGTTAAAAGACTTGATACGTATACTTACATGTTTATCATTTAAAACATCTCTACCTTTTAAGCAGAAACTAATGTTTTATTCTTGAAATCATTTGTTGATTCTATTTTGGATAATGGCTTAACTTGCTAGATATTTTTAAAGAAATATCAAATTGATAATATTACCAAATTGAATTAAAAATTTTTTTAATAATATTTATATTAAATCTAAAAAATAAACTGCTCAACAAAAATTAAAAATTAGTTATAAATATAAAAATATTAAAATTGAAGAAAAATTTATTTATAAAACTATTTTAAATAACTTCTACAAAATTAGAAATAAAAAAACAAATTATAATATTGGTATTTCTGCTAGATATAATTGGTAAAATGTGTTAGAAACTACTAAACCATATAATAATTTTCGATTTAGATTAGACGATTATGTTAACTATAAATTATTTAGGCAAATTAACTTGGATAATTATAATAAAAATTGCACTAACCGTATTAAAACTCAAATTTATTGATTTATCAATCAAATTTATGATGTAATTTACAATAGAACAAGAAAAAATTTGTAACTTTTTTTTTATGTCATACATTAAAATTCAAGCACCTACAACACAGGAGTAATTTATATAAATTACTAGCTGTACCCGGCATGCGTTGCAATGCCACTCAAAGAAAGAAAGGGCTCGTGAGAAGGGGCCGTAAATATAAGGTCCCAGTGTCGATCGGGGGTGGGACACTTAGGCCCCTGTGTCGCCATCCCCACCCAAGTGTGGTGGACCTGTCCCCCATAGGAGAGCGAATTTTCCTCTTTTTCCAATTGACTTAGGGGCCCCGAGAAGGGGCCCTAAATATAAGGTCCCGGTGTCGATCGGGAGTGGGACACTTTGGCCCTTGTGTCACCATCCCCCCACCCAAGTGTGGTGTCCCTGCCCCCGTAGGAGAGTGAAGTTTTCCCTTTTTGCAATTGACTTGGGGGGGGGGGGCGAGAAAGGGCCCTAAATATAAGGTCCCGATGTCAATCGGGGGTGGGACACTTAGGCCCTTGTGTCGCATCCCCCCACCCAAGTGTGGTGTCCCTGCCTCCCATAGGAGAGCGAATTTTTCCCTTTTTTGCAATTGACTTGGGGGGCCCGAGAAGGGGCCCTAAATATAAGGTCCCGGTGTCGATCGGGGTGGGACACTTAGGCCCATGTGTCGCCATTCCCCCACCCAAGTGGGGTGTCCCTGCCCCCCATAGGAGAGCGAATTTTTCACTTTACACAATATTTGTGTAGTTCTTATTTTGGCCACCAGATGGATATTGGGTTTTTCAGGGCTTTTACCCCTTTTCAACCCCTTTGGGGGGAGGGGGTCCGGGTTCTAAGGTAGCCTATCTTTTCCGCAGTGTCCTAAAGAGTAATTCTGCAAAGTTTGGTCCAGATAGGTCAAAGGGCCTAGGAGCGTATAAAGATCAAAGGGACATAGAGACAAAGAAAGAAAGAAAGAAAGATACATTCATTTTTATATATATAGATATCTAATTAGACTGGTTTACAATTAAAAAAAAATCAAAGATTAATGGATACAATTTTATTATTTAATGCCACAAGTATCTGATTTATAATTATAATTTTGACGTCATTTGTGAATTCTCCTTTGATCGATAGATAGGACACAAAGGAAATAACAAAGGAAAACATAACAAGATATGAAGTAATTATGGAAATTTTCAAAATATTTAAATATTAAACTAGTATTTGACGCATATAGAAAATAGATGCCGGAAGTGAAGAATCTTAAAAGTTAAATGATTTAACCATATTGGTTTTGTATTTTAAACCGATGTTTCAATAAAATTGAAAATTTTGCAAAGTAATAAGTATAATATTACAAATCATTGAATTTTTATTTTTTTCCCCCCAGACAAAAATTTTTTTTTTTTTTTTTTTAGTTATCATTGATCCGCTTTAAGCAGATTTCATTATCAATGAAATCCCCGCTTCTTTTCTCAAGGGGAGTTTTATTTATTATACGTACGTTAAACATTGCTTCTCAGGAAAAACCTTCAATAAGTTTTGGTCTCCGTCTCAGAAATAAGTGTTCCTGCCATCAGTTGTATTACAACTTGAAAAATAGATGAGGTTTTTGTAGTGGACGTAGCTATTCTTCAACTGCCATTAGAATGTTCTTTTTTTGCCCTGTGCTCCGGCTCCATATTCCATGATTTCTTGTTTGCAAATTCACATGAAAAGCATAAAAAATTATACTCTTCTTAGCGTGAAAGAACTGCTTGTCAATTAAATCTCAGGTGATTTCTATCCTCATTGTAACTAACCCGAACTTTTTGAAGCCCAATATTTCTGAATTTCTTGGGCTTTTTTGGAATCTTCAAATGCCCTTAGGCAAGGAAATATCGATCAATCTAGAACAAAAACAATGAGATTAGTAACTTTAAGAAGATCCTCCTTATAATTTTTTGCTGCGTAAATAATATTTTTTTTTCCGTTCAAAGCTCTTTCAAAACTGATAATAACACATAATAAATAATAGTCTTGAAGACTTTGTTGTTTAATAAAAAGAAGGCTATTTTTGTTTTAAATGGACTTATTTCGTTTACTGAGAACAAATTAACTTATGTTTTTCTTGTTTCCGAAAATACCTCATATCAGGTGCAAATTATTGACAACATCACTACACAATGAACGCCAGACTTGCAAGGTTTGAATCAATAAGCGCTGTAACAAAAAAATAATGAAAAAGAAAGCTTTAGAGCAGAATGCTAAGAAAATCGAAGAAAATTCACTTATGGAGATGTTGTGATAACAGAAGTATGTAATTTATTGAATAACTAGCAGAAATACGTAGCACTGCCGAGATCCCCTTTATGCTTTACCTACTTACATTGGAGCACAATTAAACACAACAGAAGGCAATAGCTTATTTATTCGAATATATAATTTTAAACAAACTGGTAAAAAATATTTCCTTGGAAAAAAAATTCAAATTTTACAAAATAAGAAAAAAAAAAAAAGAAAAGAAAGAAAAGAAAAGCCTGTAGGGAAAAGATCAGAATCGATTCAAAGGAATTAAAATTTCAAATGTTTCAACTGTTTTCTCTTTTAGTTTCTTTGCGAGGAAATGTTTGTTTTCCGGTTTGTATTTGCCTAATAAGGAAACGAATATACTTTCTTTAATTAGAAAAAAAGAAAGAAAAGAAAGAAAATCTATCCCTATCTTCGATGTTTCTCGTCAGAAAAAAAAAGCAGAAAAAAAAGTAATTGAACTGGGTTTTTTTTGTCGTTAACGAAGCCATAATTTTTAATTATTTAATATTTCAAGATGTAATCGTTTTTAAGAAACGATATTTTATCTCTCTTTCCTTGTGTTGACAATTTTTAGAAATAACTGAGAACTGTAAATTAATTTCTATTTGCTAGTCTAAGTTATTCACAAGTGGTCTATTTATTTAATGAATGCTCTACGAATGTGTTTCTTATATTTAAGATTTTCGATGTACTTTTTTAACAGAGATAATACATTAGATCTCTTTTGTTCCTAAATAAAGATTAAAAAAAAAATATGATAAATATATAAATATCGGATGGTTTCATTTTGTTGACAAGTTAGTTTATTAGTATTTTTTTTTTATATACTAGATGGTTATAATTAAAGTTGACCTATTTAGAGCATCCTGCGGCTGCAACCAATAGTCGGAGAGACACCAAAAGTTGTACACATACTATTCAAAGGATGCACTCAAGGATTCTGCAAAAAAAAAATAGTTACAAAATCGTGCGCTAGAGGGCGCTTTTACAGCTATATGAACGTAAAACGAAAACAGAATGTTCAAAAACACATTTATTTCACACAAACAGTATCAGAAGTTTGAACGAGTCATGTGATTTTGCTCAATATGTTCCTCCTGACCGTAGGCTTTGCTCAACCGCTGACCGTAGGCGATCGCCCGTGATAGTTCGCACATGTAGCGTGTTACTGTCTTTTAGTTCTGCTAATGTTGCAATTCCCCAACTGTATAGCACATCCTTTAAGTATCCCCACAATCAAAAATCGCATGGAGTTAGGTCAGGAGAACGTGATGGCCAGGCAGTAGGGAAGATGCGATTAATTACTCGATCATTGGTAAAGTGTTGACGCAACAAAGTTTGCACAAACCTTCCAATTTGAGGAGGTACAGTATCTTGCATGAAAGAGGTTGAATCAAGACACTGTCTTTCCTGCAGCTGTGGTATCACAAAGTTCCGGAGCATATCTAGTCGCAGTCACGGAATAAGTCTGAGGACCATTAGCAGTAATTTCTTCCTAAAAAATAAGGACCCAGGATAAAGTTGGATGCGAACCCACACCAGATTCTAAGCTTGGGCGAATGCATTTCCTGGAAAACGAGCGGATTTTCCTTGGCCCACACACGGCGATTTTGGGGTTCAGGTGCCATTCAATAAATGTGTGCTTCGTCGCTCCACAGGATGTCCCAAGGCCACGACGTATGAACTTCCATCCTCACCAGAAAGGTCAATGCAAAAGTGAGTCGCTTCTCCTTGTCGCCTGGAAGCAGTTCTTGTCTGTGACTGATCTTGTACGGAAAAAAAATTAATTAATTTTCTCAGGATCTTTTTGTGCTCCAGGGTAGATCTAATTGTCGTGATGCGGCTCGGGCAATACCTGAACCTGCAGCATTCTCCAACGACTGCTGAACGATTGATGTGGCAACGTCTTCAATCACGTGATCACCATGCACTTTCGTTCTCTGCCACACTTAAAGATCCGGTTTCTTCAATTTTTTTCATCATTTTTCTCATACCTTGTGGTGACATCGGTCCACAGCGTACTTTTTTAGCTCGACGAAATTCACGAATCGCAGCTTAAGCATTACCATGACTTTCAGAATAAAACCTGACCATCAACGCACATTCTTGTAAAGTCGGCTGTTGCTAATAACATGATCTCAGTTAACATCTACTATTTATAGCCCGCTGCGTTCTTGGTGTCTAAACAAATCAGATTGTTTTCTTTTTGCATAAAGATTAACCCTATGTAATTGTGATGTCATTTGGACCACTTTTACAATAAAAAAAAGAAACGTTATAATTAAAACCTACTTTGTTGTTATAGCATTGCATGTTGAATGTTTTTCTATAATTATTTTCATTGTTGTAACAAAAAGCGCCCCTTAGCGGACGATTTGTAACTAATTTGTTTTTTGCAAAATCGTTGAGCGCATCCTTTATATAGTATACTGTAGTGAATTTAATTTGAAATAAATTTAGACTGAAGCTGGTGAGTTGTCCACTGAACTGAACTGACTGAGCTGTTTATTATGGGTGTCAGGAGTTTAAATAGGTTTAATTACATGGATCGCTATTGGTTTAAGTGCTTACAAATTGATTGGAAGATTCAAATAACATGTGATCATTAACTGTAACTTAAATTATAAATTGAATTATGATTAGCACATTAACGGAAGAATTTAAAAATAAACAAAACAGAATTCGACGATTAACGACAGAATTTGAAATACTCAATAGATTGAGTAGAACACTAAAAATACAAAGATAAATAAAATTAAGCAGAACTATAAAAATCATTACAATTATTCATAAAACTCACTACAATATGTACAACTTTTAGTGTCACTCCTCTTTTGGTGTGACTATTCGTTGTAGCTGCAGGATCTCTTAATAGGCCAACTTTAAATAGAATAACCTAAACAAAACATTTGTGGCAAAAATGAAATTTGTGATTAGTCTATTTTCTTTAAATGTAACTACGAAAAATACATTTTAAATAAAATTCATTGAATAGGAATATAAATTACTCGCATTTAACAACTAAGCTGAAATATGTTTTTCTCCATTCAAGAAAAATAAGTTTAGTTGTTATTTGTTAGATTTCAGAAATCAGAATGAAAGAATTTTATTGATACACATATATCTATATTGAAATTCGCCGCCAAGAGATTCTTTGATCAGAAATTTGATATTGTAATCGATAAAGAGAATCTTTCGATGGAAACAATATGAAGTAACTTCCTAATATGAACCAATGGATTCTTTAATGAATTTGCAATTTATGGTTCAGAAACCGAATGAGAATGGATTAACAATTTGCAAAGCTCAACAAAAAGTGATAATAACAGATATTCTTATTTTTTTTTTAATATTTTTTTTTAAATACCGATTGAAAAAGAATCAAAACGTCTCTATTTTATATTTTTGTATAACGATTTATTTTTGTTAAAATAGTGATATTGAAACATTGTGTTTTTTAAGTATTTATTAATTTATTTTTTATTTATTTTATTTTTAAAGTGAAGTTGATTTGTAACAATGTTAACAGTAATCTCTACAGACTAGTTCTTGTAAAGAATGCAATCTTGCATGTTCCTCATTTCTGTAGTAGGATTTTGTTTTACTGGTTTTATATATTAGATTGAATTTTTTTTTAGCTTCTCGCTTACATGAATAACATTACCAAAAAATAGATTGTATTGGTTTTAGCATTAATTGATGTATATCTATTTTAATTGAACTATATACTGTATATATGCAAAAGATTTCTTAACGCTTCATCAACAAGTTCATTAGTTTTATAGGAATTAATTTCTACTGCCTGAGCTAAGAAGATTTTTTGTTTTGTTATTTCTCAGCTTTTGTTATTTTACTCCAATCAACCTCAGGGTGACTGAGGTACTTCTCTACTCTAGACAAATGACATTGAGTAACTTGGGCACTACTCAGGACTATTTGAAAACTATATTAATGAAGAAGTGCATTGTTGTGTTTACTTTAGTATTTTTGGAGACTGTCCTTTTCATGCTGCTTCAATAATTCGATTTCCCTCACTCCTTTTGTTTTCTTTCTTTTACATAATCTTATTTTCTCTGATTTACTAAGATTGGAAGGTGGTGGGACTGCTTAGTTATGTAAATATGTAAAACTTTGCTTCTTTATTTTGCTTTATTAATTCGTCCTCATCTCTCTCTAATAAGATCTTGAGATTCTTTCTGTACGTTCTTTCCTGTGTCCTGTTGGACCAATGTCCTCTCATAGCTTTTACTGTCGCTGATGAGGACAGTAAAAGCTACCTTCCGTTCAAAAATATTGAAATGGATAATGGCACTGACTCATTAAAGTACCTGAAAAAGATCATAGTAAGAGCCGAAGTATTGAATAACATTACCTGGAGCTGGGAAACGTCTCGGTCACGCTTATATTTCGTATTTGGTTAAATTTACTTCGTTCTTATTTCGTTTTCTCTCTTTCTCTCTCTCTCTCTCTCTCTCTCTTTTAATGTTTTGTTGAAAATCGATATCGTGTTTGAAATCTTCCTTTAGGCAGAAGGAAAAGTTATTTATAAACTTTAGTAGTAAACACTTGTTGTGGAGGCTGCGTAAGTCAACCAACAGAATACGATTCCCATATTAAATATTAAAAGAGATGAAAATAGAATGGGTAAATATTCAGAACATGTAGGAAGCAAGTTGGCACATATTCGTGAAATCATGTTCTCGTATCTTAACATCGACTGATCGTGAGTGAAACGGAATTCTTGTATTTGACTCCTGCTGGGCTGCAGCTGAATGCTAATCATGCAAAAATGTAGCAGAAGGAAACTTACAAGCCCGTAGAGCGGTGGTCGGCCATAGTAAGAATATCAACACTCCCTTGGATTACCTTCCCTTGGATGTCGTGATAGTCGAAAATTTTACTTTGATATGACTATTTCTTTTGATTTCAACTCTGAGAGAGATTTTTCTTTGTTTAAATTTCGGGAGGAGCTCTATCCCCCCGAGCCCCCTCCCCTGGCTATGTGCCTGATAACTGAAATTATTTAAAAGTATTTAAAAACTGTTTATGTAAAACCTGATGTAAAGAAAAACGGCGTATCGTGTAAGAAAGCAAAGTTTATGATTTTTTTTCTTGATAATAATAGGATGCAAAAACTTCTAAACAATTTTGTTTATAAAAATTGTGCTAAAAAAATTTTGTTTGATTTAATTTCGATTAAGGATTAGAAATCTTATGAGTGATAATCTGACGGTTAAGATAGCGTTTCTTCGTTTTAAATCTTTGTGATTCTTCATCTAATAGTTATATGGATTAATTCAATAATCAGATTAATTTTGTCTGTTTAATTTTTTAGAAAATCAGAAAGATTTGTACGTATGTATGTGTTTGTTCTCACTCTAGAAGCATCATAAGTTTAAATATATTCCAAGCAATCCAGGACATTATTATTAAGATATTTTACTTCACACACTAAATGAAAACATTTTATACTCATGATGCTCAAGGATTTTTCGAGGTCCGTGACATTTATAAAGAATTGGAAATCAACTAAATTTGCCCGAATCTACGAAATGCCTCTACTTTAAAGATTTGTCTTAGATGCAAACCTTTCCTTGTTAAGAATGGATGAACATACAAAGTGGTTTCGACCGAAATCTCTTCAGCAAACTCACAGCAAAGAAATTAATTTAACTTCTTTTCCGGACAACTTGTTTGGTGTTTATTCAGTTTCCTTCGGATTACTTCTGGCATTTACTCGTGAGTATCTGCAAGCTGTTGAGAATTTCAAATGAATTTTTAACAAAAAATAAAAAGCAACAACAACATTGTAACCAACAAGAAACAAAATAGTCCGTCTTTATGAAATGTTGATCTAAACACAATATTTGCAATTTAATATTGGATAGCCTCGGTTTTTCTGCTTCTGATTTTATGTTGTGTTAAGAATTTCCCATTTACAGTATCTGACAAAAAGCAACGAGTGCTCGTTTCATTGTAAATCAGATGAATATTTAATCTCTTTGGTTTCACTGATGATGTTGCGTACTTTGCTTAATTAGATTAGAAATTGTGGAACCAATGCAATTAACAAATTATGTCCATTTCCACACATACACCCACCCACACATTGACCATCTACACGTGCTCATCTATCTCCTTTTCTGTAGATGTCTTGGGAAAGAAATGAAATACAAATCGAAATGAATACAGGTGTTTGCTTTGATCACCCATTATTATTAAACAGAGAAATAGTTAATTCCGATGGAATTCATCTACTTCCACTGATATTACATAAACAACATACATTTGAATGGAAATGGAGGAGGTCTTTTCAGTGGTATAAACTAATTTCCCAAATGGCTCTTGAAACAAAGAGCGATAGAATTCCACGATGGATTAGTGGTTGTTTCGAAAACACACTCGGACTAAATTCAGACTTCGGTATTTAGAACTGAGAACATGAAACCCAAACTGTGTGAATTTTAAAGATTTTTTTTCCCCTTTCGGTTATTAATTATCTTGAATTTTACATTCAAGTTAATTTTTCGCTTAAAATGAATTGTTAGTGTTTTTTTGTAAGAGTGGTTAAGATATCAGATGAATGCTGAATTTTGCAATTTAGAAAGTTACAATGAAAGCCTTTCATCACGACCATCAAGAATCGTTTTTTATATTTACTAATGGCTTCTTCTGTTATCTCTCATTTGTCAATTTCAGGCATTAGCGAGTAAGGATAATTTATCAGAGGTGGGAAGTAATCAATATTTACTCTTCTAAAAAAAAAGCGAACCATTCCTTAATTAGTTTTTTATTCTTATTACTTAAATTTTATAATGCATTAAAAAATGATAATATTCCTTGCATTTAATTGCTCTTTACGTAGCAATAAACGTGCAATGTTGGATTTGCCTATTTAGGCCTGCTTTTTTAATAAATTTTGTAATTTTTTCTTCCATCAAATATTACAACTTTCAATTATGTAAAAAGTCTGGTAAAAAGAGAAATGTCTGGTAAAAAGATAAAGTTGCGGTTAAAAAAAAAAATTACATAATGATTTCTTTCCGCTATCAGATGAAACGACAGATATCTTATTTAGATCAATTTGGCCAAAGAAATTCTAAATATCTATTTCGACTTCAATATTATTGTAATCTATTTCTTTTCATTAGAAAAGCTTTTTCTACATTGCTAATAATTTAAAATATGAAATAATTTGATTTTCTTTTATATATTAGACATTCCACTAAATAAATGTGTAATACGCATTATTACAGTTGTTGCTTTATAACTTTATCTACTAAATAAAAACCACTTCATTCCTGCAGTCAATGGATTTTTAATAAAGTAAGAAATATAGAAATCTTTCTAAGTCTAATTAAAATCTAATTTACAATTTTAAAGACGTAGAAAACAAGAAGAGCCTGAAAAACTCGAAAACTAGTTTCTTTAAAATACATTTTTTTTTCTTGTTCTTTTATGTGAAAGTCGTAAAATTAAAACAATCGAAAACTAAATTATAATATATCTGCTTAATACAAAAAATTAAAGATTCTATTTTTCTTTTTCTGGGGAGATTAATTAAATCCGCATTACTTACTTGTCTGAAATCCGATTAATGTAACCATGTTAAAGCTCGGCAACATACATGAAGAGGATTATTAAACGGATTAATATCCTTTTTTTAAGACTTGGATAGAAATCCATTGTTTCCATTCTAATGCTTTCTATCCATTAAAATGTAAACATGAAAGTTAAAATGTAAACATCTAAATAAGTTTCAGGAAGCTCTTTTCAGCAATTCAAATGTTAATAGGGGCGGACACAGATTCACTGAGGGATTTCATGAGCTTCATGAAAATAGCTAAAAACTGATCCTCACGATAATCAGGACGATAGGAATTTCTTTTTTAAAAGTGATCTCAATATTATTTTGACAGTTTATTTGGTGAAATCAGTCTTAATTATATTTATCTTTACATACACTCACTTCCAAAAGTTAAGCACGGAGAGGAAAAATGTTAATTACCGTAAGAGATCTGAATTAAAGAAGCTGAAATTTGCTACAAAGGTAGAAGGAAGTATGCAAATTATATAGGTAACAGCCAATCACGGTTTCACGTCGAGAAATATGCAAAACAGGAGGTCGTATAAGAAGCCTGCATTGTGAAGGATTACAGGAGTTGCATGTAAGTGCTGATGAAAGGTGTTTAGAACATTCGTACGATTTGTTTTCAAGCTAGACGTGTTTCTATGGCTTCCAGAAGACGAATGGAAGATTCTGAGCGCTGGCGGACTGTCGGACGCATTGAAGCAGGACAGCCTATAACAGATGTTGCTCGTTTCTTCGGCGTTCATCATTCCGTCATTTCACGATTATGGAAACAATTTCAAACCAGCCAAACAGTTGTCCGAAGACCTGTAGCCGGTCGTTCAAATATTACGACCCCCGCGGAAGATCGATATATTGCTGTTGTAGCCTAGTGGAATCGAAGATCGACCTCCAAAACGTGTGACATCAATGGTTGTAGCGGCCGTTGGTAAGACGATATCTGCCACTACTGTTCGTCGAAGGCTAAACATGAATGGTCTGTACGCCCGGGAACCACGAGTTTGTGTTCCTTTATCCGTCCAATCCAGAGGGGCACGATTACAGTGGTGTCGCCAGAATGTAAATTGGACTATGTCTGATTCGGGTAACGTTATGTTCACAGATAAGTCCATATTTGCCCTACAACTCGATGATAAACGTGTAAGGGTCTGGAGGAACAAGGCACACGCAATCGCTCCCAGAACATCACGCATTCCACGGTGGAAGCATCATGGTCTGGGCAGGGATTTCATTGGGATATCGCACCGACCTGCACATCTACAGGCGAGGTTCTGTGACGGCTGTACGGTATCGAGATGAATCCTAGACCCCATTGTGAAACTGTATGCTGCAGCAGTTGGTCCTTCTTTCGTTTTAATGGACGATAATGCGCGTCGCCATAGAGCTGCCATCGTTGACGACTTTCTGGAGAGTGAGGGGATTGCGCGTATGGAGTGGCCGGCTTACTCGCTGAACCTTAATCCAATTGAAAATCTTTGGGATGCCCTCGGCCGTGCTGTATGTCATCCAGCCACTCTCAGAGCTTTAGAAACTGCCGTACAGGAGGAATGGCGATTACTGGACTCTGCGGTGGTTGATCACCTCATAACAAGCATGATCACACGCTGTAAACTTTGTATGCTGGTGAGGGGTGCTCACATACCCTATTAATGTCGGTTTTTATTGTTTGTTTTGAATTTAAACATCATTTTGTTAAAGATGCAAATCTGACGTCATCTTAGAATTTATGAAAATTCAATATTTTGTTTATCTCTGTATGTAAGTCTTTGTTTTGTTTCATGAATAAACATAGAACTACTTACTTGCAGCATTTCATGTCAATCAAAGCAGAACTTGTCCATTTTTTCGCATTTTACCGCTCCGTGCTTAACTTTTGGAAGTGAGTGTATTTTTTCTTAATTTTAATTATTCCGTCTCCGGTATTATTTTGAGAATAAAACCTTTCTTGAAGTGATTTCAAAAGAAATCCTACATCTGAGAGAAAAATTAACTTTTATTAACATAACTTATTTGTCACAGTCCGTGATAAGTTGTCCTTTAAGACTTCCACGTTCCCGATACTGGATAAACCTTTGCCTTAGGTAATCCCATAACCAAAATCGAATGGAGTAATTTCAGGTTGACGAGGTGGCCCTACAGCGGGAAAAAAAGTCACTAATCACTCTGTCTTTTTGGGGAAAATGCCGTAGAAGCTGCTGTATCGGCCATGTAATATGGGGAGATGCCCTACGTTATATAAAAGTGGTGTCATCTAGGCATTGTCGGTACTGAAGTTGCAGAATGATGAAACTGTTAAGCATATGGCGATATTTCATGAGGTTACGGAACAAGTTACTGGACTGATATCCTCAGAAAAGTCCAATTAATAAATATATTGTGAAGCCACCAAACCGTAATTTTCAGTGAATGTAATGGGAGTTCCTGGAGCGTATGGGTAATTAGGAAGCCCATATTCGACAATCTTTTACAGTTCCGTTGAGATAAAACAGTCTACATTTCCCCAAAGAATTTTCCAAGGCGATGCATCGTCGAATGGAGGATTTTTTTTCCCTTATGACGTAGGCATAATTTTTGTAAATTCAACCCTAGGAAGTAAAAAGGAGGTTTGAAAGTTGTCAAAATCCAGTTATACGAACCATCAACTATAGATGCTTGAAATGTTAAATGAAGATTCTTTTCTAGAATCGGTTTAAACGTTTTCTCAGGGTTTGTCAAAAATCGTCAAGGGCAAAAAGGAGTGGGAAGTCTTACGTAGCACACTTACAGTCAGAGTTTCGTGGCGAACTACCTCCTAAAACTTTTTTTTCCTCTTCAATCACTCGTGTGTCCCTCCATTGTTTTTATTTAAAATTAGTTTATAGCACAGGGATTCGTCTTTGTCTGATCTGTCGTCTTTGTTCGTGATTGTCCCATCCCACTGCTAATTAAAGAAATAATGGAAGGACACTCGACAAAAAGGTAAAAGCTCAGTGGCAGCAGCCATGAAACTCCGACGGTTAAGCACCTTTATGTCCTCCGATCTTGATGAAATTTGATATCTACGGGGGTCTTCCTGTTACAAAATACGAATGTAATATCAATTTGAAACAATCTTGTGATTTTTTTTTTACCAACTTGGAGAGGTTCGACGTGATTTCAAAATTACAATTTCTTCCTTTTTCACATTAGGACAACTGTTTTTTTTATCTCGCGCGAGACACAGTTATTTCGCTGGTTAATAAATAAAAAAAAAATCTGTTTTTTTGTTAAATCCATTTTTCAGTAAACAATAAGTTCATGCGAAACTCAAATCTGTGGCAATGTTAAGCACTAGGTGTAGGTTGTTGTTTGTTGTTTTTTTTTTGGGAGGGGGAATTAAAAGACAGAGTTTTGTAGTTTTTTTTGTTGGATGATAACTTCGACTTGTAATTTCATCATTTATCCTGGATCAAAAATCTTAATACGCAACTGTCTACAACAAACAACTTTTGTAAAGAAGATGTCACTTTTTATATTTTATTCTATTGATTGATTGTTGTATGTTATTAATAATCAAATACAGAATTTAAAAGAAAGGGATTTTTGTTTTTGTTTTTTTTTTAATTTTCTTCAAATTGATTTGTAAACATCCTAGAGGTTTGCTTCTTCGTTTCAAATCTTTCTGTTTTGAATCAAAACATTGGGAAAAAGAATAATAATTTGCGCAAGCTCAGTAATTAACCCTCCATTATTTTTAATGAAAATGTATAAAGAAGTCTGGCAATTTCAATTAGAAAAAGTTTTCCATTTTTAATTTTAAGTAGGGTGTTTGTTGAGTGTTTGTTCCTTTAATTAGAACTTGAAAGTCTTCTTTTTTCGGAAAGGGAATGGTTGCAGAAACTTAAAAAGACTAAAATAGCAAAATGCTTTTAACAAATTGGAGAAAAAACTGATTTTATTAAGTTAACTGTATTTCTAATTGCGATATAAGTCAATCAATGGTAATTCTGGTGATCAGGGTTGGATACGCAGTATCTGCCTAAACGGTAGTTTTGAAAAGAATGGCATTCGAACGTTATTGATTTTTTTGTTTTTTTATATTATATTACAAAGTGGATAATGTTTATTAAGTGATGTTGTTAGTTGCTGATTACAGCCTTATAATTTAAACTATTTCACATATGCAGGCGTCTCCATATTTAACGAAATTCAACGATTATATATAAAAAAAGTGACAGGATTTTACGAGTAATATTTATTTCATCGTGGTACAGTTATAGTAGTTAAGACACAAGGAAAAGAACAAAGAGCAACTATTAAACTATTAAATTAGTAAACATTAAACTAAAACACCCTCCTTTTATTTATTTGAGGAAAATAGAAAGAATAAAAAAGTCATAATATCAATATAACATGAAAGGTTTGAAGAACTTTGGGAAATAATAGCCAATCTCTCATTAAAGTTCACACAAGAATTCTGAGAACTTAAGTTAATATGTAATAATTCCCCAATGTAATGCTAAAGCGATTGTAATAGCCTGAATTCCATACTTTCTCAAATACACAAAAACTGATTATACCAAAGTAGTAAAAATGTAAATGATTTAAAGAATCCTCTTCTTTAACTTTCTATAAATTAAAAAAAATAAATAAATAAAGGCTTTGCTATTTTCTTTCTTCTCAAATATCTTCTTCTGGCCAAACCCTCGTAATCTGTTGGGTTTCTTTTTCTTTGCCGCTTGGTTGAAACGAAGCTCTCTGCAATTTATTCGTAAATATACTTTGAAATTTCTGTTCCCGAGAAAATAACCATCTGCAGAGCTATCACTTAAGATCTCTTGTGCAGTGTATTCATCCGTGAAGCTGTTTCATGACTTTCAAGAAAATAAGAAACTTTTTGGCTTTGAACTGCTTCTGTTGACGATGGGGGGCTCCAAAATATTTCCTTTGCGAATGATTATGACACAGAGCCGAGAAATTATTCGTAAAGAAAAGCAGCTTATTGTAATCGCTTTAGCTCAGTTTAGTGAAAGAGCTTTTTCAAGTTTCTTTTTATTTATTACTCATTTTTATGTTAATTAAGTAAATAAATTATTCTAACGTTGGTTAATTTGCAGAATTACTTTTATTTGCAAGGAAATTTATGAAGTTGAGCAAAATAACTCGTATACAGAAAAGAGTTAAGAAATAAAGTAATCACCAAACAGTTCAATTCCCTAGAAATCATATAAACAACGCAGTGTACATAAACGATTATGTAACGATTAGCAATTCGACAGTGTGCTGCAATGAATAAAACAATTGTAGATAAATGTTAATGTATTGTACATACAGATCGTACAACAAGATGAAAGCGTAACAGTCGATCAATACGATTGTTTATTTGTCATCTCTTCCTGGTATCTTTTATTGATACAAAGTAACTTTCCGAGTATTGGGAAATGCACAAACTTGTAAGAGGAGATTCTAAAGCCAAGGGTACCTCATTAGAATTACTTGATGGAAATATATGCTGCTTTTGTAACAATAATTGCATTGAATTGGACAGCGTACTCTGCTTTTTCAAAATAAGTTCGATAATACTGTAACAGGAAAGTAATATTACGGAATTTCAACTACAGCTCTCCTGTCAAACAAATTGTCGTGAAAAAAATTTGATTTTGTTTTTCCAATTTTTACTCCAATTTGTTTTTGAATTTTATAATATATTTTTAGTTAAATATACTTTCCTAAGAAATTCCTGTGAAGACATTTTGTGGTCGTGAGTGCCGCATTTGAAAGCCTTGCGCTGCTGAAATCCCTGAGGATTCAGGTTGTGTTGCTACTTTTGCATTGACGTTAGCAAGAATAGATGCTGCGTAATTCTAATGTTTTGTTGTTGCTGTAGACGTGGATAAAGAATGTTCTCAGATTTAAAATTTTGGAAAGTATCAAGTTTTCCTTTCTGAAGTTTTTAGAATTTGATTTATTTTGTTGTTTAGTTTTCGATTCAAAAGCAAGAAATTTATTCCTTGAAAATGAATCTACGTTAAAAATATTAACTAACAAAATATCTTCGTTGTTTCTAGATTTTAAAAATTGCAAAACATAAATTTTTGTAAACCAAGCTGTTATTTTTAATTAATAAACTAAATATACTAGAAAACTTTAACTCAAGAGTAACATATAATTATCTCATATATCGGATGTCACAATACTCATTTCATGTAATCATTTATTTCTTTAAAGGTATGTTTTTATATAACAAAAATTACAAATGTTTAATATTCTCGGCAATTTACCTTAACCCTCGAGTATAGCAAAGATTATTCTCGAAAGACCCCCTGGTCGTGTTTTCCAGTTTCTTTTCTGTTCATTGAAAATAATAAGAAATCCAAACCTTAATGTAAACTTAATAAATTTTAGAAGTTAATATAGAACCCTCTTTTGTTAACAAGATTTTAGATAGAAAGTGAAACAGCCAATTAATACAAAAAAAAATATTCCTGGAAAATGACATTCTTGAGGAGAATTCTATTTTTTTTTTTTTAAAGCAAAAAAAAATCCTTCTCTTTTTGACCGTATCTATCAATGCCAGTGATTAATCTCTCGCAATAAAGCAACTAAAAAAAAACAAACCATTAAACCGTTCTTGGCTCTGAAGAAAATCTATAAAACTGATGACAAAATAATCGCGTTTGACAAGTAACCAAAAACACTGAATAAGAAAAAAAAAAAAAAAAAAACCTGAACAGTTTTGAAGATTTTAAGATTAATCTCTATTGGGAAAAAAATTGCTAAATAGCTACACTTGAAGTACGACGTTATTTTTCAAATTAGCTAAATTGTAGTTTAATTATAGAATATCAATTAATAAATTAATATGTTTACTGGTTCATTTACTCACTTAATAAAATTTATTGTGCCTAATTTTGTTTTAAAATCAATTAAGTTTCAATAAACTTATGAAATATTTTTATGTATTCTAAAACTAAATGTTTGTATATTTTTGTGTCATAGAAATTATTTTTGTTTTTCAATTTTTAGCTTAATCTGAATTGTTGTTTTTAAATAAAAAAAAGCAAAAATTCTTCTAATTTTACAAATAAGTTACATTAATATTTTCCTTTGAATTATTCTCTTTCTTTAAGATAAAAGTTTTCTGCAGACCAGAATAAAACCTCTGCTAATTTATTGATCCCTTTGTTAAGTCACGTGTTCATTATCACACTTGTCCCTAATTTCTAACTTCAACGGAACTGAGTCAATTGAATATTGTTCGCCTTAAAGTTGAAGTGCGATTACTTATGTAATGTAAAGTTTCATTAAAAATAGATATTTTCAATCGGAACTTCCTAATTAATAAAAACAAACAAAAGATAGCCTTTTTATAAAAATTTTAAATTTTTTTAGCAAAACAGATTGAAGAAAAAGTAATGAATGATAATAAATAATAATTCAAATTAGAAGACTTCAAAATCCTTCACACTTGTTTTATTGAAAGTACAACAGAACATTAAAGCAGGATCTTAGAACAGAAACTTTATTTGAAAATAAATGGAATATTCTATTAATTTCTTTCTTGTTGAATAAGATTG
Organism: Thereuonema tuberculata; assembly: GCA_023159025.1. Lineage (NCBI taxonomy): Eukaryota > Metazoa > Arthropoda > Chilopoda > Scutigeromorpha > Scutigeridae > Thereuonema > Thereuonema tuberculata. Next base: position 132,073,800 of record JAFIDM010012231.1, on the reverse strand, counting down.
GATATTTTAATATGGCTTACTTACAAGTTGTTTTGTTGACGAATTAATTATCATTATTGAAAGATTTCACTGCAGTAAAAAGGCCTACAATAAACAACTGAGTGTGATCATATTTTTTACTAAAATCGTTGTACTCGGAACTTGTACGTTGCACTCGGAACTATCAATAAAATTCATAAAAATCTAATAAAAGGAAGCATTTTCGACAAAATTCTGTGTATGGCTTTAACTCTTAATGTTAATTCTTTTAATGTTGACTCAATGTTAATTCTTTTCCCTTTTGTTCTTTTCAGCAGAGACGCGTCCTGGTCCATCTGGGATGAGTGTTCTGCAGCAGTTGGTTCTGTCCCACCCTTTCGCTCCCGATTTTAATGAAGAAGAACTTTGTAGCATTCAAAGGTACAGTCCTTCCTTCCTTTATATAGTTTGCTTCTTAATTATGACTAATCCAAAGTTCGAGTTCTGTAATTAGACAGAATTTCTGTATTAGGATTAATTTTTACGTTTATTGTGATACAGTAACAGCTGTCCTGGATTCAATTTATCAAAAATACTAAAAACAGCTCCATGAATCCTTACTTATGTGTGTGTATGTTTTTTATTGTGATGTTAAAATGATTTGTGCACGTTAAATTTGTTGTTATACGATTAATTATGCTTTATAAATTTGAATTTTCTCAAAGTTGTGATTTCTGCATCATTTATTAATTTATTTATTTACTTGTCAATACTTAGTTCTATTGTAATATTTAGATGTCGATATCAATTATGCGAAAACCACTGTTTTAAATCTTGTTTTTAAGAAAGCTTAATATCATTTAACAAAAGCTGATTATACTGTATATTGGCTTTTAAGAAATATTATTATTACAAGAAAAGGTCTAAGCATTTGTTCCAAGACGAAATAAACATTCAAATGGCCAATAGATGCTGGTAACATTGTAAACCTTTACTTTTACAATAATTTTGTAGTAGACATTACTATAAGGTAAATGCAAATCCGACTTTATTAGCGATTGTTTCTAAGGTTTGAAAATCAAATCATGAAATTTTCCAAGAAAAGATAATCTTTTGAAATTAGAAGATTTTAACTCAAAGGAAGAAATAAGTCACTCTCAGAATCGAAATCTGATTGAAAATCTCAAGTCAAAAGATATTAACATTAACTTATTTATAAATAATTTTAAGTAAAATTTTGTATTCGTGTTATAAAGAGAAGTTTCTAATTATCTAGATTTTTTTAGCTGATTTTATTAATTTACGATAGCACATGAAATGCAATCAAATGGATTCATGTAATCGTTTGATTTGCGTCATTCCTACAGAATTTCCAGTTTGGAAAAACCTTTCAAGGAAGTTCATGCTTGAACTTATTCCATATCGAGGAATAAGTTCATAGGTCACAAAAATATGAAAAACTAAATACAAATAGAAAAATCGCAGATTTATTAGTAATACATTAAACAAAATATTTATAAATTTAATGATGCAGTGGCATCCAAGCTTATCGGTATCACTCCCTCTTCTTTTGAAATGAGGGAAAATATCTCATCTTCCATCATTTTATTTTCTTTCCATCAAAAGATAATTGAACACAACAAACACTGTCTTTAGAAGTAAAGGTTATGTTTTCTTTTTAATTTGTACTTTAAAAAAAAAACAAAAAAAAAAACCACAACCACTTCCAAATTCAAATTCATTGTTTTCCAGTTTAGAAAACTTAAGGCCATAATTCAGCTATTTTCTTCTAAATCTAAATTTAGTCGTTAGATATTAATTTGTTTCAAATGGTAAAAATCCTATATTTTAATTGAATATTGTTTAGTTATCATTTTGATTTAATAACATTGGAGCCATTAGCTTCTTTACTTTTACTTTTATTATATAACTAGCCGGTTACCGTCGCTTCGCTCCGGAACCCTTGCATATATAGCATTATATAAAAAAAAAAACTTTTTTTTATTTAGCAAATTAATATTGAAATCGGAGAATATACGACGTCCCAGCCCGTTGTGGCCTTCTCCGCTTAACTCAGGTGTATTGCGGGTTGGCGTCACACTTCATGGTCAGTTTGCCAGATTATTCCCTATCCCATAGGAATTTCGAACAATCCGGCCTTATTCCTTGTCTACATCGTAAAGGGAACCTCTGTGCAAAATTTCAGCTTTCTAGGTCCAAGGGTTTGGGGTGGGCGTTGATGAGTCAGTCAGTGAGTGAGTCAGGACTTTTCTTTTTATATAAGTAGATTTTCATGAATTTTGTTTTGTTAACCTCATTGATTAGTTCTTTATAGATTATATTTGGATGTGTTATTTTCTCATTTTCAACTGTTATCCGATTCGTTCTTTATAGATTATATTTGGATGTGTTATTTTCTCATTTTCAACTGTTATCCGATTCATTCTTTACATATTATTCCTGGTGTTTCGATATCATGCTTATTTATGAAAATATGATCTATATTTGTTTTCGTATTTCCATGAATTGTACAGTTGTTTCTTGTTGTTCCATAAAGACAATTTTTGAAACCATTATTGCACATAAGTTTTAGGTATTTCTGTACTGCATTGTTTTTAATCATTTTGAAAAGATCTATATTTACCTCGCTAATTAGTATAGTTGGACAGTTGTTTAATATATTTTCATTTTTATGAACAGATTCTCTAATTCTTCAGTAAATTTACCTTTCTTTGTGTTTGGTGGTTTATATATGGTTAAAATGTTAATATTTTGTTTTTGATAACACAAACACATTTTTGTTAATGAAACATATTAGGTTTTATTACAAAACTTCATGATAAATAACATGTTTTGTGAAAATCTTGAATCATTTTCCAAAAGATTTCCTTGCTCCGACGTTTTAGTAATTTGTAATTTAATATTTTGGTTACAGAATGACACACAGAATACGTTTTTATAATTTACGTATTTACAATATATAATAATAACAGCCACGTACCGTCGCTTCGCTCCGGAACCCTTGCATGTATAGCATTAAAAAAAAAAAAACCTTTATTTATTTAGCAAATTAATATAGAGATCGGAGAATATACGACTTCCCAGCCTGTTGTGACCTTCTCCGCTTAAATCAGGTGTTTTGCAGGTTGGCGCCTCACACCTGGGGTTGCGCCACACACATTTTTGCATGTATCTTGCAAACGCAGAAACGTTTGTGAATGACTGATATCTCGTTCGATAGAACTTCCAAATACCAACATTTTCTCAATATAATGTTCTCTTCCAACTTTTATACGTTTAAATTGAGAAAAAGTCAAAATTTGACCCTTTAAAAGGCGCCATCTTAGAAATCAAAAACTTTTTTCGAAAGATTTTTATAGCATTTTGTTTGTCTTAAAAAGCTCTACATTTTATTCATTTGCATGACCAATCTATCTGTTATAGTTTAGTCACAAAATTGGAAAAACGGAAAGTCTTATGACAGACGGAATAATGCTTTTATAATATAAGATGTTTGTTAATTTCAAAATTTAAAGTTTTGTTTTTGATTGACAATTTTCTTCTTTTCTTTTATCAATGAAACATCCTCATTATCTTCTCTAACAATTTCATGTCAACCAGTTTGAGAACTATTCTATTGGATGAAAACTAACTAATGCAAAGAGATCATATTTAAAAAAAAAAATGATTGTTGATTATTTGTTTATTTATTCCTGCAAAATGTTTCTTTTATCTTTTTTTTTTTTTTTTTGTAAAAGTACATGTTTATCATTTGGACCTTGTCAACCCAGTAATTTTTTGCTGGGATCCATTTTCGAGAACATTTTCGAGAACAAGACATTTCCACAAGCATAACAAAAGTATCATAACAAAAGGCGGGCACCGGAATGCTTTACCTGTATACAACGGTGGGCACGCAACTGATGTCGGTACGAGCACCTCGTGACATTGAACGTTAGGAACCGTGCGGTAATTTACAATGCCAGACAAGGAAAGTGGTGCATTACGGTTGATGTTAGAGCAATGTGTATCTGTCATTAAGTTTACTTTTGAGTTGAAAGACAACACCTCTGCAGCAAGATATTTATTTGATGAGGAAAATCGTTTTTCTCCGAAACGGGAAACAATGACAGCAATCAAGAAGAAATTTGAAGACATTGGTTCTGTTGTCGCAAGGGTAACACATGTGCTGCGAAAGGGTCATACACCACAATCACTACCGCACCAACACATCACCCCCAAAGTGATGGTGAAAAGTCCGAAAAATTGATACGAAAGTTGTCTAATGAAATAGACGTTGCATTTGCATCAATGTAACGTCTTATTCACTCTCTGAACTTGAAGCCATATCGTCCACAAAGTGTTCAAAGTGGCCTATTATATTGTTGCTACTATTTGCAAAATTGACCAGGTCATTTGACTATTGCTATTGTATGCAAAATTGATCGGGTCAATGCATCCTTTAATCATGAAGATGCTCGAAATGAAGATCGTCAGTTTTTATGCAATTTTACAGTAGTGTAGCAGACATTCTCGCAAAGCTCCCCCGAATAAGAATAAATTTCGACCTCGTTGCGTTCCTGCAGATCGAGAAATTTTGTGGCTTGATTGTGTAGACATGTTCACGCACATATCCCACACGAAAAAGTTCATGGTTGTGAGCAGTTTGATTTTGTGAGTCCATGGCATTTTGATAGCACCACTTCTTCCAATCCAGCATCCAGGAAACGTCTGATTGAAGAATATCATTGTGATAATGAGCAGGTGCCCCATCCTGTTGCCACAGCACTTTGTTCGTGTCAGATATACACTCTGAGAGGTGCAGTAGTACTTTAATTCCAAGTAGCTTCCACCATTAAATAGTTCTATTTCCTCTTCTAACTTCACTAACCTATTTTCAATTTCTTTTTCCTTCCCTTTTTCAATTTTATTATTTTTCTCAGCATTCGAAACTCTAACCCCCTCCAATAATGTGATAAAATGATCCTCCAATACCTCATCATCTATTTCTTTTTTATAGTCACAATTTCTTAATTTACCTCTGTATTTCTTAATCATGTCCCAAAATTCCTTACTCGTATTAATCCTATCAAAATTTTCCTTTATGTTTTCCTCCCGTAATTCTTTTTTCTCTTTGCACATTTTTTTAAATTGTTTTTTCAATGCTATATATTTTTTTCTTTCCTCTATTGTATTTTCACTCTTAAAATTTTTTAACTGTTCTTTTACCTTTTTTTTTAAATCTTGAAGCTCTTTATCACGCCATCCCTTTTCTTCTATATTTTCTTTCTTTTCTCTTATACTATGTACCCCCTCTTTTAATAATTTTGTAAAGCTTTCATCAAATGCATTTATTTCGTGAATAGAATTTAAATCGTTTAATTTTTCTAAGATTACCTGTTTATATTTATTTATATTCTCCCATATTAAACTCTCTTCCCAAATATATTTCTTTGTTACATTCACAGCTACCTTTTTTCTACATACCCTATTTGTTATTGAGAAGAAGTCAATTTCACAGAATTAATGTCAGTTTTGAAACATTTAAAAAAGAATAAAGCTGCGGGCCCCGATGGGATAAAAAATGATTATATTAAGAATATGCCTACAGAAGGGATTAAAGTATTTTTGAGCTGGATGAACTGGATTTGGAAGGCCGAAAAAATCCCGGATAATTGGAGAACTGGAAAAATTATCCCTATTTATAAATCGGGAAATAAATGCGACCCAACTAACTATAGAGGAATTACATTATTAAATACGTATTTTAAGATATTTGGAGAAATTTTAAGAGGTAGAATAGAAACATGGTTAGAAGAAAAAACTTTGATTGTAGAAAATCAAGCAGGATTTAGGAAAGGTTATTCGACAATAGACAATATGTTCGTTTTAAATACCTGTATAAACTCAAGGTTAATGGAAAAAAGAAAGAAATTGTATGCATTATTTGTAGACTTTAAAACGGCATTTGACTCCATAGATAGGACGATATTATTAAAATGCTTAGAAGAAATAGGAATAAAGGGTAAAGTTTTGAGAATAATTAGGAATATTTATGAAGAAACCATAGTTACAATTGGAAGAGGAACCGAAAAAATTAAATTTAATAAAGGTGTAAGACAGGGGTGTGGCCTAAGCCCCGCTTTATTTATAATTTTGATTAGTAATTTAGAACTGAAATTAAGAGAAGAAGGATGGGGTGGAACTAAGATAGGAAAAGAAAAAATTTATAGCTTATTGTATGCGGACGATTTGGTGCTAATGGCGGAATCAAAAGCAGAATTAGATAAGATGATTAAGATACTTAAGGATTTCACAAAAGTTAATAAACTAACAATAAACTTAAAGAAAACAAAAATTATTATTTTTAGGAGAGGAGGAAAAAGAGCAAAAAATGAAAAGTGGCACTGGGATAATGAAGAAATTTTAGTTACAAATAGTTATCAATACTTAGGAAGATTTTTTTACATCACAAAACAGTATAAATGAAAACGTGAAATATAGAAAAGAGAAAGGTGTGGCAGCGGCTTGGGAAGTAATTAAATTAATAAAAAGATCAAAATTAGAGGATTGGAGTAAAATTAGATTTTTATTTAAAACTATGATAAAAAGTATAGTAAGTTATGGAATGGAAATGGATGGATGGTTAATTAGAGAAGAATTTGAATCCATACAAAATTTGTTTATGAAAGTTATTTGGACGATGGATAGAGATGTCCCGGGATATATTATTAATGCGGAATTAGGCCTGATTCCTCTTCGTTTGGAGTTGTTGAAAAGGGCATTCAAATATTTGGAAAGAATAATAAATTTAAATATAGCAAGGCTGCCGAGAGTGTGTTGGGAGGATATGGTTGAGAAGGCAAAAATTGGAAAATTTAATAGTTGGACAAAAAAGATTAATGAAGTATTTATTGAGGCTGGTTGGGTTGTGGAATGGAATAGAGCATTAGAGGTCGATTACTGGGCATCCAGTAAGGAAAAAGTTATAATGAGAATTGGAGAAATAACATTGCAAAAAATGTATAATAAAATTCAAAATTCGACATATAATGAATATTACAAATTTTTAAATTGGCAAATAAATGGTTCCTACTACATCTGCACAAAAGTTAAAAATAGATATATAAAAGAAGTATATATTAAATTAAGAATAGGTTGCATATGGAGAAATAGTAAATACTGGAAAAAAATAGAAGATAAATGTTGTAGGTTGGGTTGTAAAGTAATAGAAGGGTGGGAACATGTAACAAAACAGATAAAACTTAAGAATAGAGAAATAGCGAGAATGCAATGAGCCTTCGTATTTTCTTTCCTTTACTTTTTTTTTTATAATCTTTTGGCTGTAGATATTGGAGTGGTGTTCTGGCATATGAATAAAAGGAATATTGAATTTATTATTAGTAAAACATATTATGGTAATATAAATCCACAAACAGTTTTTCTTCTGTCGATATTGTGTGTAAGTGTTCTCGTCCCTCACCATGTAATCATGTTCTTATGTATTTCCCAAGAACAAAAAGCTCTCCAGTTTAGAACATATCGTCTCTCTTGCTCACATCCTTAACTTCCTCTTTCTGTCAATTATTGTGGCACAGACTCATCTCCCTCTTGATAGATAGCTTTGAAGTTCCAGATTATCAAGTTTTAAGTATTTTCCTTGCAATTAGTGGAGCTAGAATATACTGCAAAGCTTGGAAACAGCAAGACTTGAGTGGATTCTGTTAAATCCACTCCGTACAGTAAAAAAATTGTAATATTACATTTTTTTAAATTTCACATTCACATTCCACCAGAAAACGATGTATATGCTCCAGACCTTGTTACCAAAAAATCAGATAGATCATATTCTTATAGATTGTAGACAAGCATCGGATATCATGGATTTTAGAAATATGAAGAATGCGGATTATGGTACTGATTATTTCTTTGTGCTTGTTCAATATAGACAGAGAATATCCGGTATTGAGAAAGAAAGGTCAGAGAATACGATATAATATGAGATAAGAAAATTTAAAGGAGTCATATCAGAGAAAAATTAAGGAGAATTAGAACAAGTACCTACTGAAATCGAAGATCTTGAAAGACGATTAAACAAGCAGTGAAGGGAACTGCATAGCGTGTTTAAAATTTGAAAAGAAAGCAAATAGGAACGATTGATTGTAAGATGATTTCAAGCAGATAGTTGATGCAAGAAATAGAGATAGTCCTAAGATGTTGAATAGAGTAACTAGGACAAATGTACAAGAATACAAGGAAATGCGACTTTTGGTCAATAAAGAATGCAGAAGAAAGAAAAGGATGGAAGAAAAAGAAAGAATGAAGGATATAGAAATATTCTTTGAAACAAGGAAACTAGATTCATGTATCAAAGAATATGGAAATTTAAGAAATTTATCAACATAGAATAAAAAATTCTGTAAGAAAATTAAGATAGATCAGCTGACTGGTAAAAGAAAGGAAATGATTTAAATAACTTCTAAATTCATCACGGGAAGAAAAGGAGGAAATCTTAATATTCTAGAGAGGGAGTAGAATCTATATGTCCTGGAATAAACCAACATAGAAGAACAGAACGCCATTAAAGACATTAAGAATACTAAGGAACGTGGAGAAGACCTTATAACAGGTGAACATGTAAAGAAAGGAGATAATGAAGATATTTATTTTTCATTGTAAGAGGTAAGGCAAAAAAGAAGGAGTGGTATACAGCAATTATCCAACCCATTTATAATACGATAGATGATAAATAAGATGTTAAATTAGAATGTCAGAACCACCGTGGTATTTCTTTACTTAATGTCACTTACTGTTTATCGCATTTAGGCTCACTCTATTTACGGAACATACCAATGTGGTTATACGAAGATATCAATGTGGTTTTCGACGAAACAATCTATCATTGATCAGATCTTTGCTCTAAAGAGTATTTTAGAAAAATGCTACGAATGTAATGCAACTACACATCAGGTCTTCGTTGACTTTAGGCGGACATACAATAAGGGTGAACTGTTCAATATAATGAAAGAACTAGGAATAACAGGAAAATTAGTAACTTATATCTTGTGAAGATGTCCCTTAAGAATATCAGCGTTAGAGTCAAAATCCAGAATGAGTTAGCGGTCTGTTTTATTACTTAATCTTATGAGAACGTCATCAGGAAAATTAGAATAAACCTAGGAGGAACTATATATAATCGAATATTACAGGTTGATCAAATAACTTGTACTAAAATAGATTTAAAAGAAACTTTTGGAGCTGGAAGAAGCAGCAAAGAAAGCGAAACTGATAATTGATAATATATAAATGTATGATCCATATAAGGAAAAGACATACCCGTATAAGGACGTTGAGTATTTATAGATGAACAAATATGTATTTTAAAGACTTTCAAATATCATGGTTCTAAAGTAACTGGGAAAAAATGAGAATCAGATTGAAATTACAGCAAGAATTACTGCAGACAGCATTGGTTAATTTGCCTTTGAGAAGCTGTTAAGATTGTCACTAATCTCTCGCACGATGAAGTTTGAGTTTAAATTCTCTTATAGACATTTCTTATTTAACGGCTTATTTATTTTAATAAAATAAATTAAATCATAAGTTACATATCAATTTAATGTAATTTAATGAAAATGCTAAATTTTTGATAGTAATAGGACTGAGCTTTATTATTGTAAAATCTTAAGTATTTCGTAAATATGCTTACAATCCTGAAAGAAGCATAATTTTAGTTTTCGGCAAAGACGGAAATACGACTGCTGAAGTAGTGATACAAATGAAACCTAAATGGCAATGAGCTGATTTGAGCGAATGATTGCGTCCCAACAGTTTTCACTGGTTTAGATTAGATTCAAATCGGTGACAGTGAGAATATATTAAAAAGAATCTATAAAAGAGATCTCATTGGGACGTTGTGGCGGCCAGGTTTTTCGCTGCCATTCTTAACTCATTATCTACTCTGATTTATTGGATACAGCCTCTACACGATTAATGTGAAATTCGCCTCGAGGGAATCAAATTACAGAGCGGTATTGCGGCGGTGTTACAGCTTTAGCAGTAATAGCTAAAAGTTAGGATTTAAGAGCTTTGGATTATCTAGTTTCTATTTAGAGTAATTGAGATTCAACAACTGAATGTTGAGGCGTAATCAAACTGTAAACCGTTTTGAATTTACGAAAAATTTATAAGAATAAAAATACAATAGAAATAGAGAGGAGAAAAAAACCTCATTTATTAATATTAATAAATAATAGAATGCTTTTAATAGAATAACATAAATCAATGAAAATATTTTTCTTTATTTAAAAAAAAAATGCAAAATCACATCCATGAATAAATGAATAATTTTTTAGAAGTTTTCCATGAGAATGACTATGGTTTTAAATTATCGTTCTAAAGCATATTTTTTTTAATTAAATTTCCTTTACTTACAATTTCTTGAATATTTAACATAAATAACTCGAAATTTTATTTCTAAATTGAAATTAAAGAAAAATAACATAGTAATTGGGCTGAATTTATGTCAAAACCCGGATCCTATTGTTAAGTGTTGTATATATGAATCTCAAGATGAAACAGAAAGATTTTTATTAGTCATGTTTCATTAATTGGTGTAATTGTATGAATAAAGAAAAAGGTTTAAAAGTTAATGAAATTTCTTTCGGACTGTTCAAGAAGTCTATGGAGAAAAACCAAAAGTTAAAAGATCAACTATAATTAGGTATCATTATTTAATTAACATTGATCATAACAATGATTATCTAAAACATTAATGCTATCAAAATATTATTGTATTTGTAGCTGTCATTTAATTATTATTTTTGTTCACTTTCATGATTGTTTATTTAAATTTGTTCGTTGATAAGAAGGAAGGCATTGTTTTCCTCTTATGATATTTATATAGTTTTCCTGAAGAAAGTTTTTGGTAAAAAAAACTGAAATATCGAATTTAGTAGACGATGTATGTGTATTTGTTTTTTCTTTAGTAATTCAATTGTTTAAGGAAAAAGTAAAATAGTAGGGATTTTTTTACCATGTTTACAACGATGTAAAAATCTTTTCATCAGCCTACTTCCCTAGGAACAAGAGGCTTATCTAATCATTCAGTCTGTGTGTCCGTGCTGACATATGAATTTTTGTGAAACATGGCATATGAATTTAAGAACTGTAGACGATCGAATTTTTATGTTTGAATTTTTTTCCAAATGGATCCTTCTAGAGAGATTAGCGAGAGAAGCAACAAAAATTCTTGTAGAAAAGAATTGGAAACTTTTAAGTAGATTTCTATGCAGGTCTGAATCGATGAGTATTAATCTGTTTAGCTAATGCAACGCCATTAGATATGATTAAAGTTAATCGGCAGTAGGCAAATTTTAATAAATGACGCGGATTTAGTTTGTTGTTTTTATTTATTTTTATTTTTTTATTTTGAAAATGGACGTCAATGGCTCGTATTCAGCAGAAATTACAATTTGAATATAAAGGTAGGCTTATCGTTTGTATTGTTTTCATAACTTAAAATAATATTATTTAAGGAAAATTCTTTCAGGAACGGGTTGTTTTCCACTGCAGACTTAGAGTCTTTGCACATATTAGAAAACTAATAATCATTGAAAGGAATATCTCTTTAAAATAAACGTCTTAGACACAAGAGAAGTAAACTTAGAGAATCTATATTCTTAAGGGAAGTTTTCTTCCTTTGCAGATGAAAAAGATGTAATATGATACTTAAATTATATACGAAGCAGAAACTGAATATCTCATGCATATTTCATTCACATCAACCTATCATGTATAAAAAAACAAAACAACAGGAAACGTTCCTTCCCATCAGTCCTACGACTCTGAATTCAATCGGAGAAGTAGAAATGTAGGCTAAGTCCGTATAATTAAAATGAAAAGACATTCGCCCGCCTCAACGCATAACGGCTTTTCAGGTAATAACCGGAACTGTTGCACGAGACTAAAGCACGCCCACACTATCATAAAAGGCAGCTCTCTTATCAGTCGTTGAGTACAGAATGAAGACCCTCACACACAGAAGCTGACGTAAAAGCTAACCTTGAAATCGCTGAAGTGAATCTACAACAAGGACACTTGTATTTACAATACAAAAAAGTATTTAATTCCATTAAACTAAAATCGGAATTGATATTTAAAAAAATATTGTTGGGATTTAACTGGGTTTTTTTTTATTATGCTTTTGAAAAGATCCAAAAATAATTGATAATAAAGAGAGCAGATAATCTAAGTTAGCAATAAGCTTTTCTATATAAATAAGGCTAATTTGTAATGATGATGAACAGTTTTTAATTTATCGTGATTATTACGCTTTAAAGGCAACATTTACCTTATGTCTATTTTATGTCAAAATCAATAGGATCTTCTTTTAGTACATTAGAGTTCCGATTATCCGCGGAATTGGATGGCAAGGACAACGCGGATAGTGAAAATCGCGGATAACCCGAAAAAAAGACTAAAAATGAAGTGTAAACACGAAAAAAAATATTTCAGCATAAAAGCTATGTTTTATTGTACAAAAAACGTAATATGTAAAACTTTTAAAATATGTACAGTACAGCAGAAACCTTTCTGCAGAGCAGGAGCCTGCCACTCATCCATAAATTCCGAGAAGACCTATAGGATCACGATGCACAATAAACCTATCATTAATTTTCGACCTTCGCACTGTAGGGCCTATTGTATTTTCCCTGTTGTTGGCATGGATTAAAATTTTTTGGGATTAAAGTTTTTTTTGAGGTTCGTAATTAAAAATTTTTTTCGCGGCACTCGCGGATAATCGGGGCTTTACTGCAATCGAAAATATTAGCTTCTTAATTAAGCTTATATCGTTTTTGATTTAACGTTATATATAGATGAATAGATGGATGAGTTAAGACAATGTATTAATCTTCTAACCACAGAACGGATCTCGTTCCTAAAATGTTAAAATAAAGCTAAGCTGTTAATTTACGAAAGTATTTCTCCAGCATCGAACGGTGTGAATATTGTGGAAGTCTCTTCAACCCTTCATTTATACTAGAATTAACCGTTGAATTCCATTGGAACCAAAACGAAATCCTTAGTGCACATGTATATAAGTGATTATTGCAACAGCGGAAATGAGGCTTTGATCTACATTCTAAAAAGGATGTCTTGTCAGATAAACACGATTTCATGATCTACGTCAAGAGACAGTAACTACAACAACCGTATTTTAAAAAGGTTAATTGTAGATGTTATCAGTCAGATGAAGCCATTGAAACTTATTTTAAGTAGAACGCATACAACTTGTATTTATCTTTCACAGGTTTTATTAAATGATGAACAAGATTATACAGATAGCAAAGGTTACATAGTGGGGCTTCGCTTTTCTATTTACTTTACTATTCGTCATACGGCGTTTTTCAATTACACTCTCAGAAGTATGTCTCTTGCTGTGTTCATTCGGCGCTTTCGGCGTCAACTGAGACCTAGTCGTTTCCGTTTCTATTCGCAGTCATTTTTGTTTCTATTCATTCACTCTGTTTAAATCGTGTGTAGAACGTCTCATTGTTTTCTGGCAAGTTTGGGATTTTTACTTGCACAGGCAAGCGAAAAACAGGGTTTCTTCGCTTCTCGGCGCTTTTCGCTTTTCGACAGGATCTGATTCCTAATTCGCCGTTTGAGCGGGATTCTACTATCATGAAAATTAAAAAAAATAATAATTGAATAGTGTTATCATGGAACACTTAATTAAGAACATCGAAAAATCCACTGTAGGGACCATTCAATTAAATGAGTAATGTTTTAAACGATCAACAAAAAGGTACCAATAACACGGATCTGATTATCATTGGATCTTTGTGATCATTGACTGAACTAATTCGAGTGATTTTATTTATAACTAGTCGGCTACCCGTCGCTTCGCTCCGGAAGCCTCGCGTATGCAACGGAAAACAATTTGTTACTTATTAAAAAAAAAACACATACAAATTACATCACGTAAAATAAAACTAAAATTTTTTTAAAGTTTTTTTTTTTTATTTTAATTTTTGATGTCTATATTCTCTCAATCCACGACTGCTTTTAGAATCAGCGTGTGAATCATATATCTCTGATATATTTTTATTTTTTATAGAGATTAGAATGTAATCCTTGTGGTCTAATGCCTAAGATGTCTAACTTCGGAGCAGAAGGTTGTAGGTTCGATTCCTGTCGCGGATGTTTCATTGTAAATATTCTTTCTATTTTTCATTCTCACAGAAAATTGCGCCGGACAGACAGACAGACAGAAAGACAGACAGACAGATAGAGAAATAAAAGATTTTAGTAATATAGATTTCATGCGTTGAGCACGAAAGTGAAAATCCATTTTTTTCCTATCATTTGTGGATCTTTGGGAAAAGTGTTAAAAGGATATTCCTAAGTAACTCAAGAAACAAGATCACGTGGTAGTACGAGTATAAGTTGGGTTGGTCACGTAGCAACCAATCAGTAAAGAAAACGTGGCACGTGGCAGGATGGTGAGTGTCAACAAGACTAATAATACACCACTTATCCATTTCCTGTACAATCCAGGAATTTCCTAGATTGTCTCCCCCCCCCCCCTCCTTTAACACTTTGACTCTTCCAGTACATTCTGAAAAATTACTAAACAGTTTCAGACAACAAAGAAAGCTTGATTTTAGATCTGGACCCAATAATTTCAATTCAACGCTTTCGTGATGATTCCTCTCAAAAAATGAAATCGCATAAACAAATCAGTCTAAATAACAAAACATCGGTTTGTGATAGGAATTTCAATCGTCGATTTTAGACTTAATTATTACAAATTAGCACTCTCAATTTACCCAAAAAGTAAGAACATGTTCGCTTCAATAAAAATCACCACATATTCGAGCAGTGCTTCTTAATCTGTTTTGCTTCATGGCGACACACTAAACGTTGTTCCTAATATCGCACAACACTCCAAACTTTTTCATTGTTTTACTGCGTACAATAGAATCCTAGGAAAAACACATTATAGACGAACAACTGTCTATTTTAACTATTTCTTTCTAATATTATCAGAAGATGCTTTATCTACATATTACAGTTTTCGACAACCTACTTGTGCGAGTAGGGGGTTTTCCGCATTGGCCAACATTAAAAATAAGATTCGGGAGCGACTTCTTTCTCGTGATCAAGAATTACGAGGGTGTTTGTTTGCGATTCGATGCTACATTAAATTGTGCAAAAGTAAACAAGCCCATATTTCTCATTGTATATAATATAAAAAAAGATATAATTATTGGCTCATTAATTTTAACTACTCCACTTTGTATTACTTGCAATTTACTTGTTCCTCTTGTGTTAATAAATAACGTTGTTGAAGCTACTTAACATCGATTTCTTGTTTCTTAGTTTCCTGTTTTAATAAAACTACTTTATATTGTTTTTCTCACGGTAGTTGCAATTTCGAGAAGAGTAACAGTTCATTACGAAGAAAAATTTTAATACCATAATAACGATTAAAGAAGAAATAAAAATATATGTTGATAAAACCATCCACTGCTAATCAATGAAATGCTTAGATTTCCTAATCAGTTCGTATCAATGGATTATGGATGGTTTTCGTAGCTTTTGTGAAGGTAGTTTCACTCAGTTTTCGACAGAATCATTAAAAAGGTCATCTTATGTCTTGCTGTAAATATTATTTTATTTGACCTCACAGTATTTTAATTATTTTCTTAAAAAACTATCAAGCAGAGAGATTCATCAGCTATTTTTGTAAAATGTTGGAAGTTGAACCGATGGGAATTTTTAATATATAACTTAAATTGATATAATTGATTACCTCCATCAAGACTGCTCCTCAATTTATTCTAAATATACCTTGAATATCGTCAAGCAATATACCAACTTCATCAAACAGTAAAAATTATATTTATAATAACAATTAATTATTAAAACAATGCATCTGAAAGCCAAACAAAATACAATATCTATAATAACTGTAACGTAAATTTTCACTTGATTCAAGCAGGTATTTATTTTTTATGTATTTGTCTATAGTTTTGTCTTTTACAACCTTGGCATTATTGTCGCCCTGGCAGTCTAAAGTTTTTGCATCATTCAAAACCAATTACATAGACAAAACTGCACATAAATATAAGTACTTAAAAAACTATATATTAAAAAAACCCTAAAAGCTAAAGCTAAATACTACTAGCAACAGCTGAAAGTTACATTGAAGTTATTACAGACAATATGTAGTCAATGCTCATTGATAAGGTTACGTTCCTGGAAAATCCCGGGGTTATTGTAGCATTGATCGTCTGGGGAAAATGGAATTTTCACTCACTCTACATTTTCGCTACCCTCTGCTACCGAAATTCCAGAACGAAGCAAGTCAAGCAAATGGATCTTATCCATTAAACTCAGCAGAAGTTCTTAGGAGCGCTTGTTGAATTAGCACTGCGCTTCGCTTGTCATTGTCGAAATTTAATAAATTAACCACAAAAACAGCATAAAACACTGAGAACCACTAGAATATTATCAGAACGAAATGGAGACTTATTACATAATCGAAGCCGCGAGAACAAGACCGCAGGTCCTCTTGATGTAGCTTGTGTCGACCCTGCGCGATAGGCTTCTCCGAATTTTTTCGCTATTGCGCATGGCCGTGAATGGGCGCGAAGGACCGTGTGTTTGGAGAAAATGGGTTACACACTTACAGAAGCGGATAAGTGAACAGGATCGTACATTAAGAATGTACTGCTATTTTTTACAGTATCATCCAAATTAAGTTCAATAAATGTCGACTTATATATTCAGTATTTATACAAATAAAAAAATAGGTCTATAATTTGCTAATACAGAGCAAATTTAGAGCATATAATCACAATAAGACCATTTTCTGTAAGAATTTATTTAATAGTATATAAGGAAAAAAAATAATATTAGGTTTTAGTAGGTAAATATCTGATATACGAAGAAGATAGATCTAATCTGATATAGCAAGAAAATAACATTGAGAGACGCTGTAATTCTTACATCTATGTTTTTGTTGGAGTGAGATAAGCACTGATGACAAACGAAGCCAAGAACAATATTAATCTGGGTTCTGTTCTAATCTCACAAAGCCTCCCTTAACAACATCATCTGTCTTCATTGCACTGACGCTCCATTCAACTATCTTTCTCTCTCTGTTTCAACTGAAAGAAATCTATAGCTATTACTTACAAGAGAACTTTGAGATCTGCACCAATTAGAATAACCCTGAGTAGAATGTAGCTATTAAAAAAGAAATATCCTTTGTTCTTTATTCTTTATCAACAAGTTTTGAAAATAACAAAGAATTATTGCAAAGTTTGCATAATTTAGTAAATTAGAAATAGGTTGTATTGATGTGATATTGACTTCATTGTTATTTCTTTTGGGGTTCCATTCCGAATATTTCTAAAATAGATTTAAATATATCAAAATAAAATTTCCGGTAAGTTGTTTAAATTTATCAAAAAAATTCTATTCTTATCGTATGTTATATAATATAAAATTGTCAAAACTATTCTGAAAAAAAATCAATATGACAACAAAAGACTTTTCTAAAGAGATGGTTCTCTTGCCTACGATCAAATAAAAATGCACCTTTAATATTGCAACCGAAAACTCTTCCTCCAGGGTAGACTGAGAAATTCTTTAACGAGACGCCCGGTGCCCAAAGCATTTAAAATATAGATCTTGCAGCCACTTTTGCTTCCTTTTCTATAGACATCCAAGGCGGTCGATTCTCTGCTTTATTTATAGACACTTCCTGTTTGTAATTTATTGCTGTTACTTTTTAATACAATTTGTAGAAGGGTTTTATCTTTTATGGTGTTAGTAACGGAGCTTTATGGAAGTCAAACTTTTCTTTTCCCATTCTATGGTCTCATAAACATTGTTATATAATACAAGCAATTTGTCTTAATCCTACAGAAATTAAAAGTAATTTCATCTATAATTTCAATTTTATAATTTTCCGATTATTTTGTACGACATTCATGATAACACTTGTTGTTGTAGCTTGTTATTTTAATCATATTTTTGCAGTGTTTTTGTTCAATAACAAATGGAAGACTATGGTAATTATAAAGGTGATATCCAAATAGATAATTTATGTTTTATTTTTTGCCTCTCTTTTTTTTAACGTGAAGCAATAACATAATATATATGTATATATTATATTATTGCTTGGCGTTAAAAAAAAATAGGTAAAAAATAAAAAATAAATTATCCATTTGGATATATATCCGAATTTTAAATAACTCTAGTCTCTTAAACGCATAAATCGCATTTTTTTCGAGTAATGTTTCGATTTCAATATGAATGTGTTTCAGTCAATTTGTTAGTTGTTAAATAATGCATTTATAACCGTGAAAACACAGTTCAAAATCTAATCACTAATCTATATCAAACTTCAAAGACTTAATGTTACACTGGTCTTAATATTCGCCATTGATTAATTTTCGGTATCTTACAATTAGTTTTTAAAAGTAACTTTACAATTTGGTTAAAACATTATCCTTGGGTAATTTAAACAATAATGTTAAATTGATCCATGGTAAACACCACCTTATTTGATGAATCAAACTAATAGACGTTTTAAATCTTAATCTTTAAATGATACGTTTCAAAGCTGCCGTCTTCTTTATAGCATTTCATTATTTTCTAAATAAACGCAATCTCTGGAGATCGACAAGGGTTCTCGAACAATATCAAAGCCATAATTACTTAAAGTATCCAATTCTATTCATGACTTCCTATTCTGGCGATGCCATGAAGAATTACCACGATCAGCTTATTTGTTCTATTTTCGAATTCCAAGGAACAGCAACTAGACAAACTAACGATTAGTTTTGAAGCACTATCTCAACTGAGACAAATTACGATCTCAAAATTGTTCCATAATGTTTTGGAAGCGGAGTCTTGTTACGTGCACTCAGAGCTTGCTAGTCATGTTAGTAGTTATAGAAACTATTCTATAATTTATCTTCTTCAATTGACTCATGGCTTAGAATTATTAGAATTATTAAACAGGCATTAAAATTATCAAATACGCATTAAAGTTCTGCTTATGAAAAGTTTAATCTTTCTTGGAACATACCTTTTTAGATAATCATGAAGATTTTCTAAATATTAGTTTTTGATGTAAAGAAATATCATTCCTCGTCTGCAAGACTAAATCTTCCATTTTCTGTTCTATTTATAAATTTATAGCTATCAGTTTTCTCGCCTTCGTCTTCCATGAAATATTTGACGAAGATTTCTGAATTGAAAAATTTAAATTTATGTTGGCCAGAATAAATTAATCAAAAATGGATCCGTTTCTGAATTATTTTTGACTCATTTACTCATTTACAAAAAAAAGAAAGGATTGACTCTACCATTCTAACAAATCAATGTTGATATACGCTGATGCTTTCTGATGAAAGCTGTTGTCAAATTATAAAAGTCATCCTTCGCACCCAAAACTTTCGTCTCGTTGCTTTCCAAGTACATAGTTGAGAAGATTAAAATCAGCTCTATTTTCTGAAGTTCTCGAAATGCCTTTTATTAAAATATTATTGTCAGTCTCTGAAACTTACGTTATCCAGTTTTCATTATTCTATCTTCCAAAAGAGTTACTGTCTTTAGGGTTACCGTGATTAGCATTAAGTGATTATGTGTAGTGTTAAATATTTGCAGTATTACTAAAGGAAAAGTAACATAAAGATACTTAATGTGGAATCCATCAAATTTTCGAAAAGATAGATAAAGCAAAAGAAGAAGATAAGGAAGGGAAAAAAATAATCCTTTTCAAGCATTCTTACAAGAAATCATAATAATAAATTAAAACAAGAAATAATAATGTGTCATTTTTAACAGTATGATTATTAAAAACGAAATGCCCAGCTGTAGCAAGCTACTTATTTGCTTTGCTATTAAACCCATCTCTGCTAATAAATATGGAGCTGTTTGACAGAATGAAATGAGTGATTTCCATCTGTCGCAATGACGTTCGAAGCAGTTCCATTTCAGCTGTCTACGATGCTGAACATTTATCTCCTTTTTATTTTTGTTTTTTGAATGAAATTTTGTGAACGAATTTAGATTCGTAAACTACAGAAGTAAGACACTAGATTAGAAATATATACAGGAACTGGAGGACATTTTTTAAATAAAAAAACAGGATTTCATCTTGTGATTAGAAGGAATGAAGAATGATACTAGAAATGACAGATGGCAGTCATTGAGCATTAGTGCATTCCTGCCTCTTGAATATGTTATTACAGGCAGCAATTATTGTATGTAATTTTTCTGAATCAAAATTGAATTCAGTCAGCAATTAATTCCCTGGATCTCATTTTAATTTATAGTTTATTTTATTTGAAGGTGAAAGTTCATCGCAATTCAATGTTCTGGACGGACCTCTCCATTGAGAAGTGTAATTCCCAAAATCATCAAACAACAAAGGAGGTATATAAAAAACGGAAAATAAAAGCTTGTTTTTTTTTAATGTTAATTTGTATACGTTAAATTTGCTTATTTAACATTAGAGATACTCTATATTCAGAGAGTAAAAACAGTTGTATATAAACGTAAGGTACCTCAGCCATATAACGTCATGTATAGCTTTAACGTCTGTTATTCTTCATAATTCTTCATAAATATCTAATTCTAATAAATATAAGAGATGGCGGTACTGCACTAAAGTAGTTTGCATTGACATGCCATCTAGTGTTGAAGTGAGTTATTAGTAGACCGCCAACATTTTCGAGTGAAATTATATACGTAATTATATATACGTAATTATATATCCATCTTTTCGTGTCGAGGACTGGTTCTGAAAGGCTGCTACTATATCAACGTAAGATAAAATATAGATTTTTTTAATGTTCAGCAAAGATTAACTATATAAAACTATATATTTTCTTGATTCTTGAAGATTCTTCTACGTAGATAAGTTAACTGTTATTTTTAAAATTCGGAAATTGTAGACAAACAAGTGCATCATGTGATCTATGTGCTCAGTAGCGCTTTAATGCCATGGTGGTCCACATATACGATTTTAGGTTACATACGACATTTATAAGTTACTAATATGTTTCATGAAAATATAGATTTTTATCTTATTTATTATTTTGCTTTTATAATCGGAAAATGCCGAAATTAATTAATTTTTACATTTCCTCTTTTGTTTTAGCTAAAGATAAGAAAGACTGCGTTAATTTCAAGTGATTTTTTTATTATTTTTTACAGAAAGTCAAATTTAGTTGCTTTTTACTGTCATTTTGTACAAATAATGTTTACAAAGATGGAATAATTCTTAATTTTAAATAAGTTAAGTTACTAGAAAGTAGGTGGCGTTAATTGGACTAGGTTTTCCTAATAACCCAGTTTGCAAAGTTTTTTTATTTGAGTTCTCATACTTCTCCAGTAAAAGTTATCATATGTTTCATTATGGTATATTTAATTATTATAATCTTCAAACAGAAGATTAAACTTTCTTGGTCATAATTTTCGTGTTTCGATACACCTTATTTCCAGACTTACAGTAATTTAAATGTTAAGGTGGCGTTATTTGGGCAGGGTACCCTAGAGCATAAAGAATTCACATTATCTTCAGAGGTTTTTGAATGAGCTTTATAAAAAGTTCAGTGAGAAAAAAGTATAAATAATTTATTTTTCTACGATATCTAATTTGACTTTAGTGAATGCAACACTGGATTTACCATTGTATATGTTGAATGTAGGATTTACAATCAACAAACATTAAATGATTTCCTTAAAACTGATGCCGAATGAAGATTTGCATCTTTAAGATAGTAACGAATAATTTAATAATTAAAATTAAATTTTTAGCTGGACACAAATGACTATTACAGAGTTTTTTTAAATTAAAAATACATAAGAATGACCGGTTTCGTCATGACATTGACGAGTAACAAAATTTATATTATGTATTTTTAACAACAAGTTTTAACGTGCGAAAATAATAATGACAATACAAAATAAACCATACTCGCACATAACTAATAACAAAACTTACAAAAGGAATCACTGATCTGTTTTTGGATTTTTCGACACTTGGAATCCAGAACAGCTGTTTCTGGGTTCCTACCCGTCATCAGCTGGA
>JAFIDM010012231.1:132013724-132051319 GCA_023159025.1 Thereuonema tuberculata | reverse complement strand
GACCTAACCCGCCTCCCTCGATAAAGAACCAGAAAAGGCGCAAACCTTTTCTCCCCGGTAAATGGGGACCTAATCCTCCCCGGTAAATGAATCAGAAAGGCAATTTGTTGTTGTTTAGTCTGTGCTGGGCTCCTATTACAATTCAATAAATATATATATATATATACATATACGAACTTTCTACATATTTGCAAGCATGCATTATGGATTGATATGGCAAACCACTTTTGGAAAAGATTTCATTAGAAGGAAAACTTTACCTCTTACAGAGACGAGAAATCTCAGAATAGCATCAAATTTTAATGAAGCCAGGGAATCATTGTTCATTCGCAAGTTCTGTTTTAATAATAAACAACGAATAAGAAAATTAACCAATATTCTTTCAAACTACGAACTAGATCCATTCTAAACTTTTAAGGTTTCTTTTATTAATGTAACACTATCATGAATGTTACAGGTTGATTAGCATTATCGTTCTGTTAGAAGACTTGTTATATTCTTCCGTCAACGACATATTTATTATTATTTCTTTCTTTTATATTTCTTCAATTAAATACTTCAAATTAGACAGGTTTGTTCATCATAGCTTGCTGCTTTTTAAAGAGATCGTTTTTAGTGCTAAAGTATATAATACATAATGTATTTCGAAACTGTCACTGTACGATTCTACTTTGGCATAATATCTTAAATTGAAAAAATACTAAAATATCTTTCTATATTGCTAAAAGCTAGATACAAATTAACTTCCAATTAAATTTATAGATATGATGTTAATATTGAGACAAGAAGAATCATAATTAATTAATTAAAGGACTTATAGATATCTTAGGAGAAGCAATTGATTACTAAAAAATTAGAAGCTTAACGTGTGGCGAAATTTGGGTAAGGGTGAGGCTGGGTTGGGCTGATGAGTCCGTTGAAGGTCGACACGGTCGTTCCCAACTCCTCCCCATAATCTAAAATCAGAAATGCAATTTCTTCTTTTTTCTCTTATTCAGGTGCGGAATATTCTTATTCTCTTAATAATTTTTCTTTTGAGTTACGAAAATGATGACAAAAATTACATGTAAATTTTAAGAAATGTGGGCATTTGAATAGAAAATATTCTTATGAATATTTGATGTGTAATTAATGCTCATTATAGTTAAAAAAATAATTAAGAAAGGATAACAGACTAACTACATAGCAATATCTGCAATGCCTACCACTTTGAACGTGATTTCGTTCTTAGGATTTGTCAATCCTGGAGTTAAATATTAATAGAATACTGCAACATTTTGATCATGAAAATTTATTCAAATACTTGAATAATTACTGAAGGCCTCGTCTCAAATAATAAACTGTTTCAATAAGAAATGTAAAATAAGGATTTCACAAATAACGTTTCTCTGATAGATTTTATAGTTTTGGTAAAATGATCATTGGAAATGATCATAAATAGAACTTAAAATTAATATAATATTTACAATCTTGTAAAACTTATTTTTATATTACACAATTTAAAGTAATAATTCCTAAATAAATTTAAATTTTGAATTTTGACAGCGTGTTAGCAATTTGGGTTTGTTTAAGATTTCAGCCATCTAAAGCCGTAGCCAATAGTCAAAATTAGTTTATCCTATGTAAAATGTCATTTCTCGTTAGGTCTTCTTGATAGGATTCTTCCTTTCCTTTTGTTTCATTAATTACCATCAAAGTTAAGTGAATGTCAACATAAAACTTGTCTCTTTGTGAACAGAGGACATTTTGCTGTCCTATCTTCCTTAGCATAACATCAACTGATTGTTACTGAATTAAAGCTCAGTCAATACAAACGTGCGTGAAAGAGAAGTTTGGAAAACTAAAATATATAAAAAAAACTTTGCATTTGTACGTTATCTCTATTCTTACTAAATGTTTTCACAACAAAGACACAGAGAAGTAAAACGATAACCAATAGGTACTCTTCTAAGAGGAATTTTCCACTCAGTATTTCGGCTTTAGTGAGTTCTATTCAATATTTCGGCTCGGTTCCTTGAGCCTTCCTCAGGAGATGATGAGAATTACATGAACTTTGCCGCTTCCACTCGGACAAAGTCACTCGGAGTGCGAAAATTCGTCATAAAACAGTATTTCCTATTATCATGACCTATTTCTCTTTCAGAACTAAGTTAGATAATCATACTATTAATACGCAAAAATTGTACGGATGTACGGATATTTGTCGTCCCAACAGCGCTACAGACACAGTATTTAAGCAAGAAACAAAATACAAGGTGGCGCCACCAACATTTCTTTGTCTGGATCGACATTATTTTAGGGCAGGAGGTTAACTTTTTTTTTTATTGAGAAGGCGTAGCGCTGGCTACTGAGAAACTGGTAAATCAATTTTGTATTTATGTACAGTTTCAATTGTTAGTGTGTTTGTTTATATATTTATATATATATATATATATATATATATATTATCAATTACACGTGATCTCACACCTTATTGACTCTTCAAGCATATTTGAAACTAACCTCTAAATACGGATAATTACATGCTTGCAAGAGTTGCCATGATCAAAAATGCATATTTTGTTTTATTGCTTAGTCATCATTCAAATTATACGTGGGCTGTTATGGAAGTCATGGCTTTTAAAAAATGAGCTTAGAACATCGTTTTCAATCTTGTGTTTTTGAAAAATGTCACGGTATTTAAAAAATGTGGAATCTGTATTACTTCCGTGAATATTTCACGGGTTGCCACTAGTCATATCTTTAAATCATGTTCCCAGTATTTAAGAAGTTTGTTACAAACTTTTATAGATTTCAACCTTTTCCATTTAATATGTTTAAAGGAGTAAGCAAAACAATAATAGTATGAAAAATAAACAAAATACATTCGTGAAAAGTGACGCATAAAAGACAAAAAAGAAAATGGGTTCCGCGGTTTCACGTTTGTGTTACTTTTGACTTATGAAGGAGTTCGCTAAGTAACTCAGTACGTCCACTTTCTGACTAGTGCTAAGTAAAACCCAAGCAATATTAGGTTTTTGTTATTTAATGTCATACTTATAAAAAGAAAACCAGCTCCTAAACTCAAGCTATTAGCAGAGAGAATATAGACAGTGAAAGATGTCTGTGTAAATGACTTTAAGCAACAATACATTATTTAAGCCTTGGAGCAATTGTAACTAAGTTATTCTGTCCTAAGAATTAAATCCTAAAAGTACGCAAACGCCTGCAATCTTTTAATAAATGTATTAAAGCTAATAAACTAATTTTTGAAACAAAATTACAATAATATGAACTCAATTATTTCACAGAAAGTGTTCGTATCCGATTATATTGACGTAAATTGCGAAAATACTTGCCTAGTCAAAATCATTTAACAAATTCTGTTGCACAAATCTAATAATAAGAAAACATGAGGTTGAACAGCTGAACTGATGTCCTTTAAAAATAAAATCAATTAAATTAAGTCTCTAGCTAAGAAAATGAGTGGCGTTACAAATTCATAAAAAGTTCGCTTATCAGAATTTCCCTGTTAAATTAATTCAATATATGAAAATTTAAAAATAAATATTCAAAATATTACAAAACCGCAAATTTAATATAATATTTACATTACATTTAAAATATTATAATATTTATAATATTATTTTTAAAATATTATAATATTTTAATATTATAAATATTAAAATATTATAAAAATATTTAATATTTTATTATAAATACTAGCAGCAAAGTCTGTCGACCGACAGGCATAAAAAAAATCTGAAAAATCATTTTATTATCAACTATCAAATATAAAGTAAATGTAATCTAAATACTGTGCTAACTTGTGAACGGCAAAAATGGTTTTGAGTTTCGAAATCAGCGTTAAGAACTGAGTAAGTATGCCAAATTTCATTAAAATGGATGCAGTGGTAACAAAATTATTTGGTTTTGAACGTATGCTTTGTTAGAATTTCAGTTGTCGAGGTCAGTTCCCAAGAATAAATTTTCATGGAAACAACATGGAATGACGCAATGAACTAATATTTTCATCCAATTTGAGTACTTTTGATTCAATGGTATCATTGAGAACTGTTGGATCTATCTTAATAGCTTAATTATATCGAGTTACAGACAGACAGACAGACGAACTTAGCCGATTTATATGTATATAAATATATATGTATATATTTGATTCGATTGATGATTTGATTTGAAAAAAAAAAAAATTTTTAATGTTTATCAAACCTATTTAGGTGTACTTCTTACCTGTACACCTGTAATATTAATATATAATACCTGTACACCTGCGAGTTTAGTCTAAAGGATCATTTTCCACCCAAAAAGAAAAACGAAATACCAACCATATATAAAGCTTAATTTATCTAAAGAATTATTATTATTTTTGACTCATAACGCATTTAAGGCATTTAAAGGCATTTAAAACTCAACTTTGTATAATCTAAATACTGCGCTAACTTGTGAACGAAGCTTCTACGGCAAAAATGGTTTTGAGTTTCAAAATCATCGTAAAAAACTGAGTAAGTATGCCAAATTTCATTAAAATCGGTGCAGTGGTAACAAAATTATTTGGTTTTGAACGTATGTTTTGTTAGAATTTCAGGTAAAATTTCATGGAAACAACATGGAATGACAAAATGAACTAATATTTTATCCAATTTGAGTACCCTTGATTCAATGATACCATTGAGAACCTTGGATCTATCTTAATAGCTTAATTATATCGAGTTACACACAGACGGACAGACAGACAGACAGACAGACGAACTTGGCCAATTATATAAGTTGATTAGTAGTGTTAAATAAATATTATTTAGCACTATTGCTTATTTAATATTTTGTTTGTTAATTTATAGTAATAAAGATATATTGCGATACATTTTGTATGAATTATTTTTAGTACTAACGCTGACACATCTTATACTTTAAATTAAACTAACCATTAAAAGTTAATAACTTAAAATAAAATTACAAAAGAATTCTTCTCTCACCCGCTTCCTTTCTATCTTATAAATTTCTTTTGACAGATTTTTTTTTTCCCCTTTTATAAAATGTTTTCCTTACGATTCCTTAAATACCAGTTTCTTACTGTAATAGATCAAACTTTGATAAATTATTCCAGAATATTGTAATTTTCCTTTTCCTTTATTATTTTTTTTTTTGCAGTCACAAACACAAAGATTTTTCACTTCTTGACTTCAGTACTGATTACGGTTGCTTTAATTTTTTCTTTAAACAAAAAATGTTATTTGCTTTTCAAATTTCCTCAATAGAAGTGATCATTGCAATGATGTTTTGTTTTTATTTCATTTTGTATCTAATGATTGGGAAATATAAGGCAAAGGCTACCATTAAAGTTTTATCTTTCCAGACACCAAATTAATGTGAGTTTTAATCTCATCTCTTCATCTCTGGGATTAGTTTAATTTTCAACAGAAAAGGAAGTTAATTTAAAGCTAACATTACAATTTCAGTAGCTAATGATTGAGATTGTGATTATAGAACTTCAACGTTTAATAATAGTCCCTTAATGATTATTAACATTTAAAATTTAAAGTTTATTATTTCCCAAGATTACTAACGTAAGTTGTTCATTTTTAACAGAAATTTACCCTGTATGCTAATCTATTCTTATTAAATACCGATATTGAAGTGAACAACGAGTCAGTAAAGGAAAACAGTAAAGCAAAATTAAGTTTTACTTTAGAAATACCAAGTTTTAGCAAATCTGCACTTAATCTGTTAAATCAACTAATTTCACGACAATGATTGATTTTAGATCATTATTTTCTTGATTCTTAATAAGTCTTATTTGAGATGAAGGAGTTTCAACGATAACAACAGTCTGAAATATAGGCTGGATTAAACATTAATCACACTAAGTCTCTAGTCATACTTTGAGAAAATTAAAGCTCTCTAGAAATAAATGCTGAATTTAAGAAAGTTAGATCTGCTTACTGTATTACTGAAATTAAAGACAGATGCGGCTAATAACGGAAAAAACGAGGCTATTTTCTCATATGTTAACTTTTCTTTCAATGACAAATGAAACTTTCCCTCAACGGCTGTTCAGTTGCTTGTAAATAAAATAAAATGCTGGTTATAAGTTAGTTAAGAGTGATTACAGTTTGTTCTTAATTTACATCCTGAAACGGAAATCGTTGGCGCCCTCTTTAAGTTGAAAGAAAAACTACTCCATCAATTTCGTATCTTGAGTTAATGTAAAGAAAAAAATTAACGTGCATCCGTAATGATTAAGGAAAAAAAAATATAAATGCACAGAAATAAACAGGGTTCCCGCAATCTCAGCTATCCTGGCGGGAATCTCGACAGCTATTTCAGCCTTATTAGGTTTCTTCAGCCAGATTTACCCCTGTTGATTGCTTCTCAACCTTGTTTATGCAATGGATGCCATTATGCATTGTTTCTTTTATTAGTGTATCATATTATAAGAAGTTATTTTACAAGTCTTGCATTATATTTCTTCATTAAAGCTGTAACATATTGGAACAATTAATATTAAGAGACAATATCATCCCCCTTTATAATATTTAATAATTTATTGTTAATGAAATCTTAAAATATGACACTAATCATGTTTTAAAAAATAAGATATCGTTGTCACTGTTTTATTGTTTTTTTTTAAGTTCTAATATACTTTTATTAAGAGGATTTTAATTATAACATTAAATTGTTTGCTTCATTTTTTCCTGCACTCACTTTTGCGCTCTCTTTGTAACTAAATCAATTATCACGGTAATAAGATGTAGTACATCAAAAAAGTTTCGAATAAGATAAAATTGTTAATATTAAAAGAATGCAAAGAGATAGGAATTAGAACAAATAAAAGTTGAATAACTTAACATTTGAAATACATTTCTTGAGTTACATTTTTGAAATGTGAAACTTTTTTCGAATCTCTTTCTGTTGTGTACAGATTATACATACAAAAATAAGAATATAGTTTCAACAGCTTTTTTTTGTATATAATTTGCAAGCCACAGTACAATTTTCTGCAATTCTACGGAAATATTCTGTATCTGTTATTCTGGAATGAGAATTAAAAAAAAAACAAAACTGAAAAGCAATAATATTTCCTTTTTTCAATTCAACATTCAAGACGAGAATGCCACAGGGAAATGATTCAATTGGATCTATTCCGTTGGTAAATATTGGTTTGGCAATGACTGCTAGAACAACAACAAAAACTTAGAACTGATACAGATTATTTGAATAAGATTTAGTGTGTTTTATTACTTTTTTAGGAAAAAAATAATTCGCAATGAGAACATTTGAATTCGGTTAAAAGAGATTCGAATCTTCAAAGTTCGCATTTTTAATTTATGAGTAAAAAAAAAATCTAATACGTTCAGATTCCAGTATTTTATTTTCAATTTCGCATCATTGAAGTTTGAAATATCGACATTCATATTACCGAATTGTGTGTACCGTAGTCCAGAATACAAACTTTTTCGAATTCATTAAATCAACTCATTAATCTTTATCATACTCTGTAGCATAGAAACGATTTTTTGACATTTGCCACGTGCTTATCAGAATGTACATATTTAACATTCATCAATGAAGCTCACTAAATGGCTATTCAGTTAAAGGGCAACCACTGTTTCTAACCAAATTGTGCCAATTCAGCGTAGCAGTGCAGTTTTCACGGGCCATCAGCTGTAACCTGATGATAACAGTTTCGAAGACCGAATTACAATTAGGACTTTACACGGAAATGTTGGAAAAAAGAGATTTCCTTTCAGTACAATAGAATAGTGAGACAACACTCGTTGAAACTATTGCAATCCGATAACATATTTATTAATATATTATCTTTCTATGTAATCAAATTGGTATTTTTTTATTACTGTGCATAATATATTTATCTACTTTTGGATAAGGAAACCCCTAATGTTTGGAGATTACGTATAAATTCAAAATTGTTCATTATGTGATAATCACTTTTGCAATATCATCACTACACTACTTTTACTTCGCAAATATAGTGTCAGTTGCAACTCTTGCGCTGTCAGGCGAAAGACAACAATTAAGATTGAATCATATAAAAACCTAGAATTGTTGGAGTTATTCATTACGAAGCAAATGTTTGTAGAAATAAGGATACCAATGATCAGAGACCGAGATGAGATCGGGTGGTCAGCCCAACGTCCATCCGCCTGCCTGTAAATCCAGAAAGAAACGCATTCTACAGAGGGTTAGGTGGACCTTAGGATCCGTCCAGAGGAGAATTCAGGGTGAAAAAAACCTCCGACCTTTGCCGGTTAGGGATTGAACCCAGATCCTCCAATCCGCAGTGAAGCGCTTCCGAACTTGGCTACTGGGCCCACATTAGAAAGCACTTCGTTCTTAGCAAAGCACTTTAGGAATCACTTAGGTTCACTTCGTTCCTTTATGAACATATAAAAAAAAAATCCCTTGCTTTTGAAGAACTGGGCATTTAAAACTTTTTCTGTTAATTGCCAATTTGTTAGAAAAAGCGTAAACACTTCGCAACTGAATGGTTTCCAATTGTAAATGTAGCTTCATTGCCATTCTGTTATTTTCATTCTTTGGCTTTTTTCTATCAGGTTATCTGGAGATGCTCATGATTTACAAGATGGATTTATAGGGATGATAGATATATAAAAAAATAAAATGTACAAAATATACTTCAAAATTCCCTAACAATAAAAAAGTTACCAATGTTAATTTTCTTGGGTGAGTAGTAAAATCCGGAAAATTCTGTATCCTTTCCTGTACTATGAGTTAGAATCTTATTAAGGTATTACTCGACAGGCGTAAGTTGGGTGATCCTACATTACACTCGGGCTGTATATTGATCAGTTACAGCCAACAAATCGCAAAAATTTCTTTCTTGGTGTCGGCCATTTGCTTTACACAGAGCAATGTATGACATGAGCTGTAGATTTAGATAGCACCTGTCATATAAACAGGTTCCCTTTGGTGTAATGGGAATTTTATTTCGAAACATTCTTTTAATTGCAATTGTAATAATTAAAAATTTTACTTTTTATCTTGTTTTTAAAATACACTTTAATCTTGTTACATTTTAATATTTAAACTTGCCATTAAACATAAAAAAACATTTAACTCAAGTGAAGCAATGCTAATAGAAATTAAAAGTACAATATAAAATTAATTCAATTTAAATTAAAAATTAAAAGTCTTATTGATAAAAATATTAAATACTTTTTGTAAAGCATTCATTAAATATCTTTTGCAAAAAGTGGAATATATCGACAGTGCCTCTATTTTCTCACAAAGAAACACCTGATGAAAATATACAAATAAAACTAACTTTTGTTGGTTTCAGAGGTCATCAAGCAAGTAATAAGTTATTTTAAGTATTGCAACTGAAAAATTCGATCTCTTATTTATTTCGAGATTTAACAATAAATATATATATTAAGTTCTGGTGAAATCTAGGTGTTAACTAAGATATTTCCAAAATAATTGCAGTGGCCAAGAATTCAAACAAACATCTTTTAATTAAACATATCGATTGTCCCTTGGATTACAATAAGAATTTTCTCTTCGAAAAGATGAATAGCCCATCAACAGTTCATGGATAACTTGAAGCTTTTACAGTTCTCGACGGCGATATCTAGTTGCTAATTAATAGTCCTATTCACGAGTCCTATACAAATGTTCGACGTGACAAAGCCTTCCTTCAGAAGTAGTCTATCTACACTTCCGTTCACGGTCGTTACTCTGGGAAAAAAACTAATAAAGGAAAATAGGATTTATTCATTCCTTCTTCAAAAAAATAACTTTAATATAGGCTAGACTTCAGTTTAGGGAACACGTTGTGATTGGGAGCGGAAGAACACACCGCGTGTGTTTTTTTAGTATGTCTCATTTGTTTATTTCAGCGGAGAGATTCAACCAAAAACAATTAGGCTTAGGTTAGCCAAGTTAGGTTGGCTTAGCTGCAGGATATAACCCTACAAATTTGGCTTAGGTTAGCCAAGTTAGGTTTGCTTAGCTGCAGGATATAACCCTTCAAATTTGGCTTAGGTTAGCCAAGTTAGGTTTGCTTAGATGCAGGATATAACCCTTCAAATTTGGCTTAGGTTAGGCAAGTTAGGTTTACTTAGCTGCAGGATGTATGGATTGATAAATAACCACGCCAGTCCGAAAAACAAAAAAAATAGTTCCAAAGCTGTTCCCTAAACTGAAGTTTAACCTTAATATAACCTAATATCTCTTTAAATCAGTTATATCACTTATGGTTTAAGAATAGCTAATTTGCACATATAGTTCCTTTAAGATATCAGCTATGTCTAAGTTCTTCTAAATTCACTTTAATATCTTCTATTTTTTATTCACCGCATGTGATAGAAAATATTTCTGCTTAAGTAATAACACATAATTCTATTAAAGTCAGCAAATCTATTATTTATCACCATCTTCGATTATATTAATAAAATTAATCTACACTCGACTAGGTTTTTCACCCTATGTTTAAAATAATGATTTCTCACCCCGCATGGGTATTTACTACTAGATTAATTAGCACATTAATCACACAAAAATTAAGGCTTAAGTTCTTGTTTCATTTCGGAACAAAATTTGATCATACACTAACAGTAATCTGTCGCCATTTTCGAACGGATGTTCTTTAGGCATAAGTTAATACGATTTTTTTTATGTGAAGTTCCCGTCAAGAAATTTAAGAAATAACAAATGGTTTTACTTACAGTCTCTTGTAAATATCCTCTCATTGAAATTATCCACTAGATAATGAAGTGATATATATTCAGTCCCATCGGCAAGATAGAAAATTCCAGTTCGATTCATGCTGACGATGGCTGGGAATTATTCTTCTCATATTTCTTAATTCTCAACTCTGAAGAAAAGATTTAAATTATTTAAATCCTTTTGACATCCTTTCTGAATTTTATCATTCAGACCTAGCTTCAAAAAATTATATTATACACATTACCGAAAAAATGATCTCAACACGGAGAAAAATTATGCTTCCTTTTTATAAGGCTTCTAAGATCATTCTCCGTCTTTCACACATAAAACAATTGGTCGAATCTACAAGCACGCATCTCGCGTTTCATCTCTATTGTTGACCACACGCGCTGCCTAATTACCTGCTTGATTATTATTGCAATTAAGGCTTGCAATCATTCCTTGAATATTTCCTAGGAGAAAAAAAATGCAATTTGACTAATCGGGTAATATTTATAACTACGATTTGATCCGAAATACAAGTAAGCAATTTTCTGAATCAAATCCGTTTCAGCAACATTTTATTGAAATAAAAGATAAATAAAGATTTTAGGCGCTTTCTTTTTCCTAAACATTATCAGTAGTTTTTCGAAAATAAATTAGCAACCACTATTTCGAGTCCAAATTTGAAAAAAACAGAATATTTATAATAATAGTTGTTTGTATTGTTTTTGTAGAAACTTTTGTGATAGAATCTCCTACTGCGAATTAGGAGATCTGCAGCTTTTGTGCGGAGAAAATTCGAAAAAGTAACCTAGAGATAATGATTGTTAAGTCCATGAATGAACCATTTTAAGTTGGAAACCCTTTAAGAGAGACAAGGTTTGTAACTGATTCAATCGATGGTTTTATTTAACTTGCACTTAATGGTAACGCCACGAGACATATTGAAAACCAGACAAAAATTCTATATCTATGTGAATTGAATACTTCACTATGACAATAGAAAGTCTTCACAAAAGAAGTTATAATTGAAAAGCGAAGTGAGAAATACTAAAACGCAATTGTTGAATTGCTTGTTACATACAGTGACTATGCAGCTCTCTCTCGTGAACACAATTTAAGGTAACAGATATAAGCATAATGCACCGTATTGCCTCTTAATTTATTTTTAATAGAGTTTATTCCATTGGAAATGAAGTTTTAGTAATGGGTAGCTTAATTATTGTCGATCTTCTTGGAAACGAAAGAGATCCCATATCAGGCATTTGACTGAATTTTACGACTCCCCCCCCCCCTCAAAAAAATTTGTTGTATTGCTTTTTCTTACGGAAATTGATTTCTAAAAACTCTGTCATTGGTTGACTAAGATCAAAATACAAAAATGTTAGCTTTATTTCCATTGATTATAAACACAGCAAGAAGTAAATTAAGCAAATTCTGTATTCATTTACTCATTCCAAATTTACTGAGTATAGGAAAGTCGCCTAATTTGGGGAGGTTTTTTTAAGTCACTTATAGAAAAAAATGAAAACCATGAATGTTAGCAAAAACACTAAATATACTTTATTTAATACGTTAGAATGATGATGCATGTTCAATTTCTGCTCTTGTTATATATTTACATTAGATATGCTGCAAAACAAATAATGTTGCAAAACTGTCTCTCTTGAAAATGGGTTCCTAATTTGGGGAAGTCTTATGACCATTGTATATAAACCAAGTAATTAGATATTTGGCACCTGCAGCACCTTTAATGACACCTATCACAAACATATCTCTTGCGTGTAGAGCCAGCACATGCTGTATGTGCCCAGTTCAT
This sequence comes from Thereuonema tuberculata, assembly GCA_023159025.1. Taxonomy (NCBI): domain Eukaryota; kingdom Metazoa; phylum Arthropoda; class Chilopoda; order Scutigeromorpha; family Scutigeridae; genus Thereuonema; species Thereuonema tuberculata. Next base: position 132,038,811 of record JAFIDM010012231.1, on the reverse strand, counting down.
GCTTTTGGAGCACCGAATCCAGTTCTCTCCATTGTGGTCGTCTGAGAAGAGCCCTGCACAATAGATGCACTCCAGGTCTTCATTGTCGTCGCTATCTTCGCTTTCATCAGACAGGTCAATTTCATCTGTTTCGGACTCCGATGAAACTTCAATGATCCTCCGTTTCTTGCCAGTGGGTTTCCCACGTCCAGGTGCCTGGTTTGATGCTCCGCGCTTTCCGTGTCCTGCATTCCCAACTTGTTTCGGTGTTGCCACCCTTTGTTTTGAGTTCACTAACTGATGCTTATAAGGAGACCCAGTGATCAGCTCAGCAGAACAAGTGCGGGATCGTCTGGAACCTATTTGGCTTCTAATTGTTGGAAGAGGGCTGATGTCAGTTGCCAAGACAAATTTGGATCTTACAGTTTGAGGAACAGCACTTTCTTCAGATTCCAGTGGTTCGGGAACTGCATCGGTTAAAAAGTTACATCACGTGATTAATGGACGACCCCTTATAGGAAGCAAATGTGATGAAACATACATATAGACAAACTTAATGTTACCACGAATAATTTGGGATCCCAATTTGGGGAGCCCCAAATTAGGAATCCCAGACCTCCCCAAATTGGGGCACCTGCACGTACTAACAACGTGCTCCATTAGTGCACTGCGAAGTTCGTGAACAACGAAACTATTTATGTCATTGCAATCCTAAAACGGTGTAGATTTAATGTATGAATAATTATTTAATCATGTACTCACCTCTTAGAATATATTTCCAGCTTTGTAACGACAAACAAAATCTTCACGAACGTCAACAATGCTTTCCTGCTTGTAGCAACACAATACAATGGCGTTCTATTGAAAACGTAGGCTTCCAAGGTTAGTCACATGCCCCCCCTCTAGTTCCAATGTTCATCGCATGATGGCACCACCTAATTCACAGAATACATTACCTCCCCAAATTGGGGAACCTCCCCAAATTAGGCGACTTTACTGTACTATCTGGATTTTATGTAAAAAAAGAAAAACATTGTCTGATCTTATAGGAAATTCGGGTGACTTTCCGTTTTTGTTCAAATTGCCAACAGTTAATCATTCTGAAATTGTTTAAGTTCAGGAGGTCAATTAAATACTTTGTGTGGAAATGGCTCGTGAACTATTCATTGCCAAGCGCTTAATCTGTAACGCTAATGGTTGGTTTAGTGTAATTACATTATATTGCGAAAATTCGAGCAATGTTAATCCTAGGTTTTTTTGTAATTTGTGTATTAGACCAAGCTTTATTTTATATTTATATGTGATATTTGTAAAGAATTTTGTAGGATCAAATTTTCTAGCATAACTAATAAAAAAGACAACATGCTTAAATAATAATTTCCTAAATAGGTAGTTGGTCTATAAACAACATAATTTATCAAGGAAAATTGCCAAACCAGTAAGAAAAGAAATACAAAGCTTTTATAATAAGACAATTAACCACTAATACAAAACTTTTTTAGGAACTTTCTTTGGTTCAAGTCAAGAGTTTTGGATATTTGCGATTCCTAAACTGTCAATGTATCATCAGAGATTTTTCTTTTCTGATAATGATGAGAAGAAAGTTCTGGTCGCGAGAGCAACAGTGACCATAGCGGAGCATGAGAAATCATATAAATTACTTTCGCTTATTGTACTAATAGAGTTGTCCAATTCTTCTGAATTGGCTGTTAAATTGGAGCCTCTCTTTACCACTTCTTGGCCATTAGAAACCACATACTAATTTTTGTGTCACTCAGTTATATCAGAACAACCATAATCATACCATAATCCATAATCCTTTTTAGTATCTCAGTATAGATACTTCTTATGTTGGGCCTTGAAATCAGAAGGTAACTTGAACTTCCTTGATAACTATTAATTAACAGCCACGAAAGTTCTGTCCTGTAACAAAATTACCGAATCCATTTCAAGTTTCCTCTATCTTAAGACCATGTAATGCATTGGCAGAAAAACATAATGTAACTTTCTTGAAGCCTTTCACATTCCTGTAACAAGACTTCTAATAGCTACATAAAAAAAGGTAATACCGTTACTTTAAATAATATGTTTGCATCGAAATGTTAGTCGTTGCTATTGTAATTTTTTCTAAGCGATTCTAGATGGTTTATCAAAATTTACTTGCTCTGGAAATGGATATGATAAGAGCATGGTCTCTTTTTGTGACTAGGTCCATTAAACTTATCCAATTACCTCATTTCAAACTATTTACAAACTTCTGCATTCATTTGTAAAATAGAAAGAATCCCAATATCAAAGAAAAAAAGTAGTAAAACTTAAGGTAGCAAAGTGGACTACAAAATGAAATGCGAGCGTTTATCAACATATCTTCAGCATCAGCTTTAAAATGCATTTCATGTAGAAAGGATTTTCTATGGATTTTTAAAGATTTATTTTTTTATTTAAGTATTTCTCTTTCCAAACCGAACGTAAGATTTTGTAACTTTTCCTCTTTTCAATTAAATATTAAAGTTTTATCTTAATGCATTTTTAAGACGCTAGATCTCTTTCTTTTTTGCAAAACAATGAATTCTAGATAAAGTAAGTTTGCATTTCTTCAATTTCAGATACATATTAATATTCTGTGCCTTTGGACACACGATAATTATTCAATCTACTTCGTGTAAATAAGAAACAAGATTACCCTCTGGCTTGGAATAGTAAGGAATTCCACGTCAACTAACTACATTCTAGTGATTTGGAGATTTAAACTAGAATGATCGAGATTTACATTTACAATTCATTTCCATTATTTCTGTATCGATATTTTACAGTATATTAGCATCTTAACACAATTTCTTTTTATTCCAATTCAAAAGGAATTTTTATTTACTTATTAAATGTGCAGACATGCCTTTCTTAAAATTCCTTAATTCGACGCAAACCTGGCAGGTTAATTTATTGTACCATTTTTACAGTGAATTTAGGTTTATTTCTGAAGCCTAAGTCTTATATTCAGTCGCAGAATTCCTTTTAAATTGAATCATGGGTGACAAAGAAATGTTAGCGTTTTACATTTTCAGTGGAAATGGTTAAGTTCCTACATTTCTTTCGAGTTTTAAATATCAAAGATTTATGTTCCATTTCAAGTGCCAACTTGACGGTCAAGAAGTAGCATTTTTCCTTCGTAATCACGGTTGTATCATCTCTTCTGCATTTGATAAATGGCCTCTTCATTAGCAGCGCAACATTTTTCAGTCGGATCCTCTCGTTAAAAGGAGAGGTGGTGAAGTTAAATCCTTTTTATGTGTAGATTCGAAGGGATTTATCTGATCTCGGAGAAGATGTATTAAATCAGATTATTTACCCTCTACCTTTATCACAACATAGCACTAATGATCTCTTACTGCTTTTTATTGCTTCTTACCCACCCCCTTCGTTTGTTTCACTTGAATGACTGTCAATGTAGAAGGCGCTACGATTTCCAGACAAAAAAAAACACAAACAATTGTCTTCAGAGTTTTGCGTAACATCTCAGCATCAGTGGTGTAAAGACGTAAAGATTTGCTAATTATTTCCTTTTCTGTAATATTATCGTTCCGGTTGTGATGTTTAATCCGAAGTTAAGAGAGAAAAAACTCAATGCCATTCGTTAACTACAGTTATTTTTCAACAACTGCGTTTTTATCCTGTTTCTTTCGTACTATCTTTAATGTTTATGCTTAAGAAAAAAACAAATTACAAATGAAGTATAAAAAAATATTCGTATAATTTAGTTTCAATTAGGGATTCCAATCTATTTATGCCTCTTAAAAGCAGTTAATGGATACACTAAATCTATCATGATTGATTTATGTAATTACTGAGGTCTTCGGTCTGATTTTGCGTAAAAAACGCAGTATTAATACTTTTCCACTATTTATTACAATAGTTTCATTTTTTCTAGACAAGGATTTTTTTTATTATTGAAATTATTGCTTTAATAAAAATACCTGGCAGTATAACTTCATCATTTCTACATTGTCTCTTATAAAATGTAAATAAACAGACATTCAGTCTTCACTATATCTATCGTTATATTCTTTATTACAATATTTCATATCCTGATACAGGAAAATTCTTCAGGTAATACGAGGACAGAATTCGTTAGTAAATAATATATGATAATGACTGAGTTTCATCGGTACTAAAATAATACTTGACAATAAGTTAGTTTCATCTACATGATATATTATTTTACTTTAGAAGAAATTCAGTTATTTATTAACGAATTCTGTAGAGGATAAGAAAACCTCGTATTTACCTGAAGACTTTTTTCTTAAGGAAATGAAATATTGTAATAGAGAAGATAATGATAGTTATAATGAAAACTGAATGTCTTATAACTTGGCAGTTTTTGATCTAGGCTTCTTACCTACGGTACAAATATAAAAACCAACCCGTTGCATTTAACATGCTATACCTATAATCTACATTTCAACCTCCGAGCATAAACAATAATCTTGATTAGGCATTCTAACAGCAACGGCAAATCAAAATTGGGGTATTTTGAATAAAACACTGTTTTTTGAAAACCTAAGCTAAACCTATTAAGGTTTATAAAACCTTAATATTAGAAATAAAATCACAAGTAGATCGTCACAGATGTAAACATTGAGGAAAATTTTTTTAAATATAATCTTTAACATTTTTATTAGTATCATTTCTGAACAAAATTTTTGAAAAGTGACAAGAAAACTATTATAAAGTTTTATTTCTTCAAGTTGGAATGTTTTGTAGGGAATTGAAATCACGAAAGCATTGTCCAATCCACAATAATACTTTACGTGTTTATTTCATATTGTGAATATACTTCACTCTGTCTTTATGTACTTTTTCTATCTTCTAGGGATGGAATGATTTTTAATAAGTGTAGAGAAAATTCTTTTGCATCAAATCTATCAGCAAGACTATGTTGTCTTGGGAAGGATTTTGTTGCCTTTCCTCATCTTTTCTGTAATTGGTAAATGACATTGTAATAAAACCTCAGTGATAAAATTATTGTGAGGTTTAAGTTTATATTATAAGAATTCAGATCGAGATATCAATTAGGTGAGGAAAAAAAAAGAAAAAAAAAAGAGCGTATTGTATACAAAGACAATCAATTTCCTTAGTTCGAAAATTACTATCGTCAGCTAATCTCAAGGGATAACTCCAATATAAATGGAATGCGGTTATTAATCCCTTGCATAATGGTGTGATTGATGTGCATATTGCTTAGCCATTATTTGATTTGACGATAGTCGTTTAAGGGTTACAAATAAAGACGGGAAGATGTGATCAATTGAAATTGTAATATGTTCATAATAGTTATAATAATGCCTGTTCAAGAAAATCTATGAAAACATAATAACAATAATAAAATAATCACCATTTGTTTTAAACGGTTACTTTTAAAGTAACCGCTAATTCATTTCATTAGTTGACTAATAATTGGACATCGAAAGGAATGTGTATCCCTGAACCACTTCCATCCCTTCTGTGTCAACGTGGGCAGAAAATTGCTCTTGGTTTTTTTTTTTTTTATTGGAATGTGAAACTTGTCGTCAATCTTCCTGACTGTTGTTGACAACTGAGAAAGGTGGATATTATGATTACCACAATTTTTTTGTAATTATAAGAATAATATTATTCTAATCGTGACCATGTATTATTTGTTTTGAGTATTTAGTGTTTATCCGTTTTTGTGGATCAGTTTGTTTTGTTTTTTTAATTGGATGCGAGACGTAATTTTTCTAGTGTTTTAAGTTTTTGCTGCTTGGGAAGGCACATGAGGTTTAAGAATAAAAGAACTCAAATTCCTTTTTCTGCTGATATCTGCGGCGATGGAGATTCCTAACTATATCAGTTTTGATTCATTTTTCAACTTTGATTACGTCGATATTTGTTGATTGGGTGGGATGTAATGTAAATTGAATATTCTCGATAGGATTTTCCTGTTTCTTTTTCTAAGTTTTTATATATATTTGTCGCTTTTTTTTTATCTTATCAATCGAGGCATTAGTACCGTCTTTGTAGAGAATTAGTTTACCTTTTCTCAACATTGTATTTATTCTAAAGTAGCTTAATCAGTAAATACATTCTTGACGAAAATAAAAAATAAAAATCGATACATCTCGAAGCATGCGTTGTCGCGAAAGTTATCTCGATGAAGAGATAAAAAATTATTACAATATCAGAACAAAAGGACTTATTTCAGAAGAGTTATATTATAAATGTGACATATTGGTACCTAGTAAAGTCTCATCAGATTGCGGTGTGTTTAATGATACTAAACGGAATGGAGTCAAACTTGTTATATCGTCCTTGATTTTTGCGAAGCCATCTGTAATTGCTGCACAAGATCCGTGATATTGGCTCAGCTGACGTCTGTGCTCAGTAGGAGAAGTGAGAACCTGGCTGGCTAAGAAGATTTTAACAGTACGGTGACACTCCTTTGGACAGGGGACTTTGGCTGCGGGAAAAAATAGTCTCTTGAAGACGTGACATGAAAGGCAAAGTGAAGAGGATCTCCTGAAGTGTTGTTGTCCTATAATGTACATTAGAAAATTAGAAAAGAAAGTAAACTTTTTAAGTTGTTTTAGATGTCTGTTTGATTCAATCAAGTAAATAACGTACGAAAGTCAACAGATGTTAAACTAATAGGTAAAATATTCATTTTGAAAGCAAAGTTATTATCTAGTATTGAGTATATAATCGTTTCGACCTCTGATTATGGCGCCTTTCCTTCGAAGCGAGATACTGAAGAACTATTAAAACAGTTGACTATCAAGAAGACGAATATATATGTGAATATTTGGCTTTATATCGTAACACTGAGATTGTTAAATTTAAATAATAATATATTATTAAAGTTTTAAACTTAGCCTTTTTTATTTCCATTTTTTCACGTTATATAAAAGTCTTAAATCAAGAGTAAATATTTTATTGCTTTTTAATTTGTCTAGTGAAGTGAAATTGAATTAATTATATTGGTTTTTCATTGAATTCTTTGAGATATGACATTATTTTTCACGATTTCATCTTTAAATATAATTCAGTATCTATAAATAATTATTAAATTTCATTAAACGAAATTCACAAAATTGAAAACAGAAAAATAGCATCCATCATTTTAGTTGGAAAAGATTGCGGGGCCAAAATATATAATTAAAGAAATCCAATTAATTTCTTCAATATTAAACGAAGAAATCCATTTTAAAATAATACGCCTCCAAAGAGGCACATTGACAAAGTTGAATAGCAGTACTTCACATATTTAATCAGTTATTTTAGAAGATTACGTTTCATTGCAATCAAATATAATTTGCTAGAGATATCTTTTTTGTTATGTTCATTAGAATAAATATGACTGAAACAAGATTCAAATCATTACGTAAACGGAATTCACAAGATATTGGAGTTTGTTACCATAGATGCCATTAAAAAAAATCACTGCCGCTTAACAACGATTTGTAACCAAAAATGCAGTAGAAACTAAAGTCAGTTTCAGAAACTCATTATGGGAAAAGAAGATAGTTCGCTTTCACTACAGCACCAACTAAACACTTTTGGGTGAGAGTTCGGAGAGAAAAGTGTCATGATAGATATGAATCCACAGCAACTTGTGATGACGTCAATGAAGTTCCGGATGACATCGATGGACTTCTTGAAGAGCTTCTGCAAATGCATCAGTGATCAAGTGCTCTGGTGTTAGCCTCTTAAGTTCTAAGTGAATAGTAGTAGGTGATAAATTCGTTAAGTTACACCCATTGCCAAGTAACTCAGTCGCTTCAGCTGATGACTCCATCTTTGCAGTAATTTTTTTTTTTCATTACCAAAATAAATACATGTATAAGCTCTTTTCTGATCGATGGGAAAACAAATGTAGTAAGTTTAGGATCAAAAGATACTCATAGAAGTGTGACCTGAAATTTTTAACACCCAGACCCAGGGTTTTCTATTTAACTGCGAACATTTTAAAAAACAAACTTTAATGACTTTGAATAGTGTTTTTCTTTACATAATTTAAAATTTATTAAATTAATTAAAATTTAAAAATTAAAATTAAAATTTCAGGAATTTAATATCTTTTTTTTTCTTTTTGAATATTTTGAATGTCCTTCAGAAATTCTATGAAATCTCTTCTGATCAATTGTAGACAATAATTTTACAGTGACTGTCTTTTAAACAAAATTAAAGAGAAGTAAAAAAAAAAGTACGTTAAAGCAACTTTATTTAGAATTATATATATATGAAAATCTATATGTATTTTAATCAATGATAACTTAATTTTCTTCATTAAAAGAAAAAAAAACAACAACAACATATCTAAATTGACTTAAGTTCTAAATTCCACGTATATAAGATCAATAAGGCTTTCTAAACATCAACGAAAATTGCAATAAGTTGTTATAAATGCTGTTTTATACTTATTTATATAAGATTTGTTCTAACGTTGTAGGGCTGGGTTTCACGATAATTAATTAAATTTTGCGCGTATTTATTTATGTATACTACTATTATCGAAATTTAAAATCGCTATCTAATACCTGATAATGCAACATTGTAACCGTAACGTTTTTGATGTGAGTTTTAAATTTTTACCTTAAATTATCTTATAGGAATGAGCTTTAAAAAGTTTAAATTTATAATAATGATAAATTTATCTTCATTTAAAAATTGAAAACTACAGTAAAATTCTAAAAATTTATTGATTTTTTTTTTAGAAAAAAAACTTCGGCAGTCCATAGATTTTTGACGTTTTACTAAGTATTCGAAGATTTTAAACAATTTAAACATCAAATATCGGCGATAGCTACTCGGTTTGAATTCAGAACTTTCTTCATCAATTATTCGGATCCATATTTTTTTTTCCTTTTTTATATCTTCTTGACTTTAGCTACAGGGATTCAACATTAAAATTAATTCCTTAATTAAAGTCAATATTTTTCAAAACCACAGAATCTGAAGATGGTCTGCTATTAAAAAGTGTCCTATTCTGTTTTTGAGTTATTTCTAGTGAAATTATCTAGGGTTAAAAAAGATTTCATTATGAGAAAATCAAATTTTGTATCGAAATAGTTTGAGAATTAAAAGTTGATTCACAGCATTTCATTAATTAGAATTTCACTGTATCAGAGCAAATTAAGATGAGCTTTGAAATTCTACTTTGTATCAAGATATATTTTATTTTTTTATATCCATATTTTTTAAAAAAAAGGAAAATTTAAAAGTTAGGTTTATAGTAATTAAAAAAAAGTATACATTGAATTTCCTTCAATACACTGATGATGAAACAGTCAATCTATCGTGTGATCAAGAAATAACAGGAGGTGTTCGGAGCCCTGTAGCGTGTTATGTACTGGACGAAATAGAACAAAAGTTGGCCACCAACTTAAAGTATGTGGTTTCTATTTGTCAAGAAAAAACAAATTTGTACCAAACAACGCCGATAGGGGAAATTCTGGCGCTGCGGTCGAAAAATGCATCATGAAATTTGCGTATACGGGAACTTTGTGACTCGATATCGAGGATAAAAGGAGGGGTTGCGGGAATTCCAGTCATTCTGCAAGAAGTCGCCCGTCGATGGCGTTATCACTACGTGATCGTGCCTTATTAGTCAAGCTGTTTTATCAGCGGGATGAAAATACCAATGCTGCTCTTCGTGAATACCGGCGGTTAAAACAGTTACTACGTAGAGGACCGAAGACCATAACTAACTTACCAAGAATGGTTGAAAAATTTGAAAGAACAGAAACTCTTGGTGTGCAACCAAGCCGAGGACGTAAACGTATCAAGCAGGAACAAATTGAAGAAGTTGCAACTGCCGTTCAGGATCAGGCGATAGCTAATAAGCAATGTACTAACAGTGCACGTTTAATATCACGACAAACAGATATCCCGTTGTCGACGGTGCAGAAGATATTGCGTAAGATCCTGAAATTTTATCCGTATAAGATAACACCCATTCAAGAATTGCTCCCAGAGGACAGAAATACCCGATTAGAGTTTGCTTTGAGATTTTTGGCTCGATTAGAAGTGGATGACGAGTGGCCATGGCGGATATTATGGAGCGATGAAGCTCACTTCCATGTGCATGTTGATATCAACACACACAACTGCCGTATTTGGGCTGATACAAATCCACATGTTGGTCAAGAGATCCCCTTACATTCGCCGAAAGTCACAGTTTGGTGTGGGTTCACTGCTTCTTTTATCATCGGCCCGTACTTTTATGAAGAAGTTGGTAGAAATAGACTAGTGACATGTTCTGTCAATTCCGACAGGTATGCCGCTATGCTCGAGAACTTTGTGATACCTCAACTGCAGCAAAGAAATTGTATCGATTCTACTATTTTCATGCAAGATGGTGCGCCACCGCACATCGGATGTCGGGTGAAGGATGTCCTGCGTCAACATTTCACAGACGCTAGAGTAATTAGTCGCGCATTTCCCATGAATTGGCCTCCGAGATCCCCTGATCTGAATCCTTGCGATTTCTGGTTGTGGGGCTACCTGAAAAGCATTGTGTATCAAGGACATGTTCCTGACATTCCTACCTTAAAAGATCAAATAACGTTACATGTCAGACGAATAAATGCCGATATGCTGCGAGCCAACGTCGAAAACCTCGTGTACCGCATGCAATTAGTGGAACATCAGGCTGGTGGTCACCTTGAGCCAAATTTGTAGGTTGCTATAATAAACGTTTTCATTGGTATTTGGTGTGTTGTTATTTACTATTTCCATTGGCAGTTATGTATTCTTTTTTCACACATTAGTCGCTTGCAGCGCCAGAATTTCCCCTATCGGCGTTGTTTGGTACTAATTTTTTTTTTCTTGACAAATCGAAACCTCATACTTTAATGTGTATGGTGGCCAAATTTTGTTCTATTCCGTCGAGTACATAACACGCTACAGGGCTCCGAACACCTCCTGTTATTTCTTGATCACCCGGTACTATGAATGAATGAGACACTAAGTAATGATGAGAAATACTCATATTTGCTATCATATAAAGCCTTGTTGATCAAAAAAACTTTTTTTTTTTGCTCTTACTAGTTAATAAGGTGCTCGAAACTAAGAATCAAATAATTTTTACTCTTTGGTAGACAAAATTATGATTACAGTTTTGTTCAAAAGTTAACTTAACATTTTAAAATCTCTTTAAGATACTTTTTTTGTTATTATTAGCATTAATTTATGAAGTAGTAGAATAGTAATATAGAACAAATGAATTAGATATATTCAGTTTGTTTTCTTCATTGGATTTAAATAATAAAGAAGCTGCTAAAAGAAAATAATATGATTTTTTTTAATGAATCAGTTTTTATTTCATTGTAAACAGATGCAAAGAGATTGAATCCTAATAGAAAAATTTCTTGAGATTTCCATGAGTTCAATAGCACTTTATCTGTTAACTTACAATTTGGAAACTTCTTTTTTTTCAACAGCCATAAAGTTTGGACAGTTGGGTGCATAAAAGTAACAGTTCTGACATCTAAACAGAACAGAGAAAAATAAATTAGAAAGTTGGATGATCGGAAAAAAGAAATATTAAGAAAAAAAATATAATTTTGTTTGGTCATTAGATTAAATTCTCATATAGAAGTTCGGTTCAAATGATTAAAAAGGTAAATTACGGAATTGATTTTTGAAATTTTTATGATTCTATAAGTTAGACATATAACACGAAAATAACTTACATCCTTTCAAAAAAAAATCAATATTCATTTAATAAGATATAAGCAAAAAAAATATTTTTATAATAATTCTTCCTTTGACAGTCAGTGACATTTATTTTGAGGAACGTTCAAGAAATGATTGATAAAGTTTTTTTTTAGTTTGTAATGTATTATTGCAGATACATTTTAAATTTATATACTTATATCTCATTATTAAAGTAGTATTTTCAATTTGTTAGTTTGTTTGTTTATGTTTTTTTTTTTATTGTTAGCACCTCTATAGAAACACTTTCATATCATTAAGTGAAGATGCTTGCAAGGTTTTACAGTGAATATTGTACAGTAGAGTCAACTAACATTTATTTAAAGAGTAGAAATTCATATTCAAAATAAAATACTACAAATTGTCACTTCTATGAATACTATTTAACAAAGTATTGGTTGTATATTAGATAAATATAGAACCAATACTTTGTTAAATAGTATTCATTTTTAAGTATTGGAATTGTACGTATTCCTTTAGTAATAGTCATAGAAGTTTCTTCAGTCAAAATTGCGAAAAGTTAGAAAATTGTAGAGACAGGTAAAAGATGCCTGGGAATTAATTCATTGTTATGTCAATGAATAATTTCGACTGAGGAAATGAAAAATAATTCCTCAAGAAAAATTTACAAGAATTCGGACAGCGAAGTTACAGGGGAGAAAGTACATAAAAAATCCAAATCGTGGCTAAGATACTTATTTAGATCGATTGAAATTGAATTCTGAAATTGGATGGAGATTCGAATTCAGGCAAAAATAAAAATGACGTAGAGTTATTCTATTTAAATTAGGATTTCAACACATTTCATATTATGTACCTGTAAGGAAAAGTACTTATTTTAAAAATTGCTAATGGATTTAATTCTGTTTTTAATAAATCTCTACTTGCAAAATAAATGAACTTCAAAAAAATTACGGTCGAATTGGCTATTTAAGTAATCAGTATATTGTTTATTATTCCTTTTATCAGAATTATTTTCATTTTTTTTTTCTTCAACAGGAATTTGAAACATCAAAACGAAAACTGATTCACAAGATTAGATGTTCGCTGTCTTTTCAAATTTTTAGTTGGTTTTAAGTTTGCTTTTTAAACTCTACAAGAATTGTAAAACTTGTTTAAATTATTAATACCAATTACCGTTATTAAAAAGCTATTAACAAAGTAATATTGCTGTATTTCCAAAACGTAATAATACGTAGAAAAGTTGACATTTCGAAATTAAGATAAATTCAGTTAAATTGATGAATCTTAGCGCAAGCAAAGTAAAAGTAATGAGGATGAAAATGATTTTACGTAAGTTTAATAAAAAAATTTATTGAAAATGCCTAGATATAAAATTTCAAATAAATCCCTAGATATTGAATACAAGAACCATAATTATGATTTTATCAGATGAAAACCTTAGAATTCTTTCATTCAGCTCAGTCCTCATTGAGAAAAAGCTTTCATAAAAGCTGTGATTAAGGAAGCTTTAAAATAAGCTTAAACTTCTGTTATTCCTTGGCTGTGACTATTGACAATAAACTTCTTAATCCTCCTAGAAAACGTTTCCTAGTCTTTTGTCAAGAAAAGGAAAGTAATTTTAAATCACACTTTGTAACAATATTTATATTATAATATTGCTATTACAACAATATTATGCTGTGCATAACTTCAAAATGTATGCTATACGTAATTTCAAGGGTAAACTGTCGCCACTTCATGAAACCTATCAGCAACCCTATCCACATTACCAGTTTTTATTACTATGCCTTACACTTTATCACAATCGGCCGCCACTCTGATCGATCAGTCAGAATATGTTTTCAAGAAAGAATTAATTTGCCATTTTGAATCACATGAATGATAATCATTAAGCAGAAAATTTCTCTTTATACCAAGTTATTATTTTGGAAATGTAGGAGTAAAGCTTTCTGTTGTATGTATTTTAGGTATGGGAGTTTTTCCATCCTATTTTGAAATGTGATGTTAAAATAACAAACATCATTAAATTCTCCTTTATGACAACTTACTTTAATCTGTAAAAATTACTCTGAATTTTCAGCTTTCAATAGAAATGGTCTGTTTAAATTTAGCAAAATTTTTTTTATTTGTATTTTTTTTTTTTTTTTTTTTGTATTTTCACTAAATTGGGATAGTAACAACTTTTCAATCAGCAAAGAATTTTTCTTGAATAGAAATTTTTTCCTTTTATCAACAGTTAATGTCCATTTGTGTGAATCTAAATACAAAGAAAAAACGTAAATTAATAACATAGAAAGTTAAATACATGAAATAATTGTATATTATTAGAGAAGTTTTTAAAAGTGTTGAAACTATTTATTGATCAGTTTACTTCTGCAAATAAATAATCTGAGCGATTTTTTTTTTTTACTTTTTTCTACGCTTTTAGAAATCAATATTTCTCTGATATTTTCTTTTCTGAACATTTGATCTCGAGTTGTATTGAACTTGCCCATGAATATACTTCTACATCAAAAGTTATTTCAATAAATGCTGCAGCACACGAAATCCACTTTGAGAAAGTTTTATCATTAAAGCCTCTTCTTCGGAGAAGGTGCCCTTGGAGTTTAAGCTTCACACTAATATCTAGTCAGATAATTTCAATCCATTTTTTTGTAAAATCTATCGCTGTTCTATATTCCTCTTTCAATTAGACTACTTTTAATTTCATCACAATATTATGCTTTAACCAGAATAAGTTTTTAAACTAGCATACATCTGTCTGTGTCGTATAAGACAGAAGATGTTCAAAATAAAAGCTTCTCAGAAATTTGGAAATACCAATGAATTATCTTAGTAATTTATAGATAATTTCTTTTTGATATACTGTAGCCAAGATTTCGTGGAACTATCAAAGTTTCTTTCGTATGTTATATGTTGTATTTTCATTATATAATGTATTATCGTAATCTTATCAGAGGTTTTATGGTTTAAATTTAAAGTAGTAAGATTTCAGAAGAACTTAATTTCACATCAGCATTACTTAAAAAAAAATAGATTAATAGAAAACATTATTTAATTAGAAGTAATATATTTTTATTCTTTTTTGCTGAGGAACTTGTTATGAAATTGAGAATTTTATTACTTGCTACTAATCTTTCGTTAAATCTCTTGTATAGATGACATTGAAATCTTTAAAAGAGAATGGAGGTCAAGAAACAGATTCTGTTGAATAGATGCTCTTACGTTTAATCGCGTGTAAGTTTAAAAAATACTTTAGTTGAGATCTTAAAATTTAGTTATCAGCATTTCTGCTCTAGGCCTACTACAAATTCTCCGAATTTAAGTATCAATTGTTTTGTCTGCGTTTCTAGGTTGACACTTGATCCAAATTACTTTTACTTATCCACGAATATTTCTAATATAGAATGAGATTCCGGTGGATTTTATTCTCTTCGTATATGCACTGAATTTACAAAACATTATAGACATGGATGATGGAAAGTTGACATTGGTACCCACAGCGCATACTGGAACACAAAACGCATCCGAAATATAATATAATCAACGAACAAAGATAATGTTGTATCTTTAGCGACCTTGATTCTGCAATCATTGTCGGCGCCAGACAGATGGGTAATTCTACCCTGGGGTTTTCGAAGGCGACTGAGTACTCTCAGTGCCGACCTAGGAAGCTGTGACCTCCCATATGTCATTAATGACCAGGGTCGGCGTAGACTTTCCAGGCTTATACAGTCCGATACAAGGACAAATGGCCCGCAGAGCACATCCAGTTTAAATGACGTACTAAGCAGCTTCAGCGAGTCAACATTACGGCCACGCTGCATATATTTTAGGCTCTGGGAGCCGATGCCCTACTCGCGTGCAACAGTTGACTACTTATCATCGGACATTGCTCCTAGTCTGTTGTGGGAACATCTGCACATTTGATAGGACAAAGAATGTATAAACACGTTTTTACGCGTCGGCTGGGAGTCTGTAGTCAGTTTTCCAAGACATTGCGCCGCCCCATCGTGCCACCAGACAATGACTCGAGAAGCACGCATCTTCTCGATGGACTTTGGGATCATCCAGTTGCCTGCAAGGTCTCTGAATGTAAACTCTATCGAACATGTCTGGGATGCCCTTAAGAGAGACATCAGATCCATAAACCGGCACGGATATCTAGGGAAGTTGTGGACAATGATAGAGCAGGGAACTTAACCCCGGCAACCATCCTCCATCATCATGGAGTCGATGTTTCGGCGCGTGCTGGAGAACCGACACGCTATGAGTTAGGTTTCTCTAATGTTTTGTCTCTTCAGTGTATATCAGACAATATCATTCCATATAAATTATTACAAAATCTGTCGGTATTCTCTCCCTCCTTCCATTCTAAACTATTCAGCAAATTACTATTAATTCCATCACACATGTTTCAGTAGAATAAGTTTTAAAGGTTTTTATTTTTATTTATTTATGGATGTGATAGCTTTATATTTATTCTATCTTTCTAGAGTTAATTACTTTTTCTCACTAGCTTTTAAGAATATACTCGATTTCATCAATTAGTACGTATGGTTGCATATCTGAAACACTGAACAAACCTGAGATTCTCCCTATTTTGTAGAAAGCTGGCAAAACTCATCGCTTTTGTGATTTTGGAAATTCCTAAATCATGATAAAGATTTATAACGATATCAAATGAAAGAATAATACCACTAATTGAATGTGCATTATCAGATATCAGGAAGGATGTTGTATGAGAATTAATTAAATAAAAAATTACTAATATTTTTACCTTTTATTGATTAGAAGGAGATCATTAGATAAAGTAAGCTTTTTTTTAATGCACTAAACTGGTATAACTCAAAAGTACTAATTTAGTAAATATACTAAAAGAATGCAAATCTTGTATATTTAAATAACTAAACAATTTTTAATTCATATGGACAAAAGAAGGTCAACGGTAACAGCGTATGTGAATCAAAGACTATTTCTACCTCTTATGCTTTTCAATATTTGTTTTGAGAAAAATTTAAAAACCTAAGCTTATTTTTTTTTTTTATCTCACTTAATTTTTCGAAATATTGATTTGCAAAGTGGGGTTTTGCTAATGAGCAATTAAAATGAGTTCAATTGAAGAGGAACTTGGAAAAAACAATTCTCTAACTTGGTCTTAAAATTGGAAAATGTAGCTTCAAAACTTTATATAATCAAAATTATATTGATAAAGTACTTGAGTAAGTAAATTCCTCTGAATACTATGTAGGCTACAATAAACAGTAACGACGAAAAAAAATCAGAAAGTTCAAATTTTTCCTCGGAATCGTAGTGGCACCTCGAAAGCAAAAAACAACAATAAAAAAACTCACTAACAAAATATTAGTGAGAAAATTCATGTGCCAGTAGGCATAGAAAATTCAATCTGTGAATTGAATTATTAATAAACAGCAATGGGTGAGACCAAGTGTTTATTAAGTGACATCCTTAGTATTGAGACCTCACTGGTGACTGCTCCTAGCTGATGATCGCCAAAGAGCACGAAACGCCTATTCGAGGATGTCACTAGTGGACACTTAGTACTACACTTTTAAACGATTAACTTTATCATTATTCTATAAGTCCGTTGGGAAAATCCATTACTTCTGAAGAATAAAAATATGCATTGGACAAATGTACACAACGGTCGTATTTGTGGAGATTTCTCACTTAATTTGATAAACGAGATATATAAAAAGAAATTTATGTTGGCGCCATTTAATAAACCTAAAACGTTATTACTGTCCTCCCAGTGAATGATGGCCGCCCTGTTTTTGTGAGATCTGTGCATGTATCATCGATTACTTTGGTCAGGCACTTCCGTATGAGTTTATCACAGGACTTCGCCATTACGGTAAAGGCTTGTTACTTTGCAAAAGAGCATTGTATTTATAAATAATATATATTTATTTATTTATATAAATACTTATGGTTAGCAACTGGTATTGAAATAACGGTAAATAGTCGAGAGAAGTTTTAATTTGGCGTTATCAACGTGTCTTTCTCAGTGAAAATAGACAACGGGCGTCCATTGTGACAGGAAAACATAATTGATCAGCTACCGGAAGGGCTGCGCAGTTCAAACTTCCGCCGGTCATCTTTCATTTTGAGGACAATACATAAATTGGTGTAGTTACTTCCTTCAGAATAAAAACAAAATAAATAAATAAAGCAAAATAAGAAAAGAGAGCAGCATCATTAAGCTTCTAAAATATCAAATTCCATTTAATAGCCTTTTTTTATAGTTTTTAAGCTCCGGATAGAGCTTTTTTCATTTGTTATCAAAGCAATCTGCAAACTGTTTGTTTATACAGTGCACTCCCGATTATCCGGTTTGCGGATTATCCAATCTCATTCCGGACTCACAAAAAAAAATTTAAAGAGAAACATTTTCAAGCTTATCATGCATGTAAAATCGATGTTGATGTGAATTAGAATCTTGTCCGGTTTACCTGATAGTATTGTGAAGTGCGTATAGGTCAAATAGTAAAATGTCTGTCGATATACGACAAAAGATGAACAAACAGCAGAAGCAAAGAACATTCCAGATTTTTATAAGCAGTAAATGTTAAAAGGAAAATTCCTAGTTTGGTGTTATACAGCATTCAAGTAAGTAATTTTTATATTTTTGTACTGATATTGATTTTTTCTTTAATAAAAAGGAGTTTTCGGATTATCCGTGCTTTTCTATTGTCCGTGCGACCTCTCCCGGTGATTAACCGGGATAATTGGTAGTGCACTGTAATTAGTTTTCGAGATTTTTCTGAAAAAAAACCCTCTCGAAAAAAGACGATTACGCGTGAAAATCAACGAAAACGATGAGCAGAACATCAGCGGTGATGACGGAAACAACCTTCAGTCACGAGCTAAATGAAGATAACATCGAGAAACGATCGAAAAGAACCAACAACGTACAAAAATGTTTATTCGAATACAGCTTCTGGCAGTAAGAATCACTGTTAGTATTAAGATTCTTAATGAAGATTAAGATTAAGACATCCCGCTAAAGAAAACGATGATGATAATGCGTTCACCTTAACATATGTTCTCTGCAAGGAATTATCCATTGAGTCATAATTACATTATCTAATTCGGTCTTTTGAGCAATATGGAAAAAGGTAGACTACTATTTATTGAACTTTTTTGCAAATTTTTATAGCATTTATTTATCATCTTTTTTTTTTTGACATCCCACGATTACCAAAGCTTGTTGAAAAGTTGTCAAAGTTGGGATTTGAATTTACTTTTATCGAAAATGAGAAAAGAAATTAAATTTAAGTCAAATCCATCCATCTTTTGGTTTGATTTGTGAAACAACTCAGAAAGTATCTTTAAAGGAAATTGAAACTTAGTGATAGGTTCAAATTATTCAAAGGAAGACATCATTAATTTTGATTTCTTTGTCGTGAAACCAAAGTCATTAAGGAAAATTTTAATGATAGATGTTGAGATTTCCGATTGATTTTAAAGAACTCTTTCTTGATGGGTTAATTACGTCTAGATGTTTCCTTATTAAAAACATATGGAAATTCAGTTGTATCTCTAATGCCTCGATTTCATTTTTATTCCAATTTGTGACTTCAGCAAATTTTTTTATCCTTTAATTATCCTACTAGAGATCTACGTGGACCTCTGGGTCGTGGGAGGTAAGGATCCTGGCATTTCTTAAATAACGAGACTAAGTTGGGTCGGGAGATCAGCCCGATGCCAGCCCGCCTTAAAGAACGTCCATTCTACAGGTTGCTGGATGGGCCCTGGGGTCCATCTGGAGGAGAATTCCGCATCAAAAACTTCCCAACCTCAGCCACAGTCAAGTGTCCACTTGCTCAGCGAGCCAGCAATCTTTTTAAAGTAAGAATGAAGCAATACATTATGATCATTTCAATAATGATAGCAAATTATTTTTATCTTGATAGAAGGCTCCAATACTCTTCCTTAAAGGAAAAAAAATCGCAGAAGATACATAAATTTACATAATTTTTTAAAAAAATAAAAATTCTTTATGAAAAAATGTATCAGATGGATTGGATGATTTATTTATTTTAAGCATGATTTAATACTTTAAATTCTAGAATATTGACAAGAATTCATGGATTTCACGTTTATACTGAAATCTGAAATCTGTGTCTGTACTGAAATTATTAAAAAAAAAATTGTGTGAGGTGAGTGCCAACAAATGAATTTCGCAACAATTCGCAACAATTCGCGTTACTGGTCAACAGGAATATTGTTGCATGGTTGACGCTGTCTTCAACAATGGAATTTTGCATGCGCGTTGCCAGGCAACAGGAGTATTGTTATTTGGTCAATCCTATAAGCAACAATGGAATTTTGCACGGCATTACAGGCAACAAATTTTCGACTATTTACAAAGAGATTTCAATTTTCTATTGCATTTATTTTTTTTTTTAGAATTTAACTTTACTTTAACTCTACATAGATTAACTTTACTTTATTTTTAAGTTTTAGTTTTTCGTTTTAGTTAACTTGATGTAATTTGTTTTTGTGAATAAATTTCCAACTGTTACATATGAATTTCAATATTACATTGTATGTATTTTTCAGAATTTAAACTGTAGTAATTTTAAAAAATTTTAGTTTTTCATTTTTTTTCTGTTCCATATTCTAGCCTCCCGGAGCGAAGCGACGGGCAGCCGTCTAGTTATCTAATAAAGAAGTAGTTTCTAAACCACATGAGAATCTCACGACAAATTTTTAAAAATAAAGACGTAAATTTCGTGAATGAAATTTTTAATGAATTTTTTTTTAACTCATTTACTCCACTTAATTATTAGAAGTATTTGAATACTATTATTATTAGATGAATTAATTCAATTCCTTTTCAGAGAATTTCATTGGGCCTTTTACTAACCAGGAAGCTATACAATTTTAATGTTTTCTTCCGAGTGTTATATATTTTCTCTATGATTATCTTAAACATTACCAGAGAATTTTTGATTTGGGAAAATTGATTGGGGATTAAAATGTTACTTTTGAAAATACATTTCAATTTCTGCTGGCAAAATTCTCATTGGGAGTTGCAAATTCTCAATATAACGAAAAATATACAAAGTATCATGACTAATTGCTCGGAGTAAGACATGCTTAATAGCAATATGCAAAAGTATATGAATACAGAAATTCTTTAAAGTATTTATTGCGATCTCCATTACATTCTTTTACGTTTAGTTATAAATGAAGTTTTCAGAAAGTCTTACTTCATTATGTGAATAGAGAAGTATTAGGCTGGTTACACACTGTCTCAGATCAGCTCAGAAAAATTCGGAAGCCATGCTTTTCAGTGTAACACCACACACGCTCAGTTCAGAACTGCCCTCACAGCTCAGAACACGTCGGAATTTTTCGCTCGGCAGTATCCAACTTAAAATTAAATTTGATCCTTTCTATTGCTGCCAACAGATACATTGAAAAATGTCATAACTTGCCATAGCAACTGTCTCAGACTTTACTATTGGGATGTTAGTATGAAACACAACTAGAGAATTATTTGATAATTTGAAGTTGATTTAAATACATTTTCTTATTACTATTATTTTTACATTTTTATTATTATAAAGAACACTTTCAAATCATTAATTAGTAAGACATTTAGGGGCTGTTCAAAAATGACGTCAGGTGAAAAATCGGATTTTTAAACCCCTCCCCCCCCTCCCTGTCAGGTTCTGTCAGAAATTTTATACCCCCTCCCCCCCTCCCTGCGTCAGGTCAGATAAAAAATAATTTTGTAAATTACGAAAACTTTATTTTTATTTACTTTTCAATGTTTTCCCATAAGTTTTTCAAATGATCATCCAATGAAACTATTTGGATTGTACTCTCGACTGCTTGCGATGATTCTGTTGGAACTTCTTTCAAAGCCTCGAATACGTTTGTGTCAATCCACTCAATAGTTTTCACCTATTTCATCTTCAACCTGCGCCAAAATGTGATTGTTTTCTTTTCGGAAGATTTCCTTTGCTTTAGGAGCTCTTGTTTTACGTTGCTTTGGATGAATCTTTTTATGATTTTTCAATAAAGTCAAAGAAGCAAAGTAAGTGTAGTAAAGTAGCAAAGTAAAACACCAATTCGCACAATAACTGACTCTGCTTCCACACTATTTGAAACAAAGTTACCAAATGCTCTCTGCTATCTTGTAACAACAAGTGGCGCCGTTTAAAGTCTCGTAATAAAACTGCTCCTCTATTAAAAAACTCATGTTTGTTCTTGAATAAAAACCTGATGTCAGAATTTCTTCGACCCCTCCCCCCCTCCCTGTCAGGTTCTGTCAGAAATTTTATACCCCTTCCCCCCTCCTAAGACCTGACGTCATTTTTGAACAGCCCCTTATGTAAATTACTGTATTATTAATACTTATGATAAATGTCATTAGCAAATTATTAATTAGTAAGATATCATAAGGGTTGAAGATGAGATGCTGTGACCCTCCATCAGTCCTTTCATAAAAATATTGGTCCTCAGACTACTTAAGGTTGTGCACCACTGACTTAAACAATGTAAAATGAACCATGCACTGAAAATTAAAGAAGTCTTGAATGCGTCAGCTTCAGTTTTAGGACTGTCACCACTGAAACCTGTATCTAGTAGTTATAAATACACTTACGGGAAGCGTAAAGCAAAACAGTTTAACAATGTAGTAGAACAAAAAATACAAAAAGTCCTATAGTCCAACAGACGGATCTTGACGATCTCGTTTTTTCGTGATTTCACGTAATTTACGCGAGAATAGCCTCTATCCAAGTATTCTCACAGAATGTCGAGAAACAGTGTTATACGAAGCAGCGCACGGAAAATAATATTGCAAGTTGAAGAATGTTTTCGGAGGGAGTTAATTAATGGAGGACCTCTCATTCCTTTAGAAAGAGATCAAGACATAGTAGCTGAAGCTACTCATACATATTTCGTACATCTCCCAATTCACGCAGTTATTTACTGGAAACAACAGCTGAAAGAAAAAAAAACAGAATTTAACTTTAAAGGCCCTTTTCAGGGCCTCAAAATTAGACGGAAGACCTGTCAAACATACTGATCGCCCACAAAAAAAATTGCTAAAATATTAGAAAAACGTTAATTTTAAAAATTTCCTACGTAAACAAAACAAAACAAAATACAAAAAAAAACACAGGATTATGTAAATAAATTTATATAAGACAATCGATTTTAAATTTAAAATGCAACATTACATTAACGAATTGATAATCAAAAAGGCACACGATTTCTGATTTATTTTATTTGCTAATCACAAAAATCAAAAACAAATAAAAAACGCATGAATGTTTCATATATATATATATTTACGTTTACATTTCATTGAAATATTTAAATGAATTATAATATGGGGAAATGCATGAGACTTTAGCTGTATTTTAATATACTTTTCATAAATTTAAAACAGTCAATAAACAACAATAAATTCATTAGGTAGCATTTTCCTAGTGACATTCAAAGTTTTAAATTCCTTGACACCTTCTGGAGCTAATGGCCAAATCTCGTGTTTTCCGTAAATCTCACGCAAATGAGATCGTCTCAATCCGTCTGTTGGACTATAAGCATTGATTCTGAATCTGCCGGGCCGCAACAAATATACCGGCGGGCCGCGCGTTGTGCACCTCTGGTTTAAGGAAATTTAAATCTTAATTTTAATTAAGTGAATATAAGTAAATTTTAATAAATGAAAACCAATGACTGCACATAAATAAACAAAAACATGCCTTTGAGTTGTCAACAGAGGGAATCAACAGAAGGAATGGCATATAGGGCATATAATTCAACAATCAGATGAAAATAACGATGTTGAAATTAACTGTGTGTCACCTGCAGAATCCCATTTACTTTCCTGATCCTCTACACAAGACAAAATTTGGATTCCATATACAAATATCATCTTCGTAGTGAAAACTCCAAAGTCACAGTGGATACATGTTTGAGTTGGATCAAAGAACTGTTACAAAAAAAATTTAACGCTTCTATCAAAATGAAAATTCATAAATATTATATTTAATATTGTATTAAAATAGATTTTCCCTACAGAGATGTTATTAAAGTTGACTTCATAAATAAAGTAGATTGTTGCTTCTTAAAACCATTTCAATTTGTTTTTGTTTGCCCATTTACGCCCAAAAGCGTAACTCCATTTCTTTTAAGTTTGAAAGGGAAAGGATTTCGGTAGGGTTTTGAATATTATACCATATTTTCATTGTATGAATATGAAACTCTGGACAAAATTTGAACTTTAAATTCAATTGTCTACGTTACTAAATAAATAGTCGATTGAAAATAAGGCAAATTTGCTACTTTTCACTTTACTGCCAATTTCAGAACCTCATATTTTTTTAAATAACTAAAGGAATTGCTTAATATTTATTTTATGTATCAGAAAGTACCTACAGAGTTCCTGTTTAAAATTTCATATGTATCCAGCTTTATTCTCAAAATCTAGGAAGGATTAAACTTTACTTTTGTTTTCGATAACATTACGAAATGCCTACTTCGTAAGCCTATCTCAGGAAAAATAAAAGACTCAAACTAATTTTAATGCATTATTTATTATGATATATATATATATACATACTCTCAGTTTATGAAAGCTTGTTTTTCTGGCTCAAGTAGTTCTTTATTTATACAGCTTTAAAAATGCCCGAAAAGCTTTTGGAAAACCAGTTACAAATTTCAGACCTTACTTCTAAATGCTATTTCATTTCTCAGAAATGTTTAAGGTTAGGACAATTATATTTGGTAGGCTTTCATACAAGGAGTGAAGGTACCTTTGTGCCAAATTTCATTAAAATCGGAGAGGGTCACGTGAGAAATTTCAAATTTTT
Source organism: Thereuonema tuberculata (assembly GCA_023159025.1). Lineage (NCBI taxonomy): Eukaryota > Metazoa > Arthropoda > Chilopoda > Scutigeromorpha > Scutigeridae > Thereuonema > Thereuonema tuberculata. The sequence continues at coordinate 132,014,281 of JAFIDM010012231.1, read as the reverse complement.
TTGCTGATTTGACGTGGAAAGACCCAGTAATGAATAAATTTAACGGGCTGGAAATTTTTATCAAAACAAAATAAGAAACAAGGACAACACAAGACTAGATAAATTGCCTTTCTGATTCAATTATCGGAAGGAATCGGGATAGGAATAGGAAAAGCCTTCAATTCCTATCATTTATCAGGAAAAGGTTTTTGGTTGTGCAAATCAGCAAACATTTGTTATTCTTGATTTTGTTGTTTCGGGGATCACTGCCAGGTGTTATGGTGGCCTTCACTTAGTATCTTGCCTTTCTGGGTCTTTTATCGGGGAAGGCGGATCGGGCTGATGAATTATTTACGAAATTATAAATATTCAAGCAACTTTAATATTAGTTTTATCTATGTAAAAATTTGAATTAAAAAAAAGCAATATTTTTATGAATTATTGCACCTGCAATAAATCAAAATAGTGATTAAGAAACCAGAACTTCCAAGAACTAGTGAATTAACTATAATCATTTCGAGATCCTAGAATTCATTGCACTTTGATGATTTTATGTTTCCCAGAATGCCATTAATTGT
>JAFIDM010012231.1:131996746-132013714 GCA_023159025.1 Thereuonema tuberculata | reverse complement strand
TTCTTAAATCCACTATATAAAATTTACAGTGGATTTCAATTCCGAAAAGCCTCCTTATTTGGCAATATCTGATCACTTACGTTCGCCTGAAAATCATGACGTCAAACATAGAAATGGCGTCTCTACAATGGCGAGTTACTGTTAGTACGCGAAAGAAGACATTAAACAGCTAAAAATCTATAATTTAGAACTTTTTTCAATAATTCAAGAGTATGAATGAAAATATGTATTTCAGAAGCGTTGGATAGAACAGTTATCACAACAAATTTGTCCGCTTAGACGGTGAAGAATAACGGTCTGCGAAGGATCTTTCCACGGGAAATCGTTCACGATTGTCGGAATGAAGCGGATTTGTGGTGTGAAATTATGCTATCAAGTTAATACATCTAGCCTAAGTGAAGTCAGTTACCTTATTTCACACAGATATTCATTCTGCACAGTGTTAACAAAAATAGTGTTAACGCCGATATCTTAGCAACAAGTGCGTGGCTGTCGGCGTGCAACAACCGAGGATCATCCATGCTGCGTTGGCACACCATTCAACAGAGCAGAGGATATGCTTTGTTAACAGAACTGTGCGGTTGCTAAGCAGTTCAGTTGTGTGTCAGGTTCTACTCAACAACAGTGTGTTCATCAGTTGTGCCAGTGAAATGAGAAGAGCTTTTCCGAAGGCGGAAACTTCTCATGTTAGTGTTATTTCACTAGTGTGTAAGCATTATGCGAGTGTATAATCAAGATGCTTAATCAGTGCCTTTTAGTGATGTGTGAATCAACGCAAAGGTTCCAGTGGTGAGACCAATTCATTGTGAAAAAAAGGATTTTTCACAAACTAAAAGTAACGTTTGTTTCCCAGGTGACGGAAGACATCGTTCGGGCAACAACAACAACATAGAACACAGGTCGCCATGTCTACAACTGTCAGGGTTTAGATGTTAGCTACTCAAGCGTCAAGTGACCAGTGAGTGCTACCTTTAGTGTTTTCTCCAATATTACGACTAGTTCCACGATTCCAGAAAGATTGAAACTCGTGAGTATGAACTTTTAATCGTTTTATCGGGTGAACGCCGTTCCAGAGCATTCGTGACCCAAGACTAAAGAACCGTAGAATCTCAACAGTAGTGACGTTAAATATTTATGCAATTAGTGACAGTTTATTTGAACTGAATTGTATCCTGTAAAGCATAAATTTTAACTGGAAAGGACATACGTTATTTCAAACTTATTATGAACTAGAACCTTTTATTTTAGAGACATTTGCTTGTCTGTTTGAATACTATAGTCGAAGGATTGACAATAGTAATAATTTACTCCCATTATCATTAAGATAATATTTGATGGATGTATAGAAAGTAATTCACATTTAGAATTAAATCTTTCTTTTTATTCCTTGATTTTGTGTGATAAATGTTCGCTTTGCTTGTTTCTTAACTATCTTAGTTTAACTAACTTAATCTGAAATTAATTGAGCTAGGTAAACACCCACTCTGACAACTGCATTTTTGTGGATGCGTTAAAAGTATTAAATTCCCACAGGATTCATGTAAAGCCAGTGATGAATATGAATGACTTTGACTTACATATTGTTATAGCCACTTTCAGTGAAATTATTTGTTTTTAGAATGAATATCTAACGCTTGATGTCATTCATTCGAATCTTCAGTCAAGGATTGAATTCAACGGATGCAAAATATCTTTGCAAAGAATTCTTCATACGGAGCTGGGAATGAAGTGTGGAGAAAATAATTTGAAGAAATTCTACATCGACATTACATTGGCAAGCCAAGTTATTAAAAAATTATAACATTATTTAAATAATAACAATAATATAAAAATATATTTGTAACTGTATAAAATATAAAAACCTGAATGTTTTCGTTGTTTATAAGATTCAGTTTCGAATTTGAGCAATAGATGTCACTATGTTCTGGAAACATCAATCTTTAAGCATATTACGTCGTAAAAAGCTTTTCTTTCGTGAAATCGACTTTAGAATGGAAATGAATTAGGTCAAAGTTTGGTAAAAGTTCGGAATAATCTCAGCATTACGTATATATTATGGAAGTAGATCAAATTTAAATACGGTTTCAGGATTCTAGTTTCATAGCTGATATCTAATTTGTAAACTAAAATTACTTTACAGTGATGTTATGTAGCACAATGTTTCATTAAAATTTAAGCCATCAATAAGTTTTTTGTGCAAAGCAGATGAAGGAAAAATAAACTGTATGGATTTAGGTGTATATCCATATCACAAAGAGTCCAAGCAGAAAAAATAACAATAATGGATTTCATAAATATTTTTCGAATAATTATACCTCTTTTTAAATTGTTAGACACAGGGACATTGTGTTTAAAAGATATTGTGTTTAATAGACATTTTGTTTCTGTAAACTTTGTAAAAACTTTAACATAAAAGTTAAAAGGTACTATGTTACAGCAACTTAATTAAGGAACGGTTTTAAAAAATGTGTAATTTGCGAGATGCTTCCAGAGAATCAAAAAATTTGGTTCACAGAATAAAGAAAAGAATGCATTTAGCGTAGAAGGAAAATACCGAAGTAAAAAATGCTGTTAATAAAGCTGTCAATAATGAAAATTAATTTTCAAAGAAAAAAAAGAAGGAACACTGATGAAAGGAGAAACAGAAGAGAACCTATTCTTGCAAGCACACAGACACATGCTTACAATCCCAGTGAAAGTGTATACGTAGTACTTAACTTTTATGAAACACGACTTGTAATGTAACAAATATTTACTTCGCAATTTTGATAAATAAATAAGAAGCTTTTTTTTTAAAGTTTGAAATGCTTTTATTAGAAATTAACTTATTATAAAATTAATAGATCTACATTTTAAATAAAGAAAAATAATTACTTCCTTGTTTACTTTGATCTAAAAGTCATATGTTTAGAAACTTCATAATTTTAAGTGAAAGTGCAACTTATATATACAGTACATGTTTCATTATTTTATTTTTTCCAATCTTAAGACTTTATTATTATCGGAAATATCTGACTAGAAAGTAAACCTTTTTCTCTCTAATCATTTCACACTCTTTTACTTCAGTTCTTCAAGTTTAAGTGAGATTCAAAGTATTTTTTATAATACTCCTTACATAAAATTGTCTTAAAGTCTAACAATGCTTTATAATCGAAAAAAACTCCAGATATTTTTGAAGATTACAGGTGCTCGATACTTAGAAGGAAATAGCAATGTCTTGCAAGTGCGATTGGAATTACTTGTTAGAAATAACGTAAATATCATAAACAAACTGTTTTTTAATTATAAAGTAAATGTGATTGTTTCTTTGATAGTCTCTTGACTTTACAGCGATATCACTAAAACATTTAACATAAAGGTTTCTTCGCCTCTTCTACATCTCGATGCCCTACTAATAAATAACGAAAGTGTTATATTTTAATATAAATTTAATCCACAATCTCTAGTCTAATATTTGCCCTAAGTTTCTTTTTAAACTTACAGATTACTTATCTGTTTTCTAATATTGTCTCTATTTTTCTTAAATTAATTTAAATACAGGGTGTTTCGGAAATGATAGACAAAGCTAAGAGATAAGGGGTCCAAAGGTCATTTTGAGTCGAAAATGTTCTATGACATTTTGTTGTACGGGCCATAGCTTAAGAGTTAGGAAATGAATGCTTTGGGAATGGTCCCTAATCAAAGAAAGCTCAGTTGACATGAGCTTAAGTAAATAAGGCATTTTCTTTAATTATCCTACCTGCTTTCAGTCATGACATTTGCTATCCGGATTGCTTTTTGTAATAAACCTACATCTTATTTATTTACACTTCCTAATGTGAACTGAGCTTTCTTTGATTAGGGACCATTCCCAAAGCATTCGTTTCCTAACTAAAACTGCGGCCCTTACAATAAAATGTCATAGAACATAGACTCAAAATGATCTTTGGAACCCGTATCTCTTAGCTTTGTCTATCATTTCCGAAACACCCTGTATTTAAATTAATTTAAGAAAAATAGAGACAATATTAGAAAACAGATAAGTAATCTGTAAGTTTAAAAAGAAACTTAGGCAAATATTAGACTAGAGATTGTGGATTAAATTTATATTAAAATATAACACTTTCGTTATTTATTAGTAACTCTTCGCGTTGTATACCATTTCCGAAACACCCTGTATATCAGATCAGTTCTTTAATACCATTTATTCAGTTTTTCTCAAGTAACTGATGTTTATATATACTTTAAAAAAATGAAAATAATTAAAGATAATGCATTATTTCCTATGCAGAAAGAAAAAAAAATCAAAAGAACATCAGTTGGAAATGAATCCTTGTTCCGTATTTAAAAACCAATGAGGAATAGGCTGTTATTAAAGTTTTCTTCCGCTCAAGCCATCATTAACATATTTATTAAATTCCCATTGGGGAGACTTTTATTGATCGACGGAAATTAGATTCACAAAATAAATCTCTCCTTAATAGAAGATGAGTCTAATATTTTTAAATATAAAGTTCCTGAACTCACATCGAAATTCGCAATTTTTTTTTTTTTTTCATTAAGAAAACTTTAACAGCAGAATTAATCACAGGACAGAAAATATTTATAAAGTAAATTAATAGTAAGTTAAATTAACAGCAATTTGATTACACTTTGGAAAAATCGGAATTGACGAATGAGACACAGCATTGGATTGAGGCAAAGGGGAGATGACTTGGGGATAAAGTAAAATTGTTGTTGTTGTCATTAAAGACAGCTATGTAGATTGCTGTGACCATTTTCTATAAGTTTCATTAATCAGTAACTAAAGTATTTCTTAGATATTAAGCAAGCAGTGGTTATACTGTGTCTTTTTGGGATATTTTAGGCGCTTTAAAATCAAATATTAAGATTTTCGAATGAATGATGAGTTTCGAATTAAGGAAACTTCGAATGATAATATTAGGCTAAATGGACATGGATAAGTTAAAGTCATAGAAGCTTACTTTCCACTTCTTTCCGAATGAATTCTTTTAACAGTCTTTTCTAATTCAGAAGAAAGTACTGAAAACGTTGTTATTTGTCTTTTCTTCAAGAACTAAGCTTAAGCTGATCAAACAGTGAATGCGGAAAGCCAAATTCAGAATTCAGAAAACTAAAATACTACATTAGATAGTGCTACAATTTTTTTTATTGATTTTCGTTATATTTATTTATGAACAGTGAATTTCACTTTTGCTTTCTTTTACTTAAATGATAAGAGAAACGACTACATATAAGTTATTGATTCAATTTGACAATGTTTTAAATTAATATTCCGATGCGCTGACAAAGAACAGTAACGAATTTCTTTGCCAGAAAAGACTGCATTTTAGTTTCACAGGCTTCTCCTTATGCAGAGATGCATGGTTGGTGATGAGCCATGTTAAGGGGTCATGTATAAACTGTAAACGATTATTTCTGATTTTGTGTAATAAGAAGCCATTGACATTGTGATTGCAAATAGAATAGTTATAATAGGTAGAGCCACGTAGGGCTCAATAATAATTATGTAGTAAAAGAATTTATCTATCATCCCTGGTCCTTTTGTTAATTACAAAGAAAATAGATCTTCAGTCCCATACGAGATCCGAGACTATGATACCACCGAGCTCTCTAATTAAAAGGCCTACAATTTAAATAGTTGTGCTTTTGAGTCTTTGCACGCTAAGTAGCTGTGGCTGATGAGATACTAATCGAAATGGCTGTGCAAAGGTCTCAGCAATTTCAACAATGAAATAAAGGGAACTTTTTTTCTCATTGAAGTAATATTTCCAAATCAATTTTGTTCTGATTTTTTGATACTGTAATATTTTTAATTAAAAAAAATGGAAGAATCAGTGAAGCAGAAAGACGCTTGAATATTATAATGATGTTATCATCTTTCTGATTGTATTAACATTTAAAAATAGTAAGAAAAATAATAATAAAGAAATGGATAGAGAATGAAACTATAAAACTAAATTTCGATATCTAACTTTGAATTACTCGTTTGGTTTTGATAATAAATTTGGTTCTGGCCAAATTTAAACTTTAGATATCTTTATAAAATTAGTCCATCGATATGTGACAAGGTACAGACAAGGTTTGGATTTCTTCTTTCAAAAAATCATTGGTACTATACTTCAATTTCAACATATAAAATCACCATGGCAATGAAGTAATACAAGACACAAGACACCAAGAAGTAAACAGTTTGTCTCTTGCAGAAGTAACAAGTATTTCATTATTAAAAATATATTTAAAAAATGGAAGTAGCAACAAACACCTTTAGTTTATTAATGTAAGTAAAAGGTTGGAGTACAAATTTACAACACTATATTCTTCGTCGGTGTTTAGTTTCCTGTACAGTTAATGATACAGGAATCACTAAATGGTCTCGGAATTACATCTGACTGCAGTCAAAGAGGATTTTACCAAATGAATCCCTTTCGGACCAAGCCTCAAGTTTTACTGAAATCCATTAGCGATCGGGAGTCTCTTAAAGGTGATTCTGTCAATTGTTTCGTTGCCATACGAGAGGAGTTCTAACCTCTTTGACCAGTATCACCTCCTTCCATTAATCATTGAGTATTCTGTAACTAATGCTCAGCTGTTCATCTCAGATTCTACTATTTTGTTTTGTTTTTTAGATCATCACATTTTATTACATTAAACAAAGCTAAGCTACATTCATGGTAATTTTATTTATTTTCTTTGTTAGCCAAGTGATTTTTTTTTCCTTTACATTTAGGTAAGGTGTATTAGTAAATCTTAATGATTAATGAATTCAGGAGTCATTCATGGAGGTTTTATATCTACTCTCTGTCTTTCTCCAAGATTAAAGTAAAAGTTGTAATTTTATTATTCAATTTTGTTCCTAGTGTTGTCAAAACGATAAATTCATTCTTAAATGCCTTCTTTTATAAATATTTAATGTAAATTAAAAAGGCAACAGCTTTAGTCTACTTTAAAGGCTGAGTTATCCTGTGAGATAACTCATTATGCATTTATTATTATTAGTGGTAGTAGTAGTGGTAGTATTACTCTCCTTTTCTTACGTAATTTATATTGCAGTTTAAAATAATTAAACAATCAACATAACTTTGATACTATAATCACCTACCTGCATTTACTAATGCATTATCTATACTTGAGGATTCTTCTGGTTTTGGAGTGAAATCCTGCTTCAACTTTAATATTTGCATAGTTCAGCTTCCTGGATTTAAATAAATAACTTCTTTATTTGGTTATTTATAATCTGGAGATAAATACAAGAAATTGATCCAGGCTGAGAAAGAAGCTTCCTTGCTGAGTTTACTCTCTTAAGAATTTTAGTGGGCGGATACAATGGAGACTTCCCCAAACTTCAAACCTGGAAGTGGCTTAAGACAGCAGGATTAAGATGTCTGCCTGGAGTTACACAAGAAGGCTGTTGAAGATTTACAAGTCTTTCATCCTAATTAAGAAGAGGATGTAGAATAAGGAAGGAAAAGAAAACTTAATTTCAAAGTGAACTACTCCTTCACTGTTGAAGCAAAAACTGAAGTAGATTTATAAACTGAGAGTTTTAAAACTTTTACCCAAAAGTGAATCTTGTCATTAAAAAAAACCCGGTTTTTTATTTTCTGGTAAAAAAAATGGCTGAACATCTAATTGATAATCAGATGATACAGCGGTCAAATGTTTATTACAATTATTATTATAAAGGAAAATTTTGTTAAATTCTTCTTTTCATATTATTTCATTTCAGAGGAAGGTTCTTTTTAGGAAATTTTGTTTCATTTTTCGTTATTTGTTTTTCCTACAAATTTTTATCTTTAAACATTCTTTATATCTTTAGCCATCCGAAAAGTAGAAAAGGGATTGGGGGTGGGGGTGCTTTTAAGTTCATTATACCCTTCTGTCCATCCGTCCGTCATCTCCACATCTACAAATAAAATTTTAAGGTGGACATATGAGTCGTACTGTTTTGGAACCCTAAATTCCTTGTAAAAATAGGAAAAATATACGAGCAGTCTATACGTTGCAGTCTGCGGTCACTCCCGTTCCCATCTTGAGATAATACTTAAATAAGAGAACATAGGTTCTCGTTTTATGATGGGATTACGTTCACAAACATTTGGTAAAGCAGGTACTATTTAAATGGTTTAAATTGAGATAAGTTCTTGGGCCAAACAAATTAGTCAAATAATTTTATAATTTACAACATTTCTTTGCATTACGACATAGTTTTAATTTAATGAATTAGATATATAAAATTTACATAGATAATTGGAAAAAAAGGACAATTATCTGCATTTCAATCAAATCACTTTATTTTGCTGAAGAAGTACCAGGTCGAGGTTCAGAAGACTTCAAGAAAAAATGCAACGTCAACTGTTTTGATTTTTCCTTCTTTTCTTGCAGACTTATTGAATTCGGCGGTAAACACTTGAGTTGCTTCAATGTAAATACAGTCGGACCTCTATTTAACGAACCTCTATTTTGCGAATTTCTCTATTTTGCGAACTTTTCTTAGGAACCAAGAACATTTTGTTAATTTCTTCGTAAAATAACCTCCAAATAGCGAAGTGCATTTTCTATTTAACGAACTTTTTCGTGGTATCTATTTTTTTTTCTCCTTGAAATGTTTTTATTATTAATATTCCCTTAGAGGAAATGAAAGAAATGTGGATACAGCTGACGGAAAAAGAAGAAATTAACGATGATGTGCTGATTGATGATTATCTTTCAATTGATTTTGAAGTTGAGACCTCGGAAACATTAACTGATATTTTGGACAGTGTGAAAAATAAAAACAATACAGCAATGAATTGCGATGAAGATGAAGATGATGAAAATGGAAATGATCATGATGGAGAAATCATAAAAGCTTCGTAGGATGAAATGCTAAAATCATTTGAAACGATCCGACGCGAATTACAATTTGAAGAAAATACTGAAGGGGTTTTTGGTGATTGCAAAGATGCGAGAAGTACTATGAGCGAAAACACTTTTTCAAAAACAAAAAAACTCAGACAAAATTAACAGACTTTATTAGTAAAATTTAAGTACGCATGTGGTAATGTATGCTTTATGTCATTAAAATTATTATTTTTGTTATTAATATTGAATAATAAAAGGTGAATCTCTATTTAACGAATTTTCCATATAACGAACTTTTTTTCGGGATTTAGCGACTTCGTTAAATAGAGGTCTTACTGTACTAACAGCCTCTCCACTAATTTTTATGCAATGAATTTGCGAGCGTTGCTTGAACTTTGCAAACCATCCTTTGCTAGCAGTGAATGAATCCTTTCCATCTTCGTTTTGTTGAATTTCGTCAAAAAGACAACAGCCTTTGTAGCAATAGCACGCTGACTGAGAGGAAATGCTTTTTGATTAAAATCATCAACCCTTAGTGTTAGTAATCGTTGCAGTTTTTCTATATTAAATTTTCTAGAGTAACTTACATTTGATGGGGTAATTTTGTAGTTGTCTCTATCGATTGTTTTTTCTTTTCAGCGCTCGCCGTAATGGTTGATGCACTATCCGGCATAGGCGGAAATTGGGGGGGGGGGGAGTTGCCCCATAATATTTTGAGGAGAAAAAAAGAAATATAAGTTTACAAGCATTATTCACGTTTCACTAACAAATTTCTCATGAATTAAATTATCTGCAAGTTACCTTCAGATAATTTAAAATACTTTCAGGTTTGTGAGGGATTAAATTTTTTGTTCCCCCAATCGAGAAGGTTGCCACCCTCCCCCAATTAAAATGCCGAAATTCCGCTTTGGCTAGCCGGTGCCGCGCCGAGGGAACTACAAACATTAGCACATTTCTCACCGGTTTCCATTTTTCTGATCACAAATATTGTCTTCCTTGTTCTTTTCACTCCTTTTTGCAAAAGACAACAATCTGTCTTTTTGATGGACGTCATGAATGGAAAAATCACAATCAACATAAAGGAACTGCACTGAAATAGAAAATCACATGAACACCGGAAAAGAGCTAGAAGCATACTAAGTAAAGAAATGAAGCTTGAATTACAACAGTGATGCACCAAAAGTCACCAAAAGTGACTTAAAAACGTCATAAAACGAACCGTCGCAAAACGAGACCCTACTGTATTCTCAACACAACACAGGCCTTCTGAGTCGTTTTATTCAACTCTATTTATAGCCATGATCGTATAATGCTGAGGAAATTGCGTTGTGATCGCAGTAACTAATATTACAATTCTAGTCACGGCAAAGCTTGAATAACAATATCACGGCAAACGAGGACCTTTTCCTCCCTTTTTTTTTACCTTTTTTTTATCTTATTTTGATTTCTTTTTTAATCTTCTTTTTTTTTTCTTAATTACATTTTATATTTTTTAATCATTATTTGTAGAAAATGAAACATGATAGTCATTATAACAAACCATTTTTTTGTCTTCGTTATTTTTAGTAACTGTATGATTTGACGTGTGCTGATCATACTTGTTATTGTTTACATTTTTTGAATAAGCTTTTAAATAATGTTAAATTATCTTTTAATGTCGTAATTAAATCATCTTTTTGCTTTTTTTAATTTAATTTACAAAATTAAAAAATAATTATCAATAATTTTTGATAATTATTGATAATCTTTTGATAATTTGATATTCTTAATACATAGTTAAAAGATGCAATCGAAAAGTTAAAAAAAAAATGTTTTTAAAGTGTTTTTAGAATTGTGGATTATTACACTGTTCCAGACTTCCCACTGATTAACTAGAACAATTTCGTCTTTATGTAATCTATAAATCAGTAAAATATATTTCTTTTAAATAATTTAAGTATCTATTGATGGGAGATACTTGTTGTTAAATCCTAAGTTTAATTAATAATATAATAATAATTGTAAAGTATTTTTATTATTTTAATTAATAATTTAATTTCTGAAATCTTCACAATGTAGTTGCAATCTTGAAGAATACACAGCTGGTTCTGCACGAAGCACTATTACTCATAAGATGGATGTAACACTGTTCCTTCATTTAATCCTGCAGATATCTGTATTCAGCTTTCGAAAATGACTGCAGTGGATCTTTTATTGGTGGCCCTGTGCTCCCTATTCATTTCTCTCACATTTCCATCCACGCTGCAAGAGAACTTTCAGTTAATTAGTTGTTGGTTGATTCGTTTTAATAGAGTAACAGTGTTATTACCTGAACTGCCCCAAAAATATGAAAAATTAAAATCCGAAACAACAATACTCATACATTTAGATAAAATAAATTGGGAAAAAGGAATAAAAAGAAAACAATATTAAAAAAAAAATGCGAAAACACAATAAAACTGTAAAAGATCATAACTTCAAAGAGAAAATTTGAAAAGTCTTTAATTAAAAGGTTAAGCCTGTTTATGGCCACTAATAATTTTTGAACCCCTGGATGAATTTTCTTTAAACTTGGCCTACATATTTAAGGACAAAAGAGATTCAACTTTCCTTTTGAATTTTTAAAAAAAAAATTCTGTATGCGTCATTCTAGAGAAATTACCTGACAATGACAAAAAAAGTCTCATGAAAAGATTTAGAAACAAAACAAAGCTATCTAATAACGACATAAATCCTTTAAATAATCCATAATTTCAATGTGCTTTGACTTTGATTAAATTTAATTTGATTAAACTTAATTCAGTAATGCAGATATAACTTTTTCAGAAAAGGAAAAATTTGACAATTTATTTTTTTAGTTGAAATTATAAAATAGACGGAGATTGTCCCTCCGATCTTTTTCAGAACTTAATTTTTTTTATAGATCAACATTTTAAGGAAAGTAGGCTTGAAGTTCTTTCAGGAATTTTGTTTTCTTTTCTTTTTTACGTTAAAACTGATTTTTTTCCAACTTCAATATTTTTTTTTATTGTACTGTTAGAGCCTTATTGAAAGAATTTCAAATCATCTATTTTATTGTAGAGTAAAAATAATAATAATAAATAGTCTATTATAGTTTAGTTATTTATTTTATTTGTTGGGAAATATTTTATTTTATTTGTTGAAGGCAGGGGTTGGGAACCTGCGGCTTTTTGTAATACTTAGAGCAGCCTTTCCCAAACAACTTCATATGTGGTGTTAGTAGGAAACTTACAAAGAACAGTAAAGGATTACATTACAAATAAATTGAAAATGCACAAAAATCGATTGAAATAAAAATCTCCTAAGTATTTCTATTTCGATACAAGCATACATCGCTGAAAGACAGTTAGGTTCCTTGAAAACATGTCTTGAAACTTACTTTATGCTAAACGAATAGCGATTTTCCAAACGCCCATTGCCAGAATTCTAGATAAATTCTTAAAAAATTGCTGTTTACCGTTTGTAACTACAGTCCCTACGCTGAATAAAGATCCTCCCAGAATGCAACGTAGCTTATAGATTGAGCTTTCCTGGCCGAAAGGCCTGATGAAATTGGTCTGATGATTGAGGTCTAAGTGAACATTCTAAATAAAGGTAATAAAATTGATATTATCAACCATTAACATTAGCCATTAACATTTAACTAATGAATTTCATTAACAATTCATTTGATAAGAATCAAGGACATATAGAAATAATGTATAAATAAATTGTCCTTATTTTTGTTACAAAATTAGTAAGGGAAATTTTAAATTACAAACGTTGAAAAAGTGTAGAAGATATTAAAAAAAGTTTTGTCTCTTTTTCTTTTGTTTTAATGAAGGAATTAAAGTAAGAAGGAAAATGCGATAAACTCATTTTTAAACATATTGTTTGTTTGTCTGTTGGTTGGAATAAACTCGTTTGGGAAAATTTTCTTCCAAGCGCAAACAGACTTATTGCGCTAAGTTGTTAAGCAGGTGTTTAAAACGAAGAAAGAAAATAGCGGCTATTAAGTACTTCAATTTATTCTTCCGTGAAAGCACATGTGCCATTCCCACACGAGCCAAATGAAAATTTAATTAGTTTCCAGGGAATGTTTTAGATCGTTCGAAAGGAAATCAGACTAAGTGGATCATATTGGCAAATTAATAAAAGATTTCAACTCAAGACGATTACAGCTGTCTTCTACAGAATTAGAATAAATAGTCAAAAGATTAATTTCCATTCATTTTGATGAATTAATTTATTCTACTAAATTCAAGAATAGCTAAAAGAAATTTTAGAGGATTATATAGGATTACTATACTGTGGGTTAATATTACTGTTAAAGTTTTACTAATTTAAGCAATGTTAAAATCTACAGTGTTTTTAACGTGATTGTTTAAATCTCATGAAATCTCTTATTCCACAAGATAAACAAAGCACAACAAAGTAAAAAATCAAAGACTTCAGCTATGCCTTGATTATTACTACTACTACTCCGTCCTAACAGATTTATGAAAGTAAATAATTTGCCAAACTTTGCACTTGAACTTGTAAAAAAATCTTTCTTAAAAATATTTCTGGAGTGTTTATCTGCCTCAGGTAAAAAAGTTATCCAATTTTATTCGTATATTTACTTACAGTTCTAGCACTGTATATCGTAGAAAGGATTCCAATTGAAATTAAATTTGGATCAGAAGATTGAACGAAAAAGAAGTGATACATTTATTATTCTTCTAAACAATATAAAAACTAAAGTTTGAAGTACAGGAATGGCTTTTTAAGCAGTGAATTTATTATACAAAACTGTTGCTAAAACAAATTTAAAAGATTTAATAATCGTAATATAAGGAAGATGTTTATTTAACACACCTTTGTGAATTGTAATGGAACAGTACGACCGTTGCTTGGATTTGATTAACAGACTAAAAAGTTAGCCATTCTTTCCTGCAGCAGTCAATAATCGATCGAAGAGAGAAGTCAATGATGTGAAAGCATTTATCCCAAAATAGTATTAAATAAAAAAAAAGCACAACTTTCTGTTTGTTGTAAATATATTTTTGGTAAAATGAGATTTCTGACAGAAACTTCGTTATATTAATGTCGTAATATTTAGTAATGGAATAAAAATAATCCTTATAATATGAACATTCAAAATACTTTTAAATACAGTGTTAAATATTAAAACAAAATTGCTAACTTTACATAGATACTAATTACAAACATTTTGCGGCAACATTAATTTAAATCTTCAAAAAAAGTTAAAAATGAGAAAGAGACAGAGACAAATATACTAAAGCATGGTTTGTAATCAAAATTAAATAGAACATAAAATAAATGTAATAGTCGCTATTTATCCTATTATATTTTCTTGAAATTTTGAAATTTTAATTTTGAAATTACTGTCCTTGCATTTCGGCCTAGAGAACTTCAGATCTCTGTTTTGATTTTGAGGCTTACAATAATTACGTAGATCGATACCTAAGAAATAATAATAGCTGAATAGGGTATTTTCTGCACTACACCTTGAAGAATTATCTCTACTGCAGAGGGTATGGTTACTTTTCTATTTTGACAAGATGTAGGAATTCAATGTCCGATAAACGTTGTTTTCCTCAGGGCTTGTTGCACTTCAAATGCTTCGCATTTTTATAGCGGACAAGACATTTCATTGAATTTCGTAAAAATTCCAATGGCCAAAGAAGAGCAAGGTATGAAATTCCAAGGAGAATTGCTGAACTATCTACTTTGACTGTAAAAGTTATGTATAAGCAACTGAGAAAAATTACTCTTTCGCCAAAGAATTGCTGTGACAATAAAAGTATCTACCAGGATCTAAATAATCTACAAAATTTAATTCATTTTATAATTAATAAAGCTATTGAATAAAAAAAATCTAAAAATTCGAAATATAGTGTTTGAGAATATTTTCGGTAATGAATGACAAAAAAAAATATTTCCTAGTGTCTAAAAAGAAATATAATCATAATAAAATCAACGTAGTTTCTTATTATGACCATTTAGACTATTGTTTTAAGAACTCAGTTACATGAACATAGCTGTGTTAAAATCTCTTTATTGATTTTTGTTTTTCGTAAATACTAACTTTATTACTCTTAAGTGATGTAAGAATACTTTTTTATTCCATAAACAGAAGTTTCAGTTTCATATAATAAGTTTTTATTTGAAATAATAAATTTTGTTATTTAAAAATCCTTACTATAATTTCTAAGCTAAAAATTGTCGAATAAATCCTAAACCTGCACAAACCATTCGCTTTCTTTTTTTGTACAACATGAAATATTTTTAACCAGTTATTTTTTTATTTACTTCAATATAGGAACGCGTATTTGCTAGTATTACCCATGTGGATGTGGGTAAAACCTTGTTGTTGTTCTATTCCGTACAAATAAAAATAATAGAAAAAGTATCGTCATCAATAGGATGATGTTACTTCCAGATTGTAGTAAAAATAAGACACAGGAAAATGGCATGTTTCTTTTAAAGTTCAAGATGTGGATGTCAGAGCAAAGAAACTCAGATGAAAAGTAATTTTCTAGAATTCATTCACAGATCGAAATGTTTTCCCTATGATATTTAGAAGATTTCCTAGGTGTTATTAAAAATTAATTTTGAAGCAAACTGTAATTAAAAATAGGAGCTGGAGTAAAAAAGTAAAAGAATCACTTTTTAAACATCAGCATTTTCATGATGATCCTCATTTTCAAGCATTTTCAAGTTGGATTCAACTATAAATTTTCTGTTATATGTCGTTTTATTTTTTTTTTTTGTGTGTGACTTGAGAAAGAATTGCAGAGTTCTGAAGGATATATTGGTTTTTTTGGGGTTTTTTTTCTCTTTTAGTGTTTTAATTTTTCTTTCTAAATCACAGTTAATTGCCAGACTTGTTGAGCTTTTGACAAGATGTAGGAATGTCAATGTCTGATAAATGATATTTCCTCATAGAATTTCATAATTGGGAGCTAATAACATTTCCAATTGTTCTAAGTAGAATACGAAAAATATCTGTGAAAGAACCTAAAATTTATTTTTCATCTGAGTTTGCAACAGGTTGCTTTGCTCTGACATCAACATATTGGACTTAAAGAGAAAGATGCCATTTTCCTTTGTTTTATTTTACGATACTTTTAAGTTCTTAATGGGTTATTCTGTTTTAGTTCAATGGTTACAAAATAATTCTTTGAATGTGTATTTAACTACTTTTGCAACAACGTAGTCCTAGAATTGGATGGAGACATGAACGATGACGTCATTATTATCTTTCATTGATCCATAGTCCACTGATGGTGTCGTTTGAACCATTCCAAACCACGGTGAGCATTGGTAGAAATAATCAAATCAATCATGTGAGTCTGAGCCCGACCATAAAGCCAAGGCAAACAAATTCAGGCGAATTGTTCTGTCAATGACAACTATTTCCGAGCTGATCTGGAAGTCGTTTGTAATGTCTGTCAAGCCTTATTTGCGATTTCATTTGACAGCGCTGAAGAGTTCGCCGGTCTCTTTTTCTCAGTTTCTTGTGCCTACTAAGTCGGGGAGGAGTTCGACGGATCCCTTACTTTTCCAATTCACGATATCACGACTGGTAGTAGATCGGGGCATGTGCAAATTGGCAGAAATGTCTCGGACCGAAACGTGTGGAATCCAACTGTCGTACCAAGTTAAAAAGGACTTTTCGTCCACTCATACTGAAGGCAAAGAATATCTACAGTGCTATTCCTTTTATTGCATTGTGCACGTTGTTCCATGGATAATTTGCAAATCTACATGTAGTTATGAAGTTGTCTGGACACTTTAAATAGTATATATAGTGTATACATATAGTACTTACGCTCCCGCACTTAATGCACTAAGAATGTATTCGTATTAATGTGCCTTACGGAATTTAACATAATCCAAGTAACATTTTCCTCAACGGGAACTAGCAAATATTTAATTTTTATTCTTATTTAACTTGGTCGGCTACCCAACTCACAGTATGGAGTAAATAAGTCGGTGTTCATTTTGGAGACTTGAGGATGGAGCTGAGACCAAAATAATTGGCTTCAAAGTTTTTTTTTTAAAAAATGAGGATAGTATCAAATTTTAAAGAAATGAGCAGAATCACAATGGTGAGGATTTTAGGATTATTTTTTTCTG
>JAFIDM010012231.1:131980979-131991746 GCA_023159025.1 Thereuonema tuberculata | reverse complement strand
ATTATTATTATTATTATTATTATTATTATTATTATTATTATTATTATAAATTGTTGCTCAGTTTTTGACTGGTGGTTTTAATTTGATCTCTCATCGGACTTCTCTTTTTCAAGACGAAGGTCGTATGATGTTCTATGGTTTATAATGAACTGAGTTTCCCTGTAGAAATTTGCGAACTATATGGTATATACTTAGGAGAGTAGCTTTTTGCATTTGCTTGATTATGTTCGGATGCAAATTCAGTAGGTGAAAGGCTGTGATGAAGATTCTTTGGTTTTAGATCTGTTGCTGAGACAATGATCGAATGATCGGGATGGTATAAAGTGTTTTCATGTGCCACTGTTTTGAATTTCTAAAACAAGATCGAAGTATTTGGATAATTTATTGTGATTAATGTAAATATTGTTATTATTATTATAGTAATAATATTATTAGTAATAATATTATTATTACTGGGGATGGTCTCATCAATTAGAAATGCTGTTTTCTGTGCTTTGTCAATCAACGCGATATCTGGTCTATTGTGTGCAATTGATTTGTCAGTAAGAATAGATCTGTCCCAATATAATTTATTATTATTATTATTATTATTATTATTATTATTGTTATTATTATATATTCACTATTTATTAAATGTTTAAATTTCTATTGAAAAGTGCTCACTATCTTTAAACAATTAATGTTATTAATCAAATTTCGTAAAATAAATGCCCTAACATGATGAAATATTCATACAAAATCATGGATTACCCGACCAGAATCATGGATCAACCAAAGAATCCGTTGAAATAAATTTATAAGGCTTTTTTTAATGCCATTCGATTTTAAATTGAGATAAATCAATAAATACATCTTTTTCTTTTATTCGTCAAATACCACTTTTGAAATATCTTAGAATTGAATGGCATCAAAACGAATTTTTTTGGACAACAAAATTATGAAATAATTTTTCTTATGAAATAGCGGTGGAAATTATCGTTACGAAAGCTCCTTTGATAAATTTCATGATGGTTTTATGTTGCTAACATATTCCCAAAGTTGAGTCCATTTTTTTAATAGTTACAATTTATAATTTTTTTCATCAGTTGCTGAAAAAATGTTTATTGAATTACATCACTTAATCAAGACAAAAAAGGCAAAGAAGGAATTTATTTTATGTTTGTTCTCACATAATTTCGTTTGAATATCAAAACAATTTATAGTAGTTTAACACAAACATTTTTTTTGTACCATCTTCATATCGTTCAGGTATGAAGACATCATTATCAAAAAATTAACAAAGAAAAAAGAAGAAATGAAATTACAAATAAAAAAATTGTTTCTGTTTTCGTAAATTGCTTTCTAATTTTTTTCCTTTCTTTATATTTTTTAGAGACACTCGTGAAATCCAAACAATAATTGATGATATGCAAGAATTTATGCCCAGGGAAGATAATGGTAAGTCCTAGAACGATTTAAATTTTTTTCATTAGCGTTTAATAAATTCAAATCTTAATAATTGGATTATTAAATTCTAATAAATTTAATATAATTTCATTTCGAATTAATTGCAAGATAAGCTGAATAAGAAAAGCAATGGAACCTCCACGACTATAAACTAAAAACATAAAAACACACTAAATTTTTTTTTTTTATGTGCTTTTATGTTGTTAGTTTATAGTCATGGAGGTTCCACTGCTTTTCTTATTCAACTTCCAACTCACCTCCGTTATGAGATCTGCAATGTTCATTCTGACTACTCTCAACTGATGATCGCCTAATAAGCGTGAAACAGACTTGTCTTGAGATGTCAGTTTGAACATTGGTCTCAAATTTTAATGTGAAAGATAAGCGTTGAAAAGAAGTTTTTTCTTTTTTTAATTCTAAACAAATAAATGCTGTGGCTATGAGGAGGATGTGTGGGACATCAGATGAAGAATAATATTAGTGTAATTCTGCGCGCACTTGGGATTTGCTGGTTTTTTTTGTTTCTTCATCAACTACTTACCTCAGATACCGAAAACAATGTTAACAAGACCAATTGACAATAACTTCAATAAGTTTGAATCTTTATACTTATCATAGACTAAATTTTTTTACTTACTTTTCTCTTAATCAAAAGTTTAACTGATGTTTTGAGTAAATTGATAGAATTCAATAGCAAACAATGAGAAAAGTGAGTTTTAATGGAAATTGATATATTATTGGTTTTACATTAAATTTTATTTGGAATTAATATCACCATATTATAAGTAAGATTAATTAATAAGTTATTAATAATATGGTGCGGTTTTTTTTGTTTGTCTTGTTTTGTGTTTTTTTTTTACTGAACTGAAAAAAAAAATCCAATTGAACTGAGAGAATAAAAGAAAAAGGCAGCCCATAAAATTATGGTGGAATATTCCTTGTGGAGCATTGTTTACTCATTTTCCGTTTTCTTTTGAATGTTATCATGTTGAAAAACTTGCTCTTTAAGAAACTACTGTTAACTCACTATGTAAAGTTATTCTGATGATTTCTGTTTAAATTTTCGTTCTTGGAAGATTATCTCGTGGCAGTTTTAAAGGTATTCAGTTATCTTAAAAGATTTGAGCTAAAAAGACGAAAATCGAGAGCCTTTTTCCAAAAGTAAATATTACAGAAGAACGGAACTGAATCAAGTAAAATACTTCATAGAAATGCTTACGACATCAGCTATTAACTATTTATTTACAGGAGTGATCTTATATTTTATTTAATTCATTATGCATTATTTAACAACTAGATTAGGAACAAAGATTCGAAGCGTATAGATAAGAAAAGAGAAAACAAAACATTAATCATACAATAGAAATTTGTTTATTCGTAATTCAAGGAGAACAATTTAAATGACATATAATGTAGGCTTTGATTGCTTTTTTAAAGTATTTGCAACTTAATATTTGCGTTTGGATTTTTCTTTAATTCATGGTAAGCAAATTGTAATTATCTGATCTTAAAGTCAAATATTTTTCACTGATTTATATCATGAATTGTATGTGAAGTGATTTCCAATACGATTTATTAAATTAGTGGAGATCTGAGATGAATTTCATTAATTTTTCGTCAAAGGATCATTTATTTCACTTGGACAGCGAATTGTCCAAATTTACTTTCTGTTACACTTGGGAAAGGAACGATGGAATAAAAAAATCAGTCAATGTAAATCCACCATTACACATTAACTGAACAAACCATTGATGTTAATTAATTAACATTGATATTTTATCGTTAATACATCTTCTTCCCCGTACTTCTCGTTTATATGCTTTTTGAAAAGATTATCAATTTGCTCTCCACACATGGCGAGATAGCAATAAAAATGAGCTGCTCTAAACGTTCTCGAAAACTGCCTCAAATCGGAAGTTCCTCGAAAAACTCACACTTGCCACAAGCTCTAAATATAGCGTGATCTTTAAGAGACACACAAAAAAAGAATAAAATCATGGATTATAAATTACTAATTCCATGTATGCTCAGTGACCTCTATTGCAAAGCATCGTAACTATTTTCTACACTTCCGCAAAGCAAAGTAAAAGAAAACAAGATTTTCGATATTTTTTTTATTCTTTGCATCTTTAAGGTATCTATGTATTACTTTTACATTATTCAAATTTTTTATAAATATAATCCATATCCAAAAAGACAAAGAAAAGAATATGTCCGAACGAGAAAAACGAATTGCCGTCGCATCTTTTTCGCTCTTTAACAAATCTCTTCATCGTCAAATGTGACAAATTTGTAGCAATAGCAGGTCTTCCTAGTAATTAAGAAATACATATCCTCCTTACTCTTAAATACTGGAAAATGTTTCAAATTAAATCTCGGCTGTGCAGCCTTACTTATGACCTTTCTAATGACACCGCCATATTTCTTTCTGCAGCAATGAGTTCTAGGATCAACTAAGTGATCCTTTTTTCTCTATATTTGGTGATTCTTCTTTGTCTGTGAGTACTTTGAGGCAGATTTTAGAAGCAACTCGATACACTTTTTCTTGTATCGAGTAACAAAACGAGATTTGCTACTGGCATGTGTAATGCGAAGTCGTTTTCGTCAAGCTGCAACTGGCAAATCGAAAGTTTCCTAATGCGTTTTAGGCAAATTTTCGAGTACGTGTCAAGCAGCCTTAAGCATCAAAGATGACACCAACAAGGTGATGAGTATTTTCATTGTAGAAGTTACCAATATAATTGTCTAATACAGCCTACATTTTGCATAAGTAGTGGATTAATAAAACGTCGGAAGAAATGTGGCACCCGCAAAAGCTAAAACAAACAATAAAAACTCGCCGAAA
The DNA here is from genome assembly GCA_023159025.1 of Thereuonema tuberculata. NCBI lineage: Eukaryota > Metazoa > Arthropoda > Chilopoda > Scutigeromorpha > Scutigeridae > Thereuonema > Thereuonema tuberculata. The sequence goes on along the minus strand of JAFIDM010012231.1, from coordinate 131,987,455 downwards.
GGACAAATGGCGAGAAAATTCATGAATAGTTAACTATTTCCAAGTAAATGAAATGAAACATTTAGCTTACAAAAGAGAAAACAATTTCTAAATATGTGAATGATATGCGTTTATTATTAGAAAAATAATTTTAATTATTTCATTCTCCTTGTATCAATCTCACCAACTGGAACGACATTCTGATGTAGGGACTTCGAAGTTTACAGTGATGACACTGAATCATATCGATTAGCGGGAAAGAATCCACTGGAATGTCATCTAGAGAGATTTAGGCTGGATAGACATTTACATTAGTTCTTGTTTTTAAAATAATACCGATTTTCTTGTATTGTTATTGAAAATTTGTTGAAATATTTTAGACTTTATATTTCGACAGAAATGTTTATAAATATACTCTTATAAACCTCAAGTTTTTTTTTTTTTTTCAATCAAATAACAGAAAGTTATATTTAACATCCTTTTTAAAATTGCACAATGGAAGAAACTCTGATGAAATAATTTAGATTTAAAAAATTCAAAATTTAGATTTTGATTTAAAATCAATAGAATCAATCCACTTAGCAGTTAAAGGTTAAAGTACACTTTAAAAATAAATAAAAATGACTGAGTTCGACTAATTTCATTTAGCCTTCTTTGATGCTGTTCTAATAAGAAACAAATCGAAAAAGGAAATATTTCAAGTAATTTATTCTTACTATCAGTAAGAGATCTTGAATAAAACAAAAATTAATAAAAAAGCATAGCCGAAAGTAGATATATTTAATATATGAAAGAGGAAAAGCTTCGATGATAAAAGATGAAGGGAAGGAAGCAAGTTTTCTTGTCCTGTTCTCTACAGTTGAAGTTTCACTCTACCTTCCTCCTATCTGATGAATCAAATATGGAGAAATCAAGATGTCTTATTAAAAATTACCTTATCACAAACTTTCGCAAAGGCTTTTCATTCTGAAGTAATTATTTTGTTGCTCCAAAGTTAGTAAAATAGTACGAATATTTGCATAAAAAAATAATAATTTTACAGTCTTTACCAAAAACAATTTATAAAATAGATATCATCGAGTGAAAAATAATTGTTGTTAACGTGTAATCTCTTGAACAAAAGAAACTGAAATGATCATAATTTCAATAAAAATTGATAATTATCTGAATTGTCTTTTCTTTTTTTTATTTTGATTGTTGGACATAATAATGTCCTGATGTCATGAGAATGAATCATACTATTAATAGACAAAAAACGGATGTATGTTTGTCATCAAAGTGGAGAGAGCGGGGAGAGTAAGGAAAGAGAGTATTTTAAAGTATATTTTTAATTTTGTTAGTGTATTTTTAATTTTAAAAATGCACTAACAATTGTCCTTTTGAAAAGAAAAATTAGTTGATTTAATTAATGTTGGTGAAATAATTCCTACGCCCCTGTAAGGCATTGTGGGGCACTCTCTCATAGGCTCAATTTGTAGGTGCCTATTATTTTAGGGCAGGAGGTTAACTTTTGTCGCCGAAAGTGCCAGGAAAGCCTGTTGATATTAAAAAATTAAGAATCATTAGTCTTTCACGGTATTTCAAAAATGTGGTATTTGTTTTACTTCCGTGAATATTTCACGGGTTGCAACTAGTTGTACTTTAAACAAAGAACTTGACTCGAACTTTTACTAAAAGTATTCTAAAAAAATTAAAAACTGCTACTTCAAAACTATATTCAAATAAAAGATAAAATTACAAAAAAAAATGTACTGCTGAAACTGTAATAATTTTAGAAAATCAATGATTTAAAGACTGTATTTCTAAAAATCTGGTCCTTCTGAGAAAGGAAGGGACAAAACAAATCAGATCACCACTTTCCGAAACAATAAAATGTCCAGGACAGCAGCCATTCATTATACGACCAATAAAAGGAAGAGAAGAGCCTTCACTATATCACTTGCAGACATTGATGATTTCACATCTAACAAGTTTTCGGTCGAGATTCGTTCAAAGAAGATTTTCCTCTTAGGATCTGGGTTACGCAAAAAAAATATGAAAAGTCTTTCTCATTTAATGGACATTAAAATCATTTGATCAGTAAATCCGATTCTTTAGAATTTTCCTTCTTCGTAAATCCTTTAAATATAATTAAGCTTCTCCTAGAAAAACTAAAAGCAAAAAAAAAATGAGCGTTTTGAAAAAACATTTGTAGATTACTTGAGATGCTGAACTTGTATATTATATCTATCTAATTAATTAATTAGATAGATGATTCAAAATTAATATATTAATAACAGTAACTAAAACTTCTTAAAGCCAAATTAAGAAAAAAAAATCTAAGAACAAAAAGTTGCATTTTCTTGCATTACTTCAAGAAATATCTAGAAAGTTCTAGAAATAAAAGATGCTGAGTTTTTGTAATAAAACTTTACCATGACATTCATTGATAAGATTACCTTTTATCAGCTGGAGCTCAGGCAGAAGTTGACAACCTCTATTTCATAAGTTCTAGAAATATATTACAGTAATTTTATCACAAGAGTTATAGTTATATCCTAAGTAGAAATAGAAACCAAGATGGATGCTGATGGCAAAGTATAGCCATTGTGAAACGAAATATTACTGGTTCTAAATATTACTTGCTTTGACATTTCTTTGACGTAGTTGACGGCATTCATTTGAGTAACTTTTTTCCTATTTTCCTTAGACACCTAATCTTTTATTTTATTTGTCTATTACTATTCTATGCCTATTTCTTTTAATAAACTGAATTGCATAAAAGTAAATTCTTAAAAATATAAAATTTCAATACTACTTTAAAACTCTATAGCATTTCTTTATCAGATATTTCAAACTATATTTAGGCGGGCATTACACACGTGAAAATTGGGTGGTTCTGTGCTGGGAATTCCTGCTGTCTAGCAGTTTTTAGGATGTGTTCTACTTTCTTGCTGGCTGGCTGATGTGATAGCGAATAGCGCTCCTGGTGGCGAATTGAAGAACTTTTTAGTCCAATCGATTTGCATCTACTTACACGAAATTACTGACTACAAAATTGATTTTCAGTAACGTAGATCATCTTTTCCTTATGTTTTCGTGGATACTTCCAGAAAAAGCTACATTATTAACCACATTCGTAACATAATTCCGCTCTGAAAATTTGAATCGGCTAGCGCTTGAATTCTCGAAAACATATCGTCGTTTTAACAAGAAATATCGAACTGAAAAGAAAGAAATATAAAAAAATGAAAAAAAAAAAAAAATATGAAATACTTTCTGTTTTAATTGATTAAAAACATTCTGTCGTCTATTCGATGCATTGAATAAACGATTTTTATATAAATCAATTTTTATTTTCGTAAATAAAATGTAAGAGCAAGCTTCTGTCGATTCCGTCCATGTGCCAAGTTGGGATCTTGTCAACAATTTCACGTGATTTTCAGATGGGTGGATGTATTCTTGCTGGGTCTTTTTGTACATTCAAAATACCTTGATGGAGACCGATTAAACACGCGAAGACCAGCAAATTCCTAGCTCACATCCTGCACAGAACCAACAAATTTTCACCCGTGCTTGCCTTGCTATCATATGTAGCTTTCCAAATGTGTTCTGGTAAATATTTTTTTTTTTTAATTTTAAAATTCTATGTTTGTTATCAAATCTCTTTATGTAACAATATTAGTTTCTACATTTGAATAAGAGAACCTAATATTCATATATAACTAATATTCAAATATTCAAATATGATATTCAAATATTATATTCAAATATTATATTTGAATAAATATTTTGCTTTGTGTAGCATTTGTGTAGCAAAAATAAGCTAATTCTCGCCTAATTCTCGTCTTTAGCAAAAAAAAACAAAAAAAACAAAACAGAAAGATAGCCAAATATATGAATTTTAACACTGCAACTTCAAATCAGGAAGGAAAGTTTTAAAAGTTGAAGCTTCCTTTTGATACTAGGCTATATTTTTTCAAATTTTAACCCGTTCGTCTTGGATGCTTGCACTGAAATGTGCTGAGAAAGGATGACAACTTTGTTACATGGTTTGGAAGCCATATAAAGAAGCCCAAAGCGGAGCGGAGCTTTAGAGAGAGACCAAGATAAAATAAGCACCCGACAGTTTTACTACAGATATAAATTTAACTTTTAAGAAAAGAAAAACAAATGAAGTTAGGGGGCGGAAATAAGTTTATTTTTCATACTGCACAATTTTTAATTCGACTATTGTTCATTTAAATTAATTATTTTAATTTATCCTCAATTAAAAAATTGAAAATACTTACTTTCTTATATATAAGAAACGTAATTCTTACATTATTAAGATAAATAAAACCAATAAAATTTTATATGAGAGAATTTCATTTTTAGTTCTAAGAATCTTAAAACGAAAAATAAAAATGACTTAAATGATTTTATACTCGATGTAACTTTAAAATAAAATTCTTTACAAAAAAATATCTAATCATCAAATACAATTGTAAATTAAATTAATAAAAGTAAAAAAAAAAATCGGAAATATTCAACTTTGGCTTTGTAAACTTGATAAATAAATAAAAAGGTCAATTCTCAGCGGAAAAATTCTTAGGACAATTGACTTCAATTAAAACTAAAGAAACGATAAGAAAATGAAAATCTTACAGCTCTTGACAACTAAAAACTACATTTCAAAAATTAATGAAAATATGTAAGAAATCGTAGATATTAAGAAACATTAATACAACTTTATTTACATATTTCCACTGCAGTCAGATATATTATGTCTAATATCACTATACGTAATAAAACGAACAAAAGAATAAGGATAAACATAACAGAATTTATAATTCAACAAAGTATTTTTGATGGAATTACTTACCAATTTTTTTAATCTTGCTTAAATGTCTTGTTTAAATTATGTATAGTAAATCTAGTTGAATTACATTTGTAATGACTTTGTCCCTTTAAATTTTAGATTATTATATTTATTTTTTTTTTGCGGGGATGAATAATTAAAATTAGCAATTTCTTCACATGCCTAGATTATCTTGGAGATTAACGCGTCCACTATGAGTACCACCCACCCTATGAGTCTTGAATAAACATTTACTTTAATAATCAAAGCAGTTCATTTAATTAACTTCTTCAACTTTTACAGATTTAATTAAAACAATCATTTACGAAATCCACTAAGATTATTTATCCATTGGTAACATGTTAAACGTTTTTATTGTGGTGATTTTTTTTTTCACTTTATCCATTATTATGGAAGTTAGAGTAAAGATTTTATTTAGACTATTCTCTAAGTAAATTACTTGAAACAATTTGGTTCGTCGCCTAATTGTTAGAAATACTAAACATCAAAATACAATCAATGTTACTTGAGTTGTTCAATGCGTAGAAACGGTTCAATAACTTAAAGACAAATAAGTAACCGCAGTTAAAAAAACAAAAACAAAAAAAACAAAAAACAAAAAAACAAGCCATGCAGGGCAAAACTTATCTTGAGCAGGAATGAAGGATAACCCCTTCTTTCTGAGATGAAAAGACTTTTAAAATGAGAATTTCAACTGTTGTATATACAATTGAATAGAAAATAATATAGAAAGCAAATAATACTGAACGCAAATAGACATGCGTTCAGATAGCTGAAGCTCAATGAATTCAAGAAGCTAAAGGAATTTATTATGGAGGATAAATCCTGCAAATGAGTGAATTCTATTGCTATTATTCTCATTGTCAAATTTCAATTGAAAAACTTTTTGTTGGTTAATGAGAAAATAGATATTGTAAAGTCCTGCTCAAATAGGCAAAGTTCAATGCAGAAAACTTACTGATAATCTTGTGTAACTTTCTCAATAAAGACAAGACATCTATACAATACATCTTGTAAAGTAAACGTCAAAATAAGCAACACTAATTTATCTGCAATTAGAATGATTGGTTAAATAATATTGTTCGGTGGATTTTTTTAACTAAAACACGGTCTTTCTTGATCATGAAAGATATTTGAATGGAGAAATATTTGAAAGAAACATTGGAAGATAGAATGAATCCGAACGTTCGAATTTCTCTTATCGTATTCTAAAAGTTATTCTTCTCAGATTATGGGAGATTTGTCGCAAAACAAACGAAATGTTTTTATGTAATATTGAGATTAGGAAACATTCTGGAAGACAAATAATCGAAAGATGCTTTCAGCAAAGTTATTCCGAGGAAATTGAAGTCTTAAAAAAAAAGCACTATCAATTCCATTAAAGAAAGATGAACTTCCGTTCAATTTATCAAGAGAGCCAAAGCTTCCACTGGGCCTCATAGATTTCTCTCAGATCGCGATTGTGACAGCTCAGATAATGGATCCTGTCTGTGGTCTTGGTTTATAAATCATAGGAAAGGGTCAAAAAAACTTTAAAAAAAAAGGGGTAAATTTCACACATCGCAAGTGATCTTTAAACACTGTTCCCAAAACGGAAGAGTATTGTTAGATTTATTTATTTATTTATTTATTTATTTATTTATTTATTTATTTATTT
>JAFIDM010012231.1:131966769-131980969 GCA_023159025.1 Thereuonema tuberculata | reverse complement strand
TTTATTTATTTATTTATTTATTTATTTATTTATTTATTTATTTATTTTTCTAAAAAAAAGTCTAAAAATAAAGTAAGTGAATAGAATGCTAAGAAATATTATTACTCTGTGTTTACATTAAAAAAAATCAGTTAAAAAATCAAAAAAAATTATTATAATGTATTGTATTGTACTAGCTGTATACGGCAGGATTTGCAATGCCACTCAAAGAAAGAAAGTGTTTGTGTTTTAATTCTGTTTATTGAAGTGCTTTTGGATACACAATATTTTTTGTTTTTCTGTCTGGTGCATACACGAATAAATCAGAAGGTTTTCCGACGCGTGAGCAGGCCACATACAACTGTCCATGTGTGAAGCATGGATTTTCCAAATTTAGTCCATACACTTGTAGCGATTGTACCTTACTTTGTTGATGGTCATTGCAAATGCGAGTCGCACCAGAAACTGCAAACGTTGAAACCGGAAATACACTCATTTGATGAAACGCCTCGTGCACCAGATATTGTAAAATCGTTCTACTAATTCAGAAACCTTCGCGGCCGTGCGCACAACAACTGTTTCATCGCAATGTGATGAATGGTATACGAACGCCTACGGGACAAACAAACAAAGAAACATTCATTTTTATATATTAAGATAAACCTAAAGTAATCTATCTTTACATAATATAAGGAAAATCTAAGCACCCTTATTTCAAAATAACAAATTGACAAAATCTGCCTTAAAGAATAAATGAATAAAAAAATTGAGAGATTAACAAAAATATTAACAGGTAATTGGAAAAATAAATAATAAGCGTAAGTTATCAGTTTTAGCTTATAATAGAAGTAAATGAATGAATTTTAAATTTTTCATAATGTTTGTTATAAAAAAAGCCAATAGGAAACATATTTGTAACATTTACGTATTACATCCTTATTTAATAAGGAATTAAAACAAAATTAAGTTGTACAATAAAAAATGCATATTCAAGATGTTCTCAAAGCTAATTCTTTTATTCTTCACGACATAACACTATTACTCTTTAAAAAGTCTTCCTTGAAGAAAACGAAATTTCATAAAAAGTGAGGCTCTCATATATAATAAAGGATTTCTTTCGTATGAAATGTACCAGGTTCAGATTCACGGGATTTTGGAGGTAACCCAGTTTTAATATTCGATTTTTTCTCTTTAATTGGATTATTTCGATATTTTAGAATTAAAAAAAATAATTATAAATAATGAAATATAGATGCAAGATTTGAATGGAATAAATAAAAATAAAGATTATAATTTTATAGAAAAAAGAGCAGAACTTTAAAGATGACATAAAATTAATAAAACCGTTCTGAATAACGGTTTGCTTTCTTTGAAAGCTTTAACGAAAAGAAAGTTAAACTTTTGTTATTTGTCAAAGATCACATCCATGTGTCAGCCTTGACTGCTACCTTTTCAGAATATACAAAAAGCTGTTTCAAATTCAGTCGATATCGTCTCCTACAGAGGCATAGAATATTGAAAATTCAATTCCTGGTATACAATCAGTTCTCATCACCTCGATGCGTTGCGCACACCAATGATGACTATAAGCATCAGTCGGCCTCTTCACTGCAGGCCATTCAACAGTGCAGTTGATTGTGTTCAACTCAAAACAAGGAAAAACTATTTGGATCAGTCAGTGCTTGGGTATGGTGCAAGAATAATCTTTGCTGTCTGTAGTTTATTTTATTATTTTCTTTTATTAATTTCCATTAAAGATGTTGATTGGTCCTTATCCAATTTAAGATAACCTGAAGTCGTAAGTCATCACAGAAAGTATGGATTTCCGACTCACTCAAAATATCAAAATGAAAGGAAATTGAAGGGACTCAGGTCAGTGTAGCTGACTTTAAACCAATCGACTTAACTGCTGATGCCAGATGCAACATATGCTGACTTCATTAATTTTTCATTATTACGTCGTGATGTAAAATATTGTGTTTTATATAAATAAGGCATATGAAGACGAAAATTTCTTTTTTTGGCAAACGAAAATTTCAATAAATAAAAAATAAAAAATGAAATAAAACAAGAAATTTGATTAAATTTGTGCTGGTTTCATTTCTTGTTTTATTTAATTTGAATTATTTTACAGCACGTTAAACTCCTTTAGCTTAAAAAATTAAAAAAATAATTATATTTTTGACTCCAATATCAAAGAAAATAAAGAATAAAATATCTAAAATTTACAAACGAAATATTTAAAAATAACTTTATTTGAATCATGGTAGTCAATGTAGTTCAGTAAGTACAAAGAATATTTCACCCAACCTATGATCCTTCATTCGTTTATCATGTGCAAATCACAAACATTATTCACCATCGCTTTCTATCATTTCCCAAATCTTTCTCATTTCTGAATTCTGAACATAATCATTATAAAATCTACTACTCTAAATATGTATGGATTTGAGAGAGTGATGATGACGCTTTCTATGCTCTTAATGTCAAATGACAAGTTACCAAAGGCATCCTAGTGTCTTTCATGGCTTCTAAAATCGAGATATAATATAATTACTTTTGTAATCTTTTTTACTTAGTAAATTAAATATCTTGGTTTATCAAAGCCACTGTCATTTTGTTCCGAAGACCTCCTTTGTAGTTAAGCAAATACAATAAGTTTTTTAACTTTGTTTTTGAATTATTATTATCCATTTTATCATTTAACTAAATTTTCTTTTTCATGTCCTCATTTTTAACTCTTGATAAATGTTCTGTAAATGTTCTATTAAAAAGGGAAGGTTACCCATTTCTTATCTTCGAAACAGCATTTGTTATAAAAAAATACATGTTTAATGACAAGAGAAATATGTTTTCATTTTCCTTTAAACAAATTTCATGGCCACAATAATCATAAACAGCTGACTGATATCAAAAAATAGCAGCTGAAATTGTTTACGTACGTGAATCATTTGTTTTAAAAACAATATCTGCAGGATTACATTGTAGGAAATTCTAAAAAAGGAGTATTTGAAGATTTTTTGGGAAAAATAAAAATTTAATTCTTTAAGTCGAAAAGCATTGTTTAATTATTTTAATCAAAAACAGTCAGAAGGCAAATATTAGCTGAAGATGGAATAGATTCTAAATATTCAATATTTAAATAAGCAATAATTAGAGCCCATTGATGTTATATAATATTAGAATAGCATCAATGACAATGATATAGTTTTTTTAAATAAAACAAAACCAATAATTTTATTGAAATAATTATTAAAATGAAATTTAGATCATAAAAATATATTATTTTTAAAGGATCCCACTTCACAGTCCAATTAGATCCCAGCCATGTCTTGGACGTATAGGCTCCAACGATTCATAAAAATAATGATTCCCGTTCATTACCAAACGATTATAAAAATAGTGAAAATTAGAATGAAATTTATCAATTTTTAAAAAGAATAAATATAATTTTATACCAGAACATCATTTACCTTGAGAAACATCTTTATTAAGCATATATTTAATTTCTTTTAACAAGAAACTTCTTCAGGTTATACATGAGTTTGAACTAAATTTGTGTATTTTGAACAAAGATTAAGAGAGGAATATTTGGGTTTTTTTTTTATTAAGCAAAGTTTTCTGTTAATTAATTAAATATTATATTATTAAAGATTAAAGGTTTATATTAATTAAGCACGATATCAGTTATTATATTATTATTGTAAACTTACAAATTTGTATTCATAACGAATTATGGAGTCTCAGAGGAAGGAGAAAGCTTTTCTTTTCCTCATAACCTGAAAAAGTTTCTTTTTAAAAGAAATGAAATATTGTTAAGAATAATAAAGAAAATGTTTCTAAAGGTAAATTGATGTTTCTGATATAATATTGAAACATACATACAGAGTTTGAGGATTAATTTATTTTTAATTAAAGTTAACTAATTAATTTTTCCGGAAGTACTTTCAGTGTATTTTCAGATTTAGGTTTTTTATTTATTTTGTTATACAAATAAAGTGTTAATAAAAATATAACTATCTGATTGATTGAGTAATTAATCAAGCAGTTAATGTTTTGAAGGACAACCTTCAATGTTTTTGATGTTACATACTCGCATTTTAATTAAATGCTTTTAACTTTGTTAATTAGTAAAATTCCCCATATTTTCGAGTAATTAATTATCATTTCTCTCCTATTTCATTGAAACCTGTTCTTGTACCATTCAGAGTCACTGAACCAATTCTTACTGAATGCTTTGTTTGTTTCCAGGTAAAAATCAAGCCTTTAACGAAGCGACAATCATCCGATGGCAACGGCGGCGTCCAAAGGCCACAGTGTACAACAACGTGGGTGGAGTGTTGTGTTGCCTCTGCAAACCCAACTATTTGTGAAGTAGACCAACCAAAGATATTTTTGATAATTGCTTTGTATTTTGAAGAACAATCAAAAGAGGAAAAATATTATCAACTATTGTAGGGAGAAGCGAATAATGCAATTGAAAACACACCAAATATTCTATCTTTATTGTCTTTCTTTACTAGAACTTTTTTATAATCAAAATAGATGTCTCTGTGTCTATTTTGCCACTATTCTATCACACAAAGGAAACTTCGCCATTTGAAGAAACATCTTTTTCTTTCTTTCCTTCTTGTTTAAACAACAAAATTATGAATTATAAATGTAAAAAAAATGAGAAAATAAATCGAAAAGCCTTTTTTAACTATTACATATTCATTAAAATAAAAAAGATGCAAATTTCTTTAAATTTTATGTCTATTTCTATGCAGTTCATTTTTTTAGATATACATTTTGACAGAAATAATGTTGATAACTTGTATTTTAGATGTATTTAACTAATTGCTTTTCGATATAGTTGTTGCTCTATCATTTTAGAGAATTTCTAGTCAATTATCTTAGGAATGGCTGATGGAATGGTTTTGACATTGGGGTTGTATTGATTTAATTGGATAATTGTTATTTTAATTAAACTGCTCGGTCAAATTACAAACATTTTAACGATTTGCAATTGTGCACAAGTAATTGAATTTGGCCTACATTGCACGCAAAAGGAAATGTTTATTTCATCGATAGTTTGTGGATTTGGTATTAGTAATATGGAACTCAACACTTCCAAAATTAATTAATATAAACAATCATTGCAAATTATTTCATTCTTGGCTTCTATTTGTGAATCAATTAAATGCATTAAGAGATGAGGATAGATATTCAAATATAAATAGCCTATAATGAGTTCTTGAATAGCAACCTAATAAAACTATTTTAATTTAGTTATAAAATTTTGATAAAATTGCAAGGACGGAAGCTTAATTGTAATAATGAGAAATGACGTAACATTTTTAAATTAATTAGTATATAACACTTTTCTACAAAGTTATTTTGTAATCTAACATCTCACTTAATGATGTACTTTCTAATGTCTATGCTGTTTTCTTTTAAACTCTCTAGTCTATTCTTTAGAAGGCTAACGGTAATGCTAGAACATTAAGTAATCAGTTCTGTATACATGCATGTAGTCTATATATATTGCTTAATTGAGGAAGTGTTACATTCCTTTCAATGATTAAGTTGATCTCCTTCTAACTTGGAGTTTCTTGGAATGACTTTCCTTGCTGATGATCGTAAATAAGCGTGAAACAGTTGGGCTAGATGTTGCTTGTGAACTAAGGTCTCATAAAGTTTGGAAATTCGTACTGAAATGATGGATAATTTAAAATAAGGTTATTTTTAGTTTGAGTATTGAAAAGAAATACAATAAGATTTGCAGTAACGTAAATAAATCAGCATAAGAGTTGAGAGAAGGTATCAATCAAAATATCCATTATCTGAAGATCATTTTAACAAAGACCCATACGCAATTGATTTAATTTCCTACTATTTTTAACATGATGACCTTTGGTTTTCTGATGCGTGAAGTTATTCATCCAGTCTATATTCATTAGAGGTGGGACTGTTTTTCTTTGAATATTTTAGTTATTTGAGGGAAATTGACACATTTTCTTTCTGTATTAATCAGGTTTGATTTTTACATTAAAAGAAAATATTTTTTATTTTTTTATTTATTAAAACAAATATCATAAATATCGTCATTTAAAACGAGTACCGTTATGATTAAAGATTGTGATCTGTCGTGGTAGGCCTAAGTAAATCTCACTTGGTTAGCCTAAATCATTCATCAAAATTTACTTTTGCACAATTCAAAACTACTTAATCGAAAAAAAAATCTTGTTTTTTTTTTTCTATTTCTAATTACTCGAAATTTTATTTATTACTAAATTGTAATTGGCTAATGAAATAATAGTTGGAATCGAAAGCTTTTTCTGTGTATTTGAATGACTTTTTCATTAGTTGAAGACTTCAACAATTGAATGAAGCTAAATGTTTTCTTAATGGAAGGGAAGGCCATTAGAAGAACCAATACATTGACTGTTTGTGAATTAGTGCCTTTCCATTGTTTTTTAATCTTATTTGGAATAACGATACAGCAATAACCTATTATCTCATTTTGAAGGTTTCCTAAGTAGCGTTTCCAGATAGATTATTTCATTATCAAGAAAGTTCAAATCATAGCTTCTTACTAGAATTGTCATTACTTCAAGAAATTAGTTTTCTTTTGATGAGACAATCACACGCCTTATAAAAAATTATTTCTGAACACCTTAACAGTGTTTATTTTGTAAATTTTCTAAAAAAAAAAGTCTTTATATGGAAACTCTATTTTTTCTGAAATAAACTAGATTTGCCTGTAAATACATAAAGAATTGTAAATAATTTTCAGTCTTGTAAAAGGTGTTTGATTTCGTCTTATTTAAGAAAGACATATTTCATATTTTAGAAAGAAATTTTAATTTAAATTTCGTGGAATGAAAATCTAGACACATGCTTTGATTTGAGCTTCCGTGATATTCTTCAAATGTTTTCCTTGTCTTTGAGCTTCTAATTGTTGTCACTATTTTGCATTCAGTTTTGAATCTATACATATCTACCATTATTCTTAGTATTAGCGTCAAACATCATTTACTAGCTTCTTTACTGAGCGGCTTTGAATTTAGAGTTGTTTAATTATTCTATTCAGATGTTTCTAAAAATAAACTTCTCTTTAAAAAGAGTTCAATTATTGAACTGTATGTGTTCAGCTTCTTTCTTCTCCTTTGCATGACATCACATAAACCACAACAGAAGACAAAGGATTCTTCCAAACCACTGACGCCAGTGATTAAAACATAAGTTTAAAGCTCAAGTCTCAACAAAAGCAATTCAATGACGAAAAAAAAAAATGCTACCTGGTAAGTTTTCAAAATTTCCTCAATATCAATCATTCACATTAAACTTAATAATTCTACAGAAGGAATATTTTAATAAGAGATTAAGAAAAAAATTGGAATTGATATTGAAGAACTATAGAGAAAGACTCTGGAATAAATATCACAAAAGAAATAACGAAGTAAATATGACAAATTTATTAATTTCTTCTATTAAACTTTTGGAATTTTTGCAAAGTAAATAAGTCCCATAGTTGCAAAGTTGTCAAAAAGCTTTTATCCGATGCACTTGTTATTTTTTTCTTTTTTTGAACTGAAAGAGGGTTTCTTTTTCCCCTTAAGAAATCGATTCGTTCAGAAAAATAACATTTTTTTATGTGTGTGTCTTTCTATTAAATGATGAAAAGATTTGTGGCAATTAATTGCTCAATGCAACATTTATTTGCGATATCGATTGAATCCGCGAAGGAAAACAACATCAAATATTCATCACTAAGCTTTTATCTCGTCCTCTATTTTTAAACATCGCAAAAAAATAAATAAAGTAGTTTTCTTTTCCATTTCTTTTATCAGAAAACTTTAAGATCTGCAACTGAACTAAAAAGCTTGAATATCCGTAAACTTATAAATAATACATAAAAAGGAAAGTTTCCAAAAGATAACTTTTTTTTAATCTCTTTTACTGAAATAAAATTATTTAAAATTTTTATTTATAAAAAAATGTTTACCATGTAATTCGAATTAACGAGGAAATACAATAACGAAATACACTTCATTGACAGATGAATATTTTCTTTTTTTTATTTTTCTTGAATGTAAAGAAAAAAAAATCATGAAGAAAAAAGTAAAGGAAATAAGCTTCCATTCTTTATCCATTAAAATATTTCCCATTAGAATGTGTAAATTAATTCTGATAGTTAAGATATCGTCTCATCAAATGATTAAATATTAATAGTTAAAAGGGAAAGGTTGTCGTATGGAAGCAGGCTTTTATTGGAATTGGGAAAAAAAATATTTCCAAATTCATAAATTTTTTATCACAATCAGCTTTACGACCAAATAAAAAGAAAAGACGTAGTTGGCATGGCAACTTTTGATATCCTGGAGGTAAGTTCAAAAAATAGTTGCAATAAAAACAGTCAGTATAAATTTTAGGCATTTCTGTTGATAATAACAACATTTCAAAAATACGTGTATAGCATTTAATTTTATTGTGCCTATAGCTTCTTCCATGTTATAGAAACAAAGTAATAGGTGTCTTCTTTAATAAAAGCTATTTTATGCCTAAAATTTCAGATTCCTAGTTGACATTTTAGGATGTATAGTTGACATATTAAAAGTGGCATTAAATTATAGTTTTAATTTTTCTTTGTTATTATTTTTACTCATCGATTAAGGTGTATTAGAAAAATCGTGATAGTTAACTTCAGATGCTATTAACTCCAGTGTGCGGGTTTAAAAATATCTAAAGTTTTCTGTTCAAAATAATTTATAGGTAGTGGAAAGAGATTTAACGTGCCTGAATAATTAAAAAAAAAAAAAGTGCCTTTTTTTAATTAATTAAGGCAGAACGCTAAAATGAAGGCACAACGCTAAAAGAAGGAATTCGCACCCTCAGCTGTCACCGGGAAGAGACTGGGACGGACCGTTTCGTCCTTTTTAGGTCTCGTCAGCCAGCCAAACTCCAATGACAGACTCAGAAGAAGCGAAAGGTTAAGGATCCCGGGTCTCGCTCCCAAGAGCGGGACCTCCCCCCGAAGAAACCCTAACCAAAAATAAACAAAAATACAAAATACAAATATTCCTTGTCCTGCAATCCGCTAAGCACAACAGGAATTAAATGAAGGCATTAGAGAAAGCAACGAAGCCATGTGTTTGAAATGAAAAGAGATTTAACGTGCCTGAATAATTCAAAAAAAAGGTAACAAACGAAAGAAGGATTTTCACCCTGATTTCCAACATTTGAAATTATTACAATCCAAAAAGTTTAGGGATGTGAAGTCCCGAATGTACTTAGTTAGCTGATTACTAAATACATCCTTCCTAAAAAGCATTTTTTTTTTCTTACACAGATATAATAAATCAAAGATAAAGACAAACAGTTAGTCCACTCGTGCCCTTTCCTCGAATATGCGGATTCTGTTCGACCAGTATGCAGGACCACGAACATTAATCATTTTTGCAGTTATTCTGCGGAGAGACTTGATGATTATCGATTTAACGATCTTTTAATTTGGAACGGAATCATGAAAATCCTCTTACGGATATTGGAAAGGAATCAGACAAGAGGAATAGTGATGGAAGTCATTATTACCTGCAGTAAAGGATCATCAGGAAAATGAACTTTTTTTTTTTTGTACCGTCCAATCGAGAAACCCATTCCAAGTCTTTTCATTTCATGTCAATAGCACAGTAACAATATATCCTTCAAAGTTAATCCGAAACTGAAACGATTCAGGTCAACCTCTTCTTATCAGTAGGTTTTACTCGAATTTCTGACAAAAGCAGTAGAAATTCTATAAATGGTAAATAACTATTAAAAAAAAAATGTTCATAATTTTTTATTATGTTTCGATTTCAGTATTTAAATTTCAAAGATTTTTAATATGCCTTTCCATTTAAAGTAAATGAAAATAACTCAATGCCACTTTTTGAAGAACTCCATCATTATTATAAAAAAAAAATGGACATTTTAAATTTAAAAATAATCTTAACAATGTAGAATCTTAGTGAATTATTTTAAGGCATGATCTTCGTTCGGTGGTTGATGTGTTTTAGTCTGATGAAGTCTTAAGTCATTAAGGTGACAATAATGAAGATAAAAAACTTATGTGGAACTTTGAATTAAAGGAATAAATTTAACGTGCTGGATAATTAATAATTGACAACGAAAACAAAGCAGCACAAGACTAGAATTGCCTTTTTGATTCAATTATGGGGAGGATTTGGGAACGGCCGTTTCATCCTGCAACGGAACTTTGAATTATTTATACTTTTTTATACTGATAACGGATGGGGTAAACTAAGCTTGTTAAATCTTATAAATATCCTCTAAAATTACAATTCATTGCTCTGACTGGTAATTCTTCATCAAATTCTACTAATGTCCTACTAATGTTCCAAGGAAACAATCGTTTTGTTATGGTAAGTTTTGATGAAGATGATGTTGGTGTAAGAAGAATAGTAAAAACAAATGACCGTGGAATTCTGCAGGCAAAGAAAGAAACAATTCAATTACACTTTTACACATGAATTTTAACAAAAAATGCTAAAGTTAACAAAAAGACTGATGAATTTGTGCAGGGTTACCATCTGGACAGAATTTGCCAATCTATCTTGATCATTAACATTCACTAACAAGGAGAGACCATATCCTGTATCTTTCAAATCTCAGTGCCTTTTTCTGAGAGGAAGTACTCACAAAAGTACTTCAAAAACATATATAGGTTTTGGGACCAACGCCCTGTAGATTTCGAGATATTCGCGTTGTTTTCGTTGATTTTTCAAGTATTGCCTTATTCACTCACTGCCGTCATCAAATAGCATGTACTACCGTGGCGTAATGGTTATTCGCCGGCCAGCGGATACAAGGTCCCCAATTTCAAGTCCGCTGCGGAATATTTTTTTTTTTTTAATTTCGTTTCTTTCTTTTTTCTTTTTACTTCCTTTTTCCTGGGTTAATGTATGTAATTAAAAAAACAAAGTTAACGAGAATATTATTTACTTACTTCTAATCGTATATTAGTTTTCTGTCTAATATTCACAACATAAACGGAAAAAAAAATACATTATTGTAAAGAAAGAAGACAAAAAAAAAACAGGGGAAAAAAAAGGAAAAAGTTTACTTCCTTTTTTAAGGAAGTTAAAAAGAAAGGAATGAAATTTAAAAAAATAAATAAATGAATCATCCTGCAACGGACTTGAACTCGAGAACCTTATATCCATAGGTCAGCGAATACCACGGTAACATGTGCTTCTCAAAGACAGCAGTGAGTTATTAAGGCAATACTTGAAAATCAACGAAAACAATGCCGAATATCTCGAAATCTGTAGGGCATTGGCCCCAAACCTACATATATTTTTGAAGTACTTAAGATGTACTTTCCGCTCACAAAAGAGCAATGAGATTTGAAAGGTACAGGGTGTGCCCTCTCCTTGTAAGTCTTCATATTTCAAAGTATCTTGAACATATGTTCTTATAGATGATGTAATGTTGGCTTTGGAATTTGAAGATATTCTAGCAGCTAATGCGATCAGTGGATGTGATTCAACTGTAATGTGTCAGGGCATTGGAAAACAAGCAAGTCATTAAAATACTTTGCTAGATGCCATACTGACCTTTCTTACGGCATCTCACAAAGTTCTGCGGGAAAATATTTGTATTTACTGTAAGGCGTTAAATAGAGTTTTTTTTTGCTTTTTTTAGCAGGACGTTGCATCCCGATTTGTCGCCGAATGAAGAGGACATATGTTTTTTTCCTTCTCTCCGTCAGAACGCTTTGGATAGTTGGACGGAATCATTAAAATATACAATATTTTACAGTTTCATCTAGAAATGTGAACAAGAAGTTTATATAAAATATAATCAGTGGTGATTTGCACGAAAATAAAGATTTCTTCTATTAAAATTGTGTATATCTAGAAAATTCGAAGTTGCACTGAAGGCTGTATCAACGTGAAAGGCAAATAACTCCAAGAACTTTTAATTTACCAACAGAATAAGAAGAGAAGATAATGGAATTATTTTCTTAAGAATGAAGCATAGAATTTATCCAATATGTAATGATAGGTTTACGATGTAAATTCTATCGTAATTTTGAATGTTATTTTTTTAAAAAATACAAGTTCATTATTACAAGCTATGATAAATCAAGGTTCAATTAAATTTCAGAGGCCCTTTGAAACTCTGGATAGATAAACAAATCACATATACATCTTTATGCTCCTACCAGAGAATGTAAAGCAAGCTCACCTTCTAACATATCTTTGAAATCTCACAAGAACGTAAACCTTCAGTATCTTACAGGTTCAAGATGTATACAGCCATAACTTAACCTGAGAATAGAAGTCCATCTGAATTGTAAGACTGATTATATACTCTTATAAAAGCATCTTGCAATGCAAAACTAATTGATGTTGCTAAAAGAGCACAAGTTTTCCGTGCACAATGCTATATTACAACTTAACATTCTGAAAGCTGAAAACTATAATGTTGAAAAGAATAATGTAAATGAATTCCTTAATGACAAAAGTAATACTTTTTTAACACATTATTAAAAGGAGGACATCAATTCTTCAGTTACAGCAATGAAGTTTAAGCAGGCGTGAAATATAAAAGCTTTTTTGATTTCTTTTCATTTATTATTTGATTTGAAATTGTTTTATAATAAAATAGTATATTGCCAATAAACCTTTCATACTATCATACGTAAGAAATTTTCGATTTTAGATTGTTTTAGTATTATTGAAAATACCGGCATTGTCTGGAACACTCATTCCTCTACACCTCTTTCAACCTCTGCTCTAAGTTATTCAGAAAAATAGAAAAGAGTTGCTGTGGTTTCAGTCTTTTGATCTAACGTAAGTCCTACAAAGATGCTGCACTTCACAAAACTTAAGATTGGGAAAAAATAATTAAAAAAAATAACCTTAACTGAGAAAACGAAAAAGAAATTTATCCTTTGATACTAAATTAACCTAGACAATGACTGAGTGAAATTTGGTTCAGAAAGGTCAAAGAGTAAGGGATTGCTTAGAGAATAGACCAAGCGTTAACTTTATCTTTTTGTTGATCGATATCTGTAGTTGCCCAAATCTGGCAAATTGAACTTACCATTCAAATTCATAAGTCATGGCGACTATTTTTTATCTGCCAATCATGCGCTAACACTGAAATACCGCAGTGTTTACATATTTGAAAGCCTGTTTGATATTGTGGTATGCAACTTCGCCTGGTTTGTTGATAATTGCTAGGCGAACACGGAGCAATTTGAGGCAATATTATTGGGACAAGATGGCCCAATTTGATTGCTGACAACCGGTATCAAGCGCGAACACAGAGTTTTTCCTGAACCAATATTGCCCTGATTATGTATAGTTACGGCGCTTCTCACTAGGGAGAGCTAGAGAGAGCGTGTTTTCGTACAGAATTGCTATAGTATTGAACGCCGTCCCTCTGTAGAAATCAATTACGATTCTTTCATTATCAATTGACAAAATGTTGTTGTTGGAATTACAGTGCAACTTGGATAATTCGAAGCTGAAGAGACCACTACAAAATTTCGAATTATCCAAGTTTTCGAATTAAACAAGTTACATTTTTTAACTTTAATTTCAGGTCCACTGAATGCTTGAAAAGATTATTCTGTCAATAAGTAAATATTTATTCAGAAAGATCATGGTATGAAA
The DNA here is from genome assembly GCA_023159025.1 of Thereuonema tuberculata. Taxonomy (NCBI): domain Eukaryota; kingdom Metazoa; phylum Arthropoda; class Chilopoda; order Scutigeromorpha; family Scutigeridae; genus Thereuonema; species Thereuonema tuberculata. The sequence continues at coordinate 131,967,320 of JAFIDM010012231.1, read as the reverse complement.
GACTTAAACACTATATGTATGTAAACAAAATAAGATTATATTACCTAAGGTACAGTACATATTACAATACAGAAAATTATAGTTTTTCAAAAAATTGTGCAATGTCTGATTGTTTTGTAGAATTCAGTCGCTTAAGGTTAGCAAAATCATCAAGCATGTTTAGTGAACGGAAAATAGTTTCACTTACGTTGGTTTGTCCTTCAATGTACCGACGAAATTCGGCGCTATCCCGTACTCGTTGGCGATTTGGCATTTCTTCTTCACACCCTTTTCCACCTCGCGAATGACGGCGACCTTTTCAGCGAACGTTAAATTCTTGTACATGCGTGGTTTACTGAAAGACATGGTGACACTGACAGCAGGAAGCTCGAATGGCGTCTGAAGCGTCACGTGTCAACGGTGGCGGGAAGGGGATTTCAAATTGGGCATGATTGTCCCAAAATATCGCCTCGTGTTCGCCCAGTAAATAAGATTCGGCTGAAACTAAGCTGGAGCAAAACTCAATCTCTTTATTAAAATGAAAAACACAGGCTATGCACATGGATTGTGAT
>JAFIDM010012231.1:131878778-131951769 GCA_023159025.1 Thereuonema tuberculata | reverse complement strand
TCAAAAATAAGATAGGCTTGAGAAAGCAAAACGATCTCAGTTTTTGCGAAATATTGCGAATAAAAAGATGAAGAAGTATTATATATGGAGTCCTTCATTTAAAGATTAAACTCTTTGAAAATGAGAGGGTATGAATAGATTTTCATTAGACAATGTTCCAGATTGTGTAAGAATATTGACACTTGAGGATTCGTGGAGTTTCTGCAGCAACCTCTCTTCCAATCATTTGTCCTAACAGTTCTGGGCCTTCCTGGTGATTTCGGAAGCTCAAATGTTTCTGTTCTCTTAGACGTTGATGGATTTGATAAACATACGTCGATCTCGATGGTGTCGATCAGGAAATTTTTCTTCGTACAGACCAGCAGCTTCAAGTGCATTTCTATCGGTCTTTCCATACATCAAATGCGTATCCGCTAATTCGCCATTTGTAAATACGAAAGGTATTGCAAAATTGAAGCCAGAATGACTGAGATATTTTTTGAAACTAAGACGAACGTATTCTATATACCACGTGGCACCCGCGCGCGCATAGGAAATCCAATTAATTGTTACTGCAGCCCTGATTAAAATCATTCACATTCGCTAATTTATTGACACGTGTTTTATTCAACATCGTTTATTAAATCATTCGTTCCCTATTTTGCTTATTTGTGTTTCATTTTATGAATATTTGTAATATGTTTGCAATATGTATAATGCGAGAGCATTATACTGAGCCAACAAAACAAAACAAGAAACAAACACACCTACATTGAATAATGATACAAGATGTTTTTCTCGAAAGCTATTCATTTCACTTTTTGACCCACCTTTTTGGAATCACCCTGTCTATACCCAAATATAAATGTACTGTAAGAAGCTAGAATTGCTGTTATGCTGTTTTAAAGAGATTTACAAAACAGTATATAATCCTAGCTTCTTATAATCATAATATCCAAGTAATTATTAAGTTTTAGTTTCTGAATTTATTTGGAGCTCCGACATTAATGAAGCACAATTACAGATGTTCTTTTTTGTTTTTATATCAAAGAAAATATTTAATATAAAAAATAAAGTTATCTGATAAGAAAATATTCTTATTGTGTGATGAAAAATGAAATACTATATATTTATATATTAAAATATGCATCATGTTGTGCACAAATTACAAAAGTGAATAAATGATGCAACATTGTTGAAGAACATATGTTGCAACATAGTTTTTTGTTCAAAACAATGAACATAAGATTTAATTAAAAATATTTGTTACTTGAAAGATGATGTAGATGAAGTCTAAAAATCGTATAGAGAATAGATCGTTGTTCAAGTGTAGATAAATGGAAACTTCATTGTCGGGTATCCTTGGATAGGTCTTTTCAAAAGAAATAACTTTTACTTAAACTTTTTTTCCTCAAACGTTCCTTGTTTAGTCGCAATTCAGAAAAACTAAAATGATGGCGCTTGTCATCAAGATCCTTATCGAAATATCATGAATTCAGATGTTGACAATGGTCCATTCAGTGTTCAAAATATGCAACACAGAGTAAATGTGGAAAGGAAATATAACGTGTCTTCAACTAGAAAAAGTGCCGGTAGTCGTAATTGTAACTGTTGGCTGCCACTGTTTGACAGTCTTATATTGTGGTTTGTCTTGCTATACCGTCTGAACATTGTAATTAAGCAACTAGACGAACATTGTAATTAAGCAACTAGACATAGGAAGTTCAGAAAAAAAGATAGGAAATTTATCCGGTCTTAAAAGGGTTTTTGGACATAATACAGAATTATGAATACAGAATTAATACAGAAGCAAGTTAGAAAGGACTACATATAAGGAAATAGAAAAATATTCAACTTCATTCGCTGAAGCAGATTCAAAGTAACAGATATAACCATTCTTCGTTTCAGAATACCGATCGTGTGAAGTGAAGAGGATTTAATGAAGAAAACAATGAATTTTTGAATTATAAATGCTAAAAGTATTTCATTAAATCAGTGCAAGAACTTTTTCAAGAAGAATTTATTTCATGAAGAATTTAGACTAGCAGTATAATATTTAACGTGGATGAAATTGGTTTAGATAAAAATTACATCAACCGTCGCATTCGATTTTAATCAAGTGCGGCGGCTGGTGTAATTTTTATCTAAAAGAATTAAGACTACTTTGTAAGAAAGAAATTCGAACTTCGAGATCAAATTGTACGTATTTTCAATAGAATATGATTGATATTTAAATCAAATGGTATCTTCTTATTTCCAACTTAATCTTCTAATTTTAATTATTTTAATTTAAAAGGCTGCTCTACTTTGAATTACTTTATACTTGAATCAAGTATATAGTTGCATATTTAGCTGTAGATAAAGTACGGTATATTTAGTTGTGTTGAGGTAAACTGGGTATATACTACTTATTAATACCATCATTTCTTCTACCACAAAAAAGTTAAAAATAATTCAAAATTTCATTCTCGGGAGCTTCCATTTATAGGTTTCAGAAATACTTTCTAAGTTTTAAATATTATAATTTCTAAAACGCAATAATAAAAATACACTATATCCTTCTAAAAAATTGTATTTAAAAACATTTAAAAAAAATTGCAGTTCACATTACATTGTCGGTTTGATGAGAGCTTTCGGATCCTTTGCGCAGTGATCCCTTTTCAATCTTAAATTACATTGAGAGAGAATCTCTATTTATATACAATTGAGATTTAAAAATTACAGAACATGTAATTATTAAAAAGCACTTCCTCGCATCTATGGTCCCTCTACCAGGGAATTTTTCAAGGAGATGAACTTCCTATCGCCTGCTGTAAGTCATTCTTTGGGGTCTTCGTAAGGAGTATCCTCTGTCGTCTGCTTTTCCATTTTCTCTACTTCTTCCATACATTGTTTGTCCTTGGAGAATGCTATTTTTCAGTTTCTTTCTTTTCTTCTTTCTATGCTCCTTGAACCTGTAATTATCTAAATATTTTTATTAATATTAACATTTGGTAGACAAGTATTGTATGGCTTTAGTAACGAAATGAAATAGATTCCATAGCCTCTCTTCCACTTTTGTTTTTTTCTTTTCCTAATATTATAGCTTGCGTGAAATCAACTTTATGTCCTGTGTCGTAATTGTGACTGGAAATAAACGATGCGTCTATTGTACCTGTTTTTCTGGCACTTTTGTGGCATGATAATCTTTCCTTTTAAAGTTTTTCCGTTATTGCCGATATAGTAACAGTCTTTATTAAGTTACCCTGTATAAAAAATAGGAAAGTCCCAAATTTGATTAAAAAGCTACAACGACAATATCTGAATATCAGACTAAATGAAGCCAACAAAAAATTAAAATATTTAAGGAATGAGACCGCAGATTTATCTGACTCACTCTAAAAAAAAATCTAGAAACCCAGGATTACATATTACGTACTACAAATTGGAGCAAGAAAAGCTTTAAATACTTTCGAAAAAATTAAGAAAATGCAGATAAAGAAGTTGGTAGAAATGTCTACAAAAACAATGGAAATTTAAAATCAACAAAGACAAAAATATTACAGTAAAACCCCGATTATCCGAGCCCCGATTATCCGAGTTTCCGCTTTAACCGAGCTATCAAGTATTTCTAGGATTTTTTGGGGGGTTCTACATTTTGCATTTTTAAAACTACCGAAAAAAAATTCTGAAGTTGATCTCACCAATCAACGAAGAGGATGTACGTGACTGGATAAACGCTGACGAAAAACACGACATTACAGATGAAATGATCGTCAATAAGGAAAATGAATCTAGCGATGATGATGAAGACAGTGACGATGAAAATCGACATACGAAAATCTCCCATACAGATGGACTAAAAGCTATCGAAAGTGCTATTCAATATATAGAACAAGAAGAAGAAGCGACACCAGATATCCTGTTATCCTTAAAAAAATGAAACATTGCTGCAGAAAAACGCAGAAAAAAAAACAATTAAGGACTTTTTTAAATAAAAATCTTTAATTATCGTAACAATATGAATTGCATGTGGTGTATCTGTATAACTTTTGTATTTGTTAAAATATACATTTAAACCTACACGATTTATTTTATTTATTTTATTTACAATTTTCGCTTTAACCGAGTTTTTCGGTTATCCGAGTTAGTCTTGGTCCACATTAACTCGGATAATCGGGACTCTACTGTATTAATGAATCAGATTATATAATATCAATAGATCTATCTGAGCGGCAGTTACTCGAAAAAGGAGAAGCTTTTAATATAATTCCCAAACAAATTTAAACAGAAAACATAATAAGAATCACGGAACAAGCACTAAATAGAATTTAATAAACGACGAAAAGAAAGATCAAATAAAACAAAGAATGGGTTCATTGGCTCACAGTAATTATATTAAGAAAATTAAAAGTAATATATCTCCATTGCAAATTGCTTCTTATAAGAAGTTAAAAAATAACGATGATATCATTATAGTAGAAGCGGACAAGGTGAACAGTAGAGTTATTCTCAATAAAAATACCTATAAATAAATGGTTAATAAACACATCAATAGTAATCAAAATTATGTAAAGACAGACAGTACCGAACAACAAATTCAAAGAAAACTAAGAAAAGAATTACGAGAAATAGGAGAAAAGCACAAAATTGATAGATCCGAAATAGACGAATTATTTATTAAGAACACCCCCTTCTCCCACAAATTAGAATAGTTCCAAAAACACATAAAGATAAGGATAATGAGGGGTTTTATAAGGTAAGACCCATTATTAATTATGCGGATACTACGGTCCAGAAGGTTTCAAAATACGTAGCTGAACATTTAAAAGCATACCTACAAAACTCAATAGGTTTTACAAAATATAGTCATGAATTTTGTCAGAACCTAAGACAACTAAACATAAAAGGAAAACGGAAATATTTATTTAATATCTATCGACGCCATTGAGTTTTTTACCTCCATAACAAAGCCATTACTTTTCACAGCTTTGGAAGAGATTACAGATCTGACCACTAAAAAGCAGCTGGACCAATATGTGCAAAATTTAATTGAATATATTTTAAACAATCAATATTTGGCTAAAACGGAGAATACGCCCCAAGCCAATCACAGTCTTCCTAAGGATACATCCACGCAGGGATACATGATGGTGCATACTGTTATCTCAAATCGCAGTTAGCCAGATATTAACATATACCGTAAACCGGGGTGACTTTGTGACTAGTGGGGTGACTTTGTGACGCGTGGTCAATTTTTCTTATTTATAATCTCGCACCCGGAACCTAGGGAGAAGCAGGCAATGGGCACCGCCATGAGTTGGTGTCATGTGTGCTGGCACCTAACAGTCGACTGTCAAACTCTTTGCGCCTCGATCCGGAGAGCCAGAAGCATTGTTGCAAAGGACCACTTTTGAAGCATTGTTGTGTTTACCGTCAACTTTGATTTGCACAGCGAAATACAGAAGAGGATATCGCTTAATAGGTAATTATTATTGAACATTAATATATTATGTACAATATATTGTAAAATGATGTTAATTGGACGAGTTTTGTATGAGTTATTAACCATTATGTAAAAAATCAAAGATTTGCAGGCTGACTTTGTGACAGCGTCACATTCACCCCGCGATTGTTTTACTGTGTTTTAACCTATATATTTTGTCTTGCAGTGTACATAACGATATTTTAAAATGCCGAGGACTCAAGTTTAGACTTATACGAAGAGTTTCAGATGATGAGATTCCTATCCGAGCTTCACCCACTCCGCCCACGGAAACAGAATATGATCAAGGAGATCACATAGTTGCCAACTTTGAAGGAGAGCTTTTCTGAGGAAAGGTGATACAGAAGAGACTGACTGGACGGTGTAATTGTCAGCGCAATGGAAAAGAGTGGAAACAATTGGAAGGAATCTACAGAATAGCTATATAAGTTAGTTCTTCTCAATAACGAAGTTCAGTGTGAAAATACAAAGAACTGAAACCCGGCTCAATTTTGTATCAAAAAGAAGTTTTGTTTCGTATTGATCCTCCCAAAATAATTAAAAATAGAGGACCTTTTAAAGTTGTTCAATTAGACTAATTAAAGATATAAAAATTCAGACTGATTTGCTTAAGAAGTAGAAAAAAGTATTCATATTTCACGTTACATCCAGTTTGCTTTTCCCAACCTAAATGTATAATTTACTCTATTTAAATCTTTTAACCCTTTCATTGAAAACAGTAAAAATGGTTTTAAATGCACAGTATATGGTTTGAGTTTGTGATATTTCTTTCTCCCATGCATTTCTAACTCAAAAAGAGCTTGTCACAAAGTCACCCCCAGCTGGGGGGTGAGTTTGTGACAACTTTTTACACTAATTATTAAAAAACGATTGAGGCAACGAGATTTATATATATACAGTTTTGTAGAGGAAGGATGGGGTAACCCAAATCACCGTCTATAAAGTAGGAGTAACGAAAAATATTAATATAACAGCTTGGAAACCTCAAATTCTGTCACAAAGTCACCCCGGTTTACGGTATAGTAAAAGATCGTGCAAAACCGTTTTTAAATAAGCTTACCTACAAATCTCATTCTACCTTTCACTAGTGAATTGAAAAACTAAAATTCATATCTTAAAAGTAGTGCCAAGGCAGCCATCTTGTCGAAAGCCTAGTGCCGTGATTTCCGGTTTTACCCAATATTTTCTTGTGGATAACGTTATAGTAAAACAGAATATAGGCATCTTCATGGGTTTATCCTCATCAGCACTATTGGCCGAAATAGATATGCAATTCATTGAAAATAAAGTTTTCACTCAGTATCAAAATAATGTTATTTTTCCAGAGGTATGTGGATGATATTTTTATAATAATAAATAAAAAAGAAGAAAAAGAAAAAATGGAAATATTGCAACAAGTTAACTCGATACACGAAAATATTCAGTTTACTTCGGAAGAGCAAAGTGAGGACGGACAAATAACCTTTCTTGGATATGCTCATCCAAAATAAAGAACGAGATGTAATTATGACTTCATATAAAAAACCAAATCCAATAGATAAGGTAATATCATTCAATTCTTCAACCCCAATTCAAGTCAAAAGAAATATCATAAATATGAAAGTTCAAAAAGCATTCAATATTTGTAATTTGCAAAATAACTTTCAGGAACAAATAATGAAAATAAAGACTAGTTTCCATAAAATCGGTTAACTTTTAGGATTTATAAATAGAACTCTTACTCAAGCCTTAGATTATATTGATATTTACAAGCCAAAAGATAAAACGAATAATAGAACTTCATCAATATACGCCACATATCCCTACCATCCCATTTTACATAGGCAAATAAGGAAAATTATGGAAGGAACAGACATAATAATAGGTTATACTTTGAGTAACAAAATAAAAATATCTAAACCTTACAATAAATTCAATACAACACCTTTACAACAAAAAAGATGTATTTATATGATAAAATGTATTAATAAAAACTGTTACTATATCGGCAATAGCGGAAAAACTTTAAAAGAAAGATTATCATGCCACAAAAACAGATACAACCGAAGCATCGTTTATTTCCAATCACAATTATTACACAGGACATGAAGTTGATTTCACACAAGCTATAATATTAGGAAAAGAAAAAAACAAAAGTGGAAGAGAGGCTATGGAATCCAATTTCATCTCGTTACTAAAGTCATAAATACTTGTCTACCAAATGTGAATATTAAAAAAAAATTTAGATAATTACAGGTTCAAGGAGTACAGAAAGGAGAAAAGAAAGAAACTGAAAAATACATTCTCCAAGGACAAACAACGTATGGAAGAAGTAGACAAAATGGAAAAGCAAACGACAGAGGATACTCCTTATGAAGACCCCAAAGAAGGACTTACAGCAGGCGATAGGAAGTTTATCTCCTTGAAAAATTCTCTGATAGAGGGACCATAGATGCGAGGAAGTGCTTTTTAATAATCACATGTTCTATAATTTTTAAATCTCAATTGCATATAAACAGAGATTCTTTCTCAATGCAATTTAAGATTGAAAAGGGATCGCTGTGCAAAGGATCCGAAAGCTCTCATCAAGACCGACAATGTAATGTGAACTGCAATTTTTTTTAAATGTTTTTAAATACAATTTTTTAGAAGGATATAGTGTGTTTTTATTATTGCGTTTTAGAAATATAGAATTTTAAATTACAACATACGTTAAATTGATTTTTAAAAGATTTTAATTAACATTTACCGCCAACTTTATTGGAACAATTCAGAAACCGCATTAACCCAACCTTTAAATAATAGATTAAATAAAATTAATAGCTCAAATTTGAGTTACGGTGACTTTTTTTTTTTTTATTGTCCCCAGGGTTTTCTTTCGTTGTCCTTTAATTCTTGGAGGACGTTGTTGACGTCATTATTAACGAAGAGTTGTGTGTTTGTTTTTTAAGGTTACAGCTGAGATGTGAAGCATCTCCATTTTGACAATTTTTGGCTGTCATTCCATAGACTTTATAGCTTTAATTTGATATTAAATTGAAATTTTCTATTAATTAGTTTTTAATATGATTTCTATTTAAAATTATGCATTAATTTAGACCTATTACGATCTTACTTGTTTTTATGATTTTTAGCCTGCTCTACAAAGAAAGTGAGGATTATCAAATCAATCAATTTAGAATATATCAGTGTGTTCCTCCTAACAATGTTTAAACTACTGGATGGTCTTGCATGCCTATTTAAGGACAAGAGATAACGATCTATGTTTTACAATTTTTCAATTTTTGCTGTTCATATTGGATAAACAAATAAACGGAGTTTTTTCGTTTGTACAGTATTCACAATTTAAAAATAACAATAATAAAAAAAAATCTTAAACAGCATAGTTTGGTCCTGAAGGAGTAGTGAGACATGATACTGTATAGGTCCTTTTTTTGAGGGATTTCCTCACTCCGGGATGAGACATTATCTCGATATTTCGGCCCGGTGCCTCGGTTCTTCTTAGAAAGAAGGCCCGAGGCACTGGGCCGAAATCTCATCCCGGAGTGAGGAAATTTGAGTCAAGTATTTTAAGCATTTTAAGTCAAGTAGCCTTTAAGTTCCTCACGAAGTTCTTGTATTTTTTTTTCTAAATTGCATGCTATCTTATCTTTATTTTTTTTAAAGTTATTTCAAAATTAAATAAAATAATTTTATAATTATATAATTTTTTAATTTTTACAAATTTAAATTAAATTTAAGACATGTGGACTTAATATTACAATGACAGGTTATTACTAAGAAACTTTTAGACTTTGTTTTTTTTAAATAAAATATTTTTTTCTTTATTTTCTTTATTCTGTATTTTCTTGGGTTAAGTTTTAACCATTGAATAGATCTTCTTGAGTATTGACATGCATTTTATGGATAACGATCTCTCTTTTCATGAAACTTTCTGATGAAGGTGACAAGAATTTCCCAGAAACTCAACCAAAGATTCTCTCTCTTTAGGCAAATAGATTTATTTTTTTACTTCTAAAAACTTTATTTAACTTACTTCGTAAGTTAATTTAGTCAGACACAACCCGTTTGCTTTTAGTGATTCAATTAACATTAATTAGTGTTAATTAGTTAATGACTTTAAGTTTAATTGAATTTGGGTTACAAAAGGTAAGAATTTTCAGATTTCATCAACTTTAAAGAATGGAAAGTTTAAAGTGCTGTTATTGTAATCAGGACCGGATTAAGCCCTTCAGTGGCCCTAAGCACTTAAAAGATTATAGTGCTCCTATATATATGTAAATTCAAAATATAAATAATAATAATAATAAACCATAACATAAAATTTTGTTTTTTGAAATGAAAAAACTTACAATAATATGGAAAAATTTTGTCTCAGAATTTCTAAACTGAAAAGTGGAGTTGCTGGAAGAGCGGTATAAATTAGTAGTGTAAGCGGGACTCGAACCAGCAAAGTAGCGTATGGATACAGGCAGCCCCCCCCCCCCTATGTAGGGGGTGCTGATACAGGCCGCCTTGTGTCACGTGCTGAAATAAACTTAATCACTACCACCACCAAGTGAGATAACTCACGATGTCCCAGCACCCCCTACATAAGATATATATATATTATATATATTATTTATTTACGGAAAGTTTGTATTTTTATGCAACTATGATTGTATTTTTTTTTTTTTTATAATAACAATGTCTGTGTGAACACAAATTTTAATATGTAATTGTAACTTTTATTTATTAGATAATAAAATTTAACTATTGTAACAAAAGGAATATTGACTTCTTTAATCATACAATAATATACATTTCTGACAATGATGCAATTCAAAATTGTCAAATAAATATAAAATAGTGTACTGTATTAGCAAAGCTTGTGTAAAATCTATTAAGTATGTTTCGGTTTTAGTTTTAAAATATGAAATTAAATAATCAGTTTTTACAAAACCTGCATCTATTCACTGATTCACTGATTCCAGTTTGAATTCGTCTTTAATTTCCTATTTGTGATTTCGAAATGTATTCACATTTTTAAGATACCATTTTTTTTTTTCAAATAAAAAAAAAAAGATCCAAGTTTTCAAAATGTGCATTTTGATAATTATGTAAGTGTTTGTTTCAATTTCGAAGTTACTTTCGTTTAGAGATCTAAATATTTATTTTTCTGAAAATTGATAAAAAAAATTAATCTAATTTTTTTATAAATTGAAAAATAATTATATCATTTTAATAATTGAAATTATATTTAACGACATAATTTAAAAGAGAAAAAAACTCGGATGTGAATTGCAGAAAAAAGAAAAGAAATTGCCTTCAAGAATCGATGGGTAGGACGACAACTCGTGACGTCACAGATCAGTGTCAAGGCTTTCTTATGTAGGGGGTGCTGGTTGTCCTCACCATTACCGCCAAGGCACCACGTACAAAAATGTACACGGAGACATTACCACCACCACTTAAATTGATGGTATGAAATACAAACTCAGTTATCACCACCAATCCACCACTATGTAATAAATAAAAATCATAAAATACATGCATGGTCAAAAGCAGAACTAAACACCGTTTGGACATTTTTACGAGTTTCACGACATTTCAAAGCACCACCAGTCCATAAAATTCTAAACATTAATTACATTATTTATTGTGAATTTTCGTGAAAATTGAAAGGAGAGAGAGAGAGAAAAAGACATATAAAGTTACAATAAGCACTGTGTTGTTGGCACTCGGGGCGCTCATTGAGCTATTGAGCCCCGCTAACTCCGTGGACGGAGAGTGAACGGGTCAGCCGACAAGAACGATCACGTGAGCCTCCGTGGACCGTGTGTCAGTTACCAGATTCTAATTTTGTTGTATTCCCAAGATTAATGTATATCATTAACCTCTATTATTACTATTTTATTATTATCATTTTTTATTATTGCAATTTTTTCTGCAATTTTTTTCATTTATTACGGTACCCTCTTTTTGTGGACTATGCTTCCGCTGCACCAATTGCAGTTTTGTACCATATGATCCGTAGTAAATCCGACAATGAAAAATTTCTGTGGTGCTTCTCCCCCCATTTTTCCTTGATTCCCTAAGTATGTGCTTATTTTGCATAATGGCTAATTCGACTCTCATTGTAATGATTGATAATTATAATTTGAAGAGACATTTTTCTCTTTATGATTTTTTAATAACTTTAAAATTAAAATGAAATTTTAAAGAATATAGGCTTAAGTTCTTTCAGTTGTGATGTAATCAAATTCACGATAAACCTAACTCGGAATTTTCTATAAATGGCACTTCTCTAAAATTACAGAAATTCAGTTAAAACTAATCAAAGCTTCATTGGCGGGTTAAGGGAGATGCTGACTGGGCTACAGCCAGGGATCCCAATATTTTCGGGGCCCCCAAATTATGTCATTAAAAAAAGTAATACAATTAAAAAGTTAACGAGGAATTCGTCTGGGTAACATCGTTTACGTTACATTCGAGTTTATACATTTGCTCAATTGCAATTATTGCAATAGTCACATTTAAACTGCGCGCATATACAGTCAGTGCTTTCGATAGTGTGTCAAGTACGCCGCTTAAAAACCCAATTTCTTTTTTTTTTTTTTCTTTGAGTTCTCCAATTTTATTAGCACTTTGTGTTATGTACCAATTACGTATATCTCACTAGAATATGATCCCTTTTCACTAGGAAACAGAAATCAAATTGAAGGGCCCCGACCAAATTTTCAGCCAGGGGTTCCATGCAAGCTTGATCCGCCACTGTAAAGCTTAAAAACTATAAAATAAATAATGTTTTTGTTATTCCTTCAATTTTTAAATCTAATTTTTAATATTTGTTTTATTAGAATCCAATTTATAACATTAGAAATTTGATTTTGTAAATTCATTAATTCTTTTATGATAACTCTTATTTCAAATGATTTCTCGAATAACAGTTAAAAAGAAATTTCGTCACTAAATTAAATGAAAAGAGCATTTATTTCTTTCTTGTAAATTAATTGCTTATTTAATAAACCTCTTTCAACTGCAAGAAATTCGTCAACAGATTAACTTGAGGGAAATTACATATTTATGTCGTAATTAAGATTCATCAATATTTCAGCCAATGGTGATTGGTATCCATGGAAAGAACTGAACTACAATGAAAATCATTTTAGTTCCCTCTTTCTTCATTAATTTAAATTCAAAGATCTACGAAAATATTTTTCATAGATCCATTAATTTTGTTTTTTTTATTGATTGTTAAGTCTAAAAATGAAATAATTAATTTGTGAGTAGAAATTTTAAGGGGTTATCATATGGATCTTTTAAATTTCGTTACTTAAAAATTGAACTACAAAAAAGTAATTTTAATGTTTTGTTGTTAAGAATACATAAGATATCATAACCTCTTATATAAATAGTTAGCTTTTCTTTACTAGAAATCAATTTAAACAATGTTTGTGTGAAAAGAAAAGAAAATTCACGAAGGAAAGAGGTCACATTAAGGAAGATAGAAGAGAGAGGGTATTAAATGAAAATTAAAAATTAAAAGTTCTTTATCTTTTCAAAAAAAAAAAAAATAGGATTGTTTTAGGAGTAAAAACTGTAAAAAGACTAAATGTTTCTTCTAAAATACACTAATTTAATCGCTAATTAGAAAAAGTATCTATAATAAATAAATAAATAAATGAATGAATAAAAATGCACCTTTATTTTATTTCAAAACTTTATTCGACAAACAAATGGTTGTATGAATTTAGAAATATTACTACAGTATGAAATAAAATATTGCACATGATATTATTTAAAAATTTTTTATAAACTTGCTGTTATAAAGAAAAATATATTTGTAACGTTACCGCCAAGAAGAATCAGTAATGATGAAATAACCTTTTATTCCTTTACTAATATAATATTAAAGGAATATTAAAATACTACAACAAATAAGAACAATCACACATAAAATAAATAATGGAAAGCAGCACAGCCTTGTTCTAACATATTTACTGGAAAGAAAAGATTTTATTTAATGTTAACAACAGTGATATTCAAGATATTTCGCAACCTACAAAATGTAATATCAATTAATGAAATGGATTAATTTTGCCAAGAATACTTTTTGTAATTTTAATCTCTAAAATTTTACACTTACTGTTATATTCATAATGTTCTATAAGTAATATAAAAACCAAAATGATACAAATCCATAAGGTTATGATAACAGTATAAATTGTTATACAAATCTATTAGTGTATACCGTAGTTGGGTGAATTTGTTTCATTAGAACATTGCATTACGGCATTTTGGTGAAATAAGTTCGCATTATAGACTTTACAGAAATAAGTTTACATTATCAGGAGTGAAAAGAAATAATATAATATGTTCAATTACTACGGATCGTTGATAGCGATTCCTCTCTTCAGCTGTTATTGTGGTGGATAACTTGAGAACAATAAGTTCTCATAACTTGAAATCCTCAATAACTTTAGTAACAAATAAAAAAAAAGAATTTGTCGTTCTTTATATTCGTCAGAGAAGCTGTTCTTTCTTATTATTTCCATTTTAGTTTCTTCGTGGCCTTTACGTGTTACTTGTGGTTATTAATCACGGATATCGACACAATAACAAAAGACTGAAGCCGAAACCGCCAAGATTGCGGATTGCGTGAACTGACGAAGATTTATTTACTTACTTACATTTGAGAAAAGATAAAAGTCTTGAACAAACAACCAATAAATTACTACTAATTAATTACAAGAAGGAAAATTTATATTTTATACATGTTCACAGATACGAAATAACAGTTAATCGAAAATACGACGCTGTTAGAAAAAGAGATAAGAACAGTAGAAGAAAATAAGGACATTAACAATTCGCAATCTATCAAAATAGAAAAAGGAAATGGAAGAAAGAACACAAAACTAACTCATTGATTTCTAAAATTATTGAATTCTATTGTTGTAGTTTTTTTGCCATAAATCTAGTTTAAATATTTTTTTTTTTATACTTTATAGTAAAAAAAATTAACAATTCCAATAAAGTATAAAAAATTTTGTATAATTAAAAAAAACAAAAAATTATGGTGTAATTAAAAGTTTATCTTTATTAAAATTTATCATTGAAGTATTATCACCCGAATACGTAAAGAACTGTATTCCTGTAATACTTAATAAATAAATAAAAACTGATCATTGTTACTATAAATAAGGCAATAACTATATAGAGAAGCATCCAAGCATCCTATCTAACTATTCAGTTTCGGACAAATAATAATACATGAACCCATCACAAGCAGAATGGTTAAAGTCAGTAATTTTTTTTTTTTTTTTTGATTTACATTACTTTTTACTGGAGCTTAAAGAATTCTTTATTACGACGCAAACAGGTTGATTCCAATTTAAATACCAGAATGATAAATTGCAGTTCTTTTCTTCGTAGGAAGAACGAGGGAAAAATTTAGTTGGACATGATTAATAGATTGAAATTAAATATCTTCATAATTTAATTGAATACAGAGTTTAACCTCTCCTTTTTGACCATTAATTTCTCAAAGCTTTTATTATTTTTTTCTTAAGTTTAAATAAAAAGATAAGCCTAAACTTGGAAGTCTCTGGGAACTTTAGTTCCCTTTTAATGAGGAAACCGTCTTCAGCAACTTTAGCAATAAATTATGAACATTAATAATGAATGACTATCGAAGTCATTTTATTTAATTCACTTTATTTATATGAATTAATCGAGGTTGTAGATTTTTAAAGAATTTATCGTTTTTCCCAACTAATTTTTTTTAATTAGCTGATGAATGAACTCAAAAAATAGCATTCACTCAAGTTCAATTATTCCCAGAAACATAAACTGCAATAATCAGTTGCACATTCTTTTATCAAGAAACACTTTTTTCAGATATATACAAATGCCTGAAATTTAATGTTATTGCAATGGAATTAATTTCGCTCATTTGTCAAAGAACAAAAACAAATTGGTCAGAACTAAGTTGTGGCTCAAGATATTCTTTACTTCAAAAAGTATTAAATATTAAATATTTGATAAATAACGATCAAAGTGGATTTATGAAATTACACTTTTCAGAGTTGGCGATATTTAATTCCATGTAATAAAAACATTAATCAAAAATTTATTAATGAACCCTAAATGAAAATATATTTACATATTTTTTTCTACATACTCACATTCTAGAACATAATTACATTATATAAACAATCAATATGATATAAAATAATTCAAACCAAACTCATCTTCTTTCTTTCCTATCAAATCTATATTTCATCCTAGTTAAAGGATTTCTTCAGGATTAGTAATATAGCACGTTTGTTTATGATTTACTTTGTTACTTTCGATTATGTTGCTAGAGAGAGAAGGAGTTTCTCTTTCTTTTTATTTTGTTTTGTGATTTTATTTACAATCCTGAAGAAATCCTGAAGAAGAGCCGGGATACCTAGAGTTTCGCACCTCCTTGAGCATGTTATCGGTGGAGTTTGGCTGGCTGATGAGCACTAATAAGTGCGAAACGGTCCGTCCCAGTCTCTTCACGATGACAGCTCGGGGTGCGAATCCTTTGCGTAAATTGTGCGTGTCATTTGTGTTCCTAGATAGTTCACTCCGCACGTTAAAGAAAGATTAATAATTTCTATTTACAGCGTATTTCTTATTTAATGCTGCTATTAAATTCCTTTTGTGCTTTGCGAGTTGCAGGCCAAGGAAGTATTGTATTTTCTCATTTTATTAATTTTTATTTTGTATTTCTTTGGGGAAGAGGTCCCGCTCTTGGGAGCAAGAGCCGGGATATCTAGAGTTTCGCACCTCCTTGAGCATGTTATCGGTGGAGTTTGGCTAGCTGATGAGCACTAATAAGTGCGAAACGGTCCGTTCCAGTCTCTTCACGATGACAGCTAGGGATGCGAATCCTTTGCGTAGTTTGTGCGTGTCATTTGTGTTCCTAGATAGTTCACTCCGCACGTTAAAGAAAGATTAATAATATATGTAAGTTATTATGAATCAATATGAATAATTACTTCTCGTATTTGCAAGTGTAGCCTCATATTTTTAATAATTATATTTGCATATTTACTATTAACACATCAACTTATAACTTGCAAATGTGTTTATTCCGTAATGAAAAAAGAAATCTAAAATGTTTATAGAAACATGAAATTATCTGTAGAAATTCATAGGTCATCTTTTATCATGTCCCATTCGCTCCTTGGCAAAGTTGAAATAATTTAGGCAACCAATTTGACATCGCCATCAGATGCCTCGGAATTGCTTGAATAAGGCAATTTGTGTTCTATCCTTGTCTTCGTGCGATTTTATCTAAAAGACCAATTTCTTTTCGGTTTTAAATCTAGGATTAAAAGAACTGTAAGAACTGTAAAAGAGGATGAACTCGTTTCGAAGAATTATTCTACAGAAAAACAGAAAAAAGACGTCAGCTAATAACAAATCAAGGAGAAAGGAGCTAAATATCGAAAATTACCGTATGAAAAAAATAGTAAAGTTGTATCTCTTTTAGCTTATTTTATAAATTCTACATTAAACCTATTCCATTAATTTCTAATATTTATGAATGTTTTCTCTTTCCTCTTCTTTTTTAAGAAAAAATCCAGATATCTAGTTTAAGGGAACTTAATCTCTTATTGATAGTTATAGCTAAGACTAAAGGAACAGCCATCAATTATTTGTGGTATTTCTTCATAAATTTAAACCCAATATCTTAGTGATCGAGTTCAAGGCCTCAAATAAATAAGGTCTTATAAATAAATAAGATTTGAAAGATTGTACTTTAAATAATTCGTTATCAATATTTTCAGAGAAACTTTTATGATTTTTTTTAACTTAACCAAAGTTACTTCAAACTCCTTGAATCTCGCTAAGAAATCTAGCATGAAGCATCAAATGTTCTCTAATGTCAAGAAAAAGGTCAATGAATCTGTTCGAGATTCATTACAAGGTTTTCAGAAAATTTAGAGAAAGAATAATAATTTCATGTAACAAATATATTTTTTTTTTTTTATAAATAGCGATCCATGGCTTTAAAACAAAATTTAAAGGAGGGTCATTTTCAAACCAAACTGAAACCCGTATAAATTTGTTTAAGCTGAATAATGTCATTCATCGCAGATATTATTATTTAATTTGATACGGTAGCCACAACTTGAGTTACAATCTTTCATAACGGCAGAAGTTGTAAGACTTTTCTTGAGCTTCTTAAACAAAATCTTCCATAAAGATTTTATGAAACCAAACCATTTCTGTTAATGATCAGTTGAAGCAGTTAATGTCTTGCTATTCTACTTGAACATTGTTCTTTGTTGTCTGTTCGTATCCTTAGAAATAATAATGCAATATACCAAAAAACAAACAGAATAATGAGAGAAGAAATAAGTTGCAAAAGAACTGAAAACTAGGTCAATTTAAATACAAAATGTATATAAAGTAAATAAATAATGTATACTAAGAAATTAGTAGACAATTAAAAAAATGGATGAAAAATGCAATGGCTTAAATTTCTTTTTAAGCTATTGTGCTATAGGTAAGTGAGGCTTATCAAATCAGTCAGTCTGTGTGTGTGTGTTCCTTTCTTAATAACTTTTAAACCGCTGGATGGATCTTCTTGAAATTTGGTATGCATATTCGAGGACTAAAGACGATGTAACTATTTTATTTGACATCTGTTCCAAATCGGTTCTTGTTGATAAATCACAACGAGAAGACGACAAAAAATTAAATAGCAGTGGAAATTATATGGATTTCAATTAATTTTCTTTTAATGTTTCATTGTTTTAAACAATCAATGTTAATTCTTAATCCAATAATTTGAGCTAGGACGATACGATTCAAAATTAATTTTAAATAAAGAGTAAATTTAATTCATTTCCTTCACAAAATGGAAAATCTGCTCTATTTGTATTCAGTACATTTTATAATTTCGATACAAATACAATCATTTCGTTTTTGTCATTTTCACGACTTTAGAAAAAACAAAAAACAAAAAGAATTTTAAGAAATAGCATTGTAAGGAAGTAGGTTTTAAGAACTTTAACTTTACATAAATATATCAACTTTTACATTTATATATTTTACATGTAACTTATTTGAATTATTTTGGAAAGATAGAGCACTTTTTAACGTTTTTGATTACAAATGTAATTCCAAAACTTACAAAAACAAAACTCATATCTCCATAAATGTAAGCTTTAAAAATACAAATCTAATCTCGGTTGTTTGTCATCAAATTTATTATTCAAAAGCTAGAACTCAACTAAAGAGTACAAAAAAAACAAAAACGGAAAGAGCAAACATAAGAAGGAAGAAAACAAAGAGGATAAGAAGACTTAAAATATACAGATTCTTACTCTCATGCAACTTGCATGGGTAATCGGAAAGTTTTACATTATTTTTTCATATTTTTTAAAATATTAATTTTTAATACATCAAATTTAATATATTTTTATATATTATTGTTTACATTAATTAAATTTTATGAGTGAATTATAGAAGTATGCATAATCAAACAAATTATCCTTATTACGTTTTAATATTATTTTGATATTGCTTTATCTGAAGTCTTATTTTTAGTCGATATTATCTAAGGTTAGCAAAAACCAAATAGCAATCTTGCAGTTGTTCACTTTTTACGTTAATTATATAAATGACGAAAAAATAATGAATGAAAACTTTATTCAACTTTAAGTCGAATCAACCGCAACTGCATCGCAAAAACATAATCGAGATCATTCAAAAAGATTTATCTACACGAAACTGCCTATTTAAAGTAAGTATGATATTTTTCGCCTTTCAAATAGAAGAATTGATTTTGATTTATCATCAGATAAGACAAAGGAGAAACATACGCAACAAAAATCAAAGTAACTGTTAGAATAATCAAAATATTAATTTAATAAAAAGAGATAAAACAGTTTTGAATTAAAAGTCTGTTAAAATTCTTTCTGTTCCATTAACATATAAATTTGATTTAACTTAATATACATACATTCACATAAAAGCATAATATTGTAGTTCAATTACAACTTAATTTTAAAATAGTCATTTTCTAAAAACAATAAAGCTAATGAAAATAATTTATATTCTTCATTAGAAAGTGTGATTTTTAAATAATATATATATGCTTAGCAAAGATTGTTCAATATTGGCAGCAGACAGTAGGGGAGACTGGGGTCAATTGTAACATTTTTCACTAATTTTTTTTTTCAAGAAAATAATCGGACCTATACAGAAATGAAAATTATGTAAGGTTTCTTCAACATTAGGTGGACTTACACAAAAATTGACAACTCGTCAAACCGATATAAAAGTGACAAAAAATATGTTTATATGGATACATTACAACTGTTACATTTAATCGGGGGCAATTGTAACAGTAGTATGGGGCAATTGTAACAGATAGCTGGAGGAAATGTAATTGAGATAATATAGTATACCAAGGTTACTTTTTGTTTACAATGTTCTATATTTCAATCATCATCATCAGAATCACAATTTTGGCAGTAATATACTGCTTCACCAGGAGTGCAATCTTCACGTGCCCATTCGGAGCAATACCGGCACTGAACCCATTTCTCATTGGGTTTGCTGCTTCTGTAATCTTCACAGAACACTAAGCAAAATGTTTCTTCCTCTTCATCTGAGGAATCTATTGCAGCCTGATTACTAGTCTTAGTCTTCTTGCAGAGCTGTTTTGATGAGTCTTTTTTCTTTGGCCGTCCCTTAGGCTTTCCGTTTTGGCATGTAGATATCCCTACTTGCAGTGCTCTTGATATTGTTGCTTTTGTTTTTGTATATTATAATTATATAATTATAATGACTTCAATAGGGTTTTAAGTAAATATGAGTTGGGCTCATGGAAATAAAATGAGTAGGATAATATTTAATATTTTTTAATTAATCATGTATTTATATCTTTATTTATTCATCAGGCTTTGCAACATTTCATTTCATATTATTTTTCCACTTTAAACTGTAATTTAATGTTTATTTAATTGAATTATTTAATTTAATTTTTAAAATGTAGACCTATCTATACAGAATATTGGCCTAAAAATAAAAATATAAAGAATGGGCTCAATTGTAATGCTGTTACAATTGTCCCCATCAGCAATGTTACAGTCGTCCCCAACAGCTCAATTCACATGTGGTGTTCAATTATTTAGCCCAGGATACAACCATAGCGTATTTTGTGACATAGAAATGTAGCATTTCTATCTGCCTTCTTCATATATAATTGTCACATTTTTATCTCTAATACATTTGGTTGCAGTTGATAATTAGTAAGACTAAGGAAACTTACTTTTAGCAGTAAAAACCATGTTTTTGTAATTATCTTCAGAACAAATTGAATGGCCGATGTCTTTTTTCAGTGAATCATTCTTGAATATAAGACGAATCCCCATGCCAAAAATTGGGATTTAATGAAAGTTTGCTCAGGCTACAGAGCGCTTATTACAATTGACCCCAGTCTCCCCTAATAGATGATGAAATTAATTTCCAAAGAAAATACTACTTAATAAAGCATTGGTAAGAATAAATAACATAAAATTCATAGTGATAATGTCCAAAACAGATTTTATTAAGGATAAAAGGATTTCAAAATTTGACTTAAAATTCTTTTGAAAAAAATTCGATCCAAATTTGTGAAAAAAAAAATCTTAGCAATTTCGAGATAAATACTTCCTTAATGAAATATAGGCTATACATTTAAGAATTTCTTTTCAAATTTCTTTTTCTTTTAAGTTTCTTTTCTATTTAATAAATAAAAATAACATTTTTTTTAAATGTATTTTTTTTTAATTTCTTTCAAATATTAATATTTTAGTTATTAAATATTATGATAAGTCAAACACTAATTTAAAATATATATATAAAACAAATATACCGTACATATATGTAGTTCTACATATGTTTAAGATATATGTAAAACGAATTTAAAATATATATATATATATATATATATATATATATATATATATATATATATATATATATATATATATTTGTGTGTTTGTGTATCAAAACGAATGTACGTATGTTGAAATAAATCTGCCACTTATATACTAATTTTTTTTTTAATAATAAAGGCTTATTTGTAAATAGTTCAACTACGTAACTGCACGATAGTAGGCTACATTTTCGTATCACTTTATGTTTTTATCATTCTTAGATTTCCTTTTCATTATGATCTAGGAGATTTGACTAGAAACAAAGTGTAAATTATGCTTAAAATCCTGTTGGTTTTTTTTCTTGTGCTGATTCAGTTTGTCATTTCAAAATGATTAATTAGCTCATTAACAGCTCTGTACATTAATAAATTACTTTCATTGATTCCTGTGGTTCGTGACATCCCTTGTGAGAAATATTCGAAATTAAATCCAAGAAACAATAATGAAACATTTATTTCTTTTAGACAAGAATTTTTCGTTTGAGATAATGAATTTTAAAAAATTAACAACACCCCTTGGTCAAATCAATAAGTTGTAAATCCCCTAATGTTTGAACAGATTACTGGTAGTGAATAAATTATGGAGGTTCCTGGTTTTACTTTCTTCTTTAATGTTAGGGGACTTCTCCAGTTACAATTAACATGTAATTAGAATATATGGGAATCCAAATTTTCTGCATCATTCAAAAGTCAAATTAGTTACATCTTTAAAAGGAGTTCTCTATGAATTGTCCCTTCTTTCATGATTTAGCGCCACCGATTGTCTACAGCTTTTGTATGTTTTCACTGTATCATTTCAACGATAATTATGACCGTACAGCCATTGGAAAAATGAACGAGGGTCCAAATTATGAAAAGTTTGCCAGCTTTGGAATATCGATGCTGGTTAGATTTCAGAATATGGACTATGCACTAGACAGACGGTTCAAAATCAACCATTATTGTTTGCTTAAGCTTTAGAAGCACCACATTTGTTCCCACGGTCAACCTTGACTGTTACAGCGCAGAAATCGCCTTAATTGCAAAGCTCTCAACCTTTCTTGGTGTTTAGTTCGACAAGAAGGAATTGTGATATAAGATGACGTAGTGCATAAAAGGACTGTAGGCCAGGAAACTTCGAGTCTAATCCGCTTTATCCTCAATAGACCTTATTAGTAACTTATATAACAAGTGAACATATAATCACTGGAGATATTACACGGGTAACTTAATTTTTACTGTTAAGTTACTAATGTCATAACCTGAAAAGAAACAGGTTAATTTCAAGAAAAGAGAGGTGGAGGGGTATTAGTGTGGCAACTGTATCTCTGATTGATCACTTGTTTATCTGTATATGTCGCTTGGGGTCGAGAAGAGCTCCCAAAACTACATAAGATTTTTCCGAGGTGATTTACAGAAGAGTTTGTTTTCTTGGACAAGGCTTTGCATGAATATTTGGAAAGTGAAGATATCCAAAGAATAAACTCTATGAACAATTTTAACATCTGCAGGGCGACAAATTGCACGGCGTAAATTCATTTCCAGAATAAAATCATTGAACTGAAAGCTCCTTTGAGTGACAAATAGGAATGTTTCTGTACTGGCTTATTCAATTACTTTGTTAGGAATACTGTAAGTCCTACAGAGCAGTCAGAAGCAACTTAGAAACATTATGACCTAAACATATTTACCGAAACTACGTCATAACCTAAACATACTTTACTGAAACTACGTCATACTTAAATTATTTTATTTTATAAAATTTTGACTATATTCTGTCCAGAGTTTTGTGGCATTTGAAGAAATCCTCCCCCCTTAGCGCCGCCACGCCCACAAGAAATCAGTCGACCGCTAATCCTCGCTAATCCTACCATCGGCATGTCTTCTTCCTTTTTAATCTAAAGGGCCTTTTTCTACAAAGCTACGTTTTTTTAAAATGTTACCTTTACTTAATTTTTATTACAATTATTAAATTTTACATGTCAATCCATGCAAAAAGAGTCCAAACATGAAGCAATTGTGATAATTCTAAGCATTTTACTTGTCAGTGGGTTAAAATATAATGATATAAATGTATCGTTAGGTAATGTAAAAAGTAAAAAAAAAAAACTATTTAGGTCTATTTATTTTTTGGAGGGGGAAGGGGAGAATGGCCATGTACTTTCCTGAAAGCGCCACATATGCACTTGGAAGAGACGATTGGAACTACAAAAAATTGTTGTTCAACAATTGAAACTAAAATATTGTTGTGCATAATAACGCCACAGATTAACTGGGAGGGAAAAACTAGAACTATGGAGTGTAAAACAGGAGGGAGGAGAGGGGATGGGCAAACATTGTTTAAGGATACTTCTAAAGTTTTTCGGAATATCTATAGATTTTCGCTATAAATGTATATTTCTTACGATCACATGATTTTTTACGAACTGGGAAAGGTTTGAAGAGATAGGGTTGGGGAGAAAGGAGTGGGAAGTTGGGGATCTCGAATTACAAAATTCAAACATAAAATTACTTTGTACCTATTAAGTGATTTTTATTAGAACTGGGAAAGTTTCTAAGTGATCTCACAATTTCAATTTTTTCCTCATCCTTATCAGAACAACTCTTTTTAACGCTAGTTATTAAATAAAAGCAATCCAAGAATACTTCTTGTGGTTAATATTGAGTTTCCAAGTTTAAAACGAATTAGTAGTCTATGTGTATTTTGAAAAGAACATCTTCCAATTAATGTCCTTCGCATTCTTTAATATGTTAAATATTAAAAACCATTATTTCATTCTAATGTGAAGGAAGCTCTAAATAACTTAATTGTTTAATTATTCAAAAATACTTAACTATCGATATAAATTCCATAACAAACTCTAAAATCCATATACGATATTTCGAATGCATCTACTCGAACATTCTTCATCAGGTAGAATGTTCGAGTAGATGCATTCGAAATATCGTAAATGGATTTTGAAGTATAGGAATTTTAGAGTTTGTTATGGAATTAATTGTTTAATGTTTGATTGGAAGAACTGAAGATTTTTGTTTTTCTTGTTTTATTAATTATTTTCGTACTTTCCGTAGTTTATTGAAAATAACAATCTATTGGGAAAATACTTTAAATTGATTAAGCAATTCGGTTTTTAATAATTCTTACATTTAATTGATTATTATCCAATTTCACTTCCAACGAATTTTGAAAAACAATTACGTAATCATCTCAAAAATAAAAAGTAATCTTGCACTATCCCCATTTTAAATTAATCCATTACTTTTGAATATGCCTTAGTTTACTATTGAATGTTTAAACCATTAAATTATTGTGATTAAGAATTTCAATTTAATTCGCCGTATTTCAACTTATGAAGTGATTATAATATTATTTTTAACATGATTATAATGTGATTGTAATATTTGGAATTTGGGTCTTCAAGTCAGGAATGGTTTACTGTGTTAGCTAAGGTAACTATCTATTAATAAATGAGTAATGAATTAAAAAATGATTCTGAAATGAATTAATCCAATGTTAGTTTATTGTTATTGCCTACAATCTTTTTAAACTCTCAAAATGGTGGTGGTAGCGAAACCCAGGCTCTTCTGAGCTCCTGTTGGGTCTTTCATGGTCTGTTCCTGGGGATCTTTAACTCTAATCTCTTTAACCTTTGTTTACTTATTGATCCACATGCGAAGATGGAAATGAAGCGTAAACTCATGAAAAAAAGTCAAAATCGATATGAAAGATAACGTCTGTCAAGTATTTGAATCAAATAAAGATAAAATGAGTGTTGTAATACATATTTATCACTCTCTGCCCACTGCACAGGAAGGATTTCGCAGAACTCATCAACAAACCACCATTATCTCTGTGAAGTCACATTGAAACATGAAGACTGTTAATAGCATTTAATTATTTCGAATTCCGACTAGAGTTTGACATATTAACATTCTTGTATTGTCAAAACTGGAATAAGAAGTTGATTATCTAAGTTTAAATTCCTAGACATCGTCCGAATGCAAAAAATAATTGAAAAAAAAAAGTATTTTTTTTAATAAATTTTCTGACAATGTAATCCGTTTTCCTGTTTATTATATAAACTTTGGAAGCAATTTTTGGAATTAGGTTTCTTTTTTATTTTCTTGAACCAAACCTTGCTTTGAAAACATCTAGAATTGAAGAAACAAAAGTCAAAATCCATGTTCGAGAAACGCATGAAGGATATTGGATTGGCTTCTCTCTCTCAATAAGTTTGGTTTTGTTTTTTAATCTGTATTATTTCTCGAAGATATTTAAAAAATTAACAGATGCTCAATTAATATCTGTTGCCTATTTTTGTATTTTGTTGTTTTGTGGATCATAAGAACCTAAAAAAAACATTCTTATAAAACAATTCTCTATTTTTTTTTTCTTTTAACCATAAATCGTTAAACCTAAAGTGAACTATATTAAATTCTACAGTTTCTGATGGTTGAATGGAAATATTTTCCTGTGTTCAGATGCTGTAATATCAAATAAAATAACTTACAAGTTATCGAAAGTTAACAAAGTTAATATTAGTTAAAAATGTTACTTAAAATTATCAAATTTTTTATGTAAGGTATATGGCCCAAATATCGCCCATCTAAGAAAACCTGCCCGTATTCTTGTCATTTATCGTCTCAGTGGCTTCAAACAATTACAATATATCATATGAACCTTCTCTTACATGTTCCTGAACCAATTATAGATATAACTATTATTTTGTATTTTTTCCTCAATTTTTGTTCAGGCAAACCTCATATTTTGAATTTTGTGAAAGTGTTCCAAATATCGCCCACACCATTAAATACTTTGTTTTTTTGCACTTCTTTGCATTTTTTTGTTTTTTTCTTTATCTTTTCACAATTCTTTATGGGTGTTGCGAGCTTCTTTTGCTTTGGATCGTCTAAATTCAGCCCCTAGGACTTAGTTTCCTTTTGCAGAAAGAATTCATTAGAGCAATTGTGAATGGTGACCCACTCACAAGACTGGGACATTAAATGTTTGGGAAGCTTTCAGAAGGCCCATTTTTTAATTTTTTACAGCTGTGACAACTTCTCTGTCCCATGTCTTACGTTGAGACATCTGTAATAAACCAAAATAAAATACCGCACAGTGGGCGATATATGGAACAACGAGGTGGGCGATATTGGGCACTCTCTAGCTTCTCAATTTGGGGGACGCTACAGACAAACCGGCTACCTCTAACAAGTGACAGACATTATCAACAGATAGGTTATTTCTTTCACTACTTCACGATATTAGATGGTTGCAATGGCATGAATAATTCATAAGCTCAGCACTAAAAGAAACAGTAGGTTCATAACTTACCAGAACGAAAAAACTTCAAGAATTCATAAAAAATAAACGGGTTGAACTAACACCACCAAACGAACACAGCGTGCTAATGGAAGGAATGGCAAATTGTTTCCATCGGTTCCCGTGTGATAGCATCACTATCCCGTCCTACATCGCCCTGGGCGGTATTAGGAACCTGGGCGATATTTGGGCCATATACCTTAAATATCACAATGAGTTAGTTTTAAAGGAAAGAATTATCATTTTGTAATAAATTTATATATTATCAAATTATTCATTTTTCACTCTTCCGAAAATTTATGAAAAGTCATGGCAATTTATTTCTGTTTTCCTTTAAAATTGACAGTTAGCAGTAACTTGACTAGAAGAAATGTTGAATTCAATAATTTTAAGATTTTAGCACTTTTTTTAATTTAAAGGTTTCCGACTTGTTATTGAGATTTGTATAAAAAAACTTTTTAAAAAAATAGGGGAAAGTCGGGTAAGATGATATTTCTCCGACGCATTCATAGATAGGAGCACCTGTCCAAGCACTTTCTGAGATTCAGGTGATTAGTAGTTCACTGCGAAGTTCATTGCAAGGGATGTCGGGCCAGATTGTTTTGCGAGCAGTAGTGACTAAGATGTGTTTGTTTCCCGTGCGTTTGTAATTTTTGGACTTCACAGCGTAAGGAATTGCTCGACAACGTTAAGTTGTTTTTGCTCTTTCGTAAAATATTCTCAAAATACAACTCATAATGTAAAGAACCATGTGTGGTGTAGGTTGTTTACAACAAGCTACGGTAATGATAAATACGTTCTAAACCAAATTGGCGGCGTGGGGTAAGATTGCGAATGGCAGAGCGGGTAAGATGACGAGAAGTTTGCTTAGTTTGTCATCTTACCCAACATGTTTTTGAGTACCTTTTATGAATAGCTTTTGTCCTATTTTAAAAATTGGTTTTGAAACTGAATTTTAGTTGCAGTTATTTCTTTTATTTTATTTTAAATGCTCAGGTATGACTCTTTATCTATGAATGTTTTAGGTACTATAAACAACATGCCACGAAATTATAACATGTCACAAGGAAAAGTGACAGGAGAAACTGGGATAAGGAGACAATGAATGCATCTATTGCTGAAGTAAAAGATTAAACCTCAAGTGTAAATGCTGCGGCAAAGAAACATAACGTGCCAGAGCCAACACTAATGTTCTTCTAAATTTTTGATGTACCTAATTGTTCAAAGTTTTGTTTCATTATGCTGATGTATATATTAAATTAAATATAAGTTATATTAATATTTATATTTAATTAGTTGAAGTTTAATTTTTGTGATGATATATATTGTGATTACCGTGCTTGAAAAGAAAATTTTTAGTTAGAGAGTATTTACTAGTTTCTGCGGGATTAATGTGTGCGGTATGACAACGGACAAGATGGCGTAATGAAAAAGCCTGTAGCAGATCGTTCGATTTGAACGGAGATAAATATGCCTGGTATGTCTCGACGTTGACAGATAAAGGAGAGCGGGAATTTTGAAGAAGAAATGTCGCTGCCAAAACTAAAAGTACTAAAGAATAAGTTTGCAGTTGACGCAAGTAAATAAGAAATATTTATTATTCTTCTGAGGCCCTCCTAGACAAATGAACAACCGACGTCATCCACGGAAAGCGTAGATTTAAACCCGAACAGAACCGTAATAAATAATTGAGAAATCCAGGATAAGAAGACATAGTTATGACGAATGAAAGTATTTATTTTCCGGTTGCTGAGAGGATCGAATAAAGGAAGAATTCGACGGAAATCCCCATGCGAAGAATTCCGAAGATCGAACGTTTAAATAGGCTTAGCTATTTGAAACAGAAGAGAAATTAGCGCCAGTGGATCAAATGGATCCGAACTGATTTCATACAAGTGATTAGGAAAATTTGTGTGTGAATTAGTGAAACTAATTATGGCTTGTTTGGTCATCTAGTGTTAATTATAAATATCAACTGATAGTTGATAGAATAGTATTAATTATGTGTATAGTGCTTTCGAGACGAGTTATCATCGAGAGTCTGGATATGTAAGTACAGTTTCCTTTATTTTATGAATCGAGTATCCAAGGGATTGCTGATTTACAACAAGCCCAAAATATACAAGTAACATTATTAAAGTAGCAAAGATTAATTTTTCCACGTAGGGGAAAAACCATTGTTGAGTGATCTAACTTTAGTTTCTTCTATGAATGAAATAGTACATTAATGACAGATATGACTTAGATGTAAATACCATTCTATTCTGAAATTAAGTATCCTTGTAGGTTGCTTGTTAATATTTACATAGGAAGACATTAGTTTAATATTTTGAATTTAAGGTGTAGTATTAATGTCAAAAGTGACATTTGAAGATGAGATATATAATACTATGCTTTTGTACTACATATTATTATTCTAAGATTAAGAATAATCATCAAGGTTAAAGTTCATTAATAATTTGTAATTATTGAGTATTTCATATTTTGATATTTACATGTAAACTGATACATGCAAAGTTTTATAGATGGTACCATTAGGGATTAGTTACAGATGAACTGAGTTAATATATGATAACAAATGTTATTGTTCTTATAAAATAAATTATTGTAAAGTTAATTTTTCCTTTCATAAAGGTTATGGACTCAAGTAATAAATTATTTTAAAGTTTTTAATTTTCAATGCATTTGTTTCTTTACCTTGATGCGTGCTTGCTCTGAAAGTATATATTATACCCCAGCTATTTTTTTAGAGGGAAGACATTCATTCATATGTTTGCTTTTCCTTTTTGAGCACATTACGAGCAATCTGTTATTGTAATTTAACTGTTTCATCTTTGACTTTTCTAATTCATGCCACATGTTAGTAAGTGAAATTGTTTCTCTGCATTTTTAAAATAAAATGTTTCTATCTTAATGTATTACTTTTATCTGTTCGTCATCTTACCCACCCACCCTTAGTCATCTTACCCCTTAGGTGGGGTAAGATGACGAAAATTACTCTTTTTTTTTTTGGTGAAATATTTTTCATAATTCGAGAGGGTAAAACAGCGTTTCAAATTTTTTTATTAAACATAAAGGTTACAAGAAGTGTTCTTTCAAATTTCAGTGGTTTAAAAGCCACTTACTAAGCCGAGGGACAATCTCTGAAGCTTAAGTTCGTCATCTTACCCTATCTTACCCTACTTATTTCTAATGTTTCAAAAATTCATTCATTGAACTTCAATTGATGTGATTTGAATAAATGAAAACCTCGGCCTGTTTCATCCGAGTAAATCCCAAAAAGATTTAGAAAATTTCTTATTGGAATCGTCTATACTTGGACAAAAACCAAAATTTAAAAAAATCAAATTATACTTTTTTAATTTGAATTTTGAAAATGTTTAAGCTCATTAACAGAATGTCTTATTTTCATTAAAGACATTTTTTAATTTTTATCATTTATTGAGAAATGATTCTTTATTGTGTCTTTCTTCTTGTAGGTTCCAGATTTTAGGACTTTTTATTAGTACTTGGAAGATGTAATTTCTTTCTGAAGACGTCTGTGTCTAAATCCCCGAATTGTGGCTGTTCCGTTTAAAGTTAACGCCATGGGATCGTCAGTCTTTATCTCTTAGGATCTTCTTCGTCATTGGAATTCTGATCGTGTTGTCCCCGGATCCACACAGAATACTGTTGCTTTCATAGTTTGTTTTACCTTGTGAAGTTTGTACTGAAGCATTGCTAAGTATAAAAGCAAACCAGTATTTGGATCAGTGGATTTTATTTCAATGTGAATTGGAAACATTTGTATTGTTTTCTTTATTTGTGGAAATGTAAGTTTTACAGTTTTAACAATCGTTAATCAAAAAAAAGCAGCAAATGAAGCAATTAGACAATGTTAGTTAAAAATATTATAAAAAGCTAATTGCAAAATCTTAAGGTAGTTTGGGGGAAGTCGTCACATATAAGGGATTTTTTTTGTTAGGAGATTCAAAATTGAAGTGATGATATAATGAAAGCAATACACCATGCTTTGCAATATTTAATTGGTTATATATACTTATTAATTCCTTTCCCAGTAAGCAAACTATTAACAAACTTAATGTTAAATAAACGTATCTAATGTGTGGCATGTTCCCCCATATATTCGGGGAAGATGTCACCAGTTATGGGGTAAGATGCAACACCACAGTAAATACGAAAAATAAGCCAAACAGTTTAACATTACCAGTGAATTAACAATAACTATGGAGAAATAAACAAATCTGTAAACTGAATAATTTATTTTCTTAATTAGTTGGCTGAAACTAATAAGGGCACATATTGGAATTTTAGTCTACACAACATTTCACACAGTGCAAATTATCACCACTGCAATCTTCGTGCAACCATTTCTTGCATTTGATGCACTGAATCTTTTTTGAGCATAGAAGTATCTTTTACATACAGCACAAAAATCATCATCATAATTCTCATAAAAATTGTCCAGATGACAATTTTCATCCGGATGACTTTCTTCACGGGTATCCAGATGACTTTCTTCACTTGAAGAAGACAAACTTACATGTCTCTTTTTCTTCTGTTGTTGCGAAGGTTCTTTTTCTCTCTGGCCTTTTCCCGCATAGTTTTCCTCCTCTCTGATGCAGTTAAGACCTCTGCTGTTTGTTTTTTACGCCCTGTTGGTTTAGGTATAGGAATATGAATTGATTGGTTTTAGGGCTGATTGCTTTTAGACAGGAAATCGCATTTTCTGTGCTGGTGGAAGCAACTGATGGCGACAGTCCACTGCCATTAGCTCTGCTGGCGGAAGCAAGTGCTGGTGTAGATATGCTGCTACAATTGGCAACTGACGGTCCATTGCCTCGCGATCCGCTGGTGGAAGCAACTGCAGGTGTGGGCCTATTGGCACATGCTCCACCGGTGGAAGCAACTGCTGGTGTAGGTCTACGGTGACATGCAGGATCTGTATTATTGCTGGAGCCATCAGAGATAGCAAAGGCATGCTCTGGGATTGCTTGTGGGTTATAGAGGTAGCTGCAAAGAACTCAACACTACCGGTGATTTCTGAGCCATAAAACTATTGACCCAAATCACGGTAGCAATATACACAATATAAAATAGATTAACAATTTAAAGTTCATTTAATTTCTTTCTGAACCATGTTGCGTCTTCCCCCAAAAGGAAGATGCCAAATATGCTTATTTTCAAATGGCTGTAAGGTTATGGACGCTTCTGCTTGCCTTGTGTGCATAACAAAATGCTCAATTCACTTATATAGCTGATTTCTTATTTAAAACAAAACATCTATTCATGAACGTTAAATATGAACAACGAAATATTATAAGTGATGTACTCACCAGGTGAAACGCTCATGAGATCCAAAAATAACGGCGATGGAAGGCGATAAATTAAGATAAAAAAGCAATCCACTTGTACAATGAACTTCCACTCTTCACTCCAGAGGGTCAGTTTTGCCGTATGTCGACATATGAAATAACTAGCAACAAACTTGCTACTTCCCCCAACTTGTGTCTTTCCCCAAACTACCTTAAATAAAAATAACATTATGAATCCAAAGATGAACTCGCAAAATAATTAGGCTTCAACATTTTTCAGAGACTGCTACATAAACATGTGACTAAAAATCTGCAAAAAAAAGAATAAATAAAATAATATGAAAAGTTTCGCATTTATGAAAATTGAAGAATGAAAAATAAATACCGTCTCAATAAATTTAATAACTCAAATATCATTTATCATCTTTTTCTCCTGAAGCCGATCTACTGATTCGTATAAAAAAAAATCTTGAAATTTTTTTCAGACTTTACCAAAATGATTTGGCATTTAATCTCCTATTAGATTGAAATTTAAATCTAATTTTAATCTACGAAATAATTTTGACAATTATATAAACTATTGTTGTAATTTTTTTATTCCTGCTGTGCCTGCAAAGGAGTATTCATGAAATAACATCATGAAATAGCACATTTTTCAGCCATTTTAGACCACCTTAATCCCCCCACTTTATAAATAAAAATAAGCAGATGAGGAGGAGACCCCTCATATACAAAATGTGCCAAATGTACAGTTAATACCATTGAAATATAGTAATTAAAAATAAAAAAAATTGAAGTAAAAAAAATGCTTGTCACGTCAGACAGACAAGCATTTTGTTTGGTTTGGTTATTGCGCGTACTATAGATTTATCTCAAATCCAACTAAACCATTAAGATACAAAATAAAATCACATCTCCATTAACTTTTGAGAGTTCAAAAGTAATTCCCATTTTAATAGTTATTTTATTCTTAAATATGAAATTTATTGAGCATTTCTTGATTGAACAACAAGCGGCATATCTTCGAGAAATTGACCAAGAGTTTGATCTGAATTGATCTGAATCTTTTATACCCGGTACCATTCAAGTTCAGAAGCTGAATCCTGGTCAAACTGGAAGAAAAATCAAGAAAATTCAACCTATTGCGCCATCAACGTTGTGGCATGATCGCGGTTCAAAAGCGTCGTGAAATTGAATCGTCAAATTTGACTGTTTACCGGCTGAACTCATTGAGATCGGCCGATGGACACGAGTTGAGATTCCATTGAAAATAACAACGACAAGATTCATTCTCCAATATGTAAAATTCTATTATATACATCATGAATGGATGAACATTTCTATTAATACTGTAATTTAATTTAATTCATCGAATGAGACACGAATACAGTTTGAATCGCTGTCGAGTCACACAACATCATCAACAATTATGGCTATTTCGCGAGGTAATCTAATAAAATAATTAGTAATTTATAAAAAAATTACATTTTTTCTTAATACTAATTTTTAATGAAATACATGCATACATTGAGGAAACAATAACAGAAACTTAGTCATAACAATTACAAAAAAAAAATCATTAAAAACGCATATAAATTTGTAATCATAAATTATTTTCTTATCTTAAAATTAAAAATTATTGATTAGCTTTATTTATGAAGTAATAAAAAAATGGAGCCTACACACAAGAATAAAATTAGAAATTATATATTTAAAAAGAAAAGATTAGAAATATATAATAATCTCTAATTTTATTCTTATGTGTAACTTTACTTATTTTCCATTGATTTTCAGTGAAGACTTATTCATGTGCTGATCAAATCGTCGATCGAGCTCTTAATGCGGGAGAGGATCGACTTACTACGTATGACATATTACCACTTCTACAAACTTAGATCACAGAACTAATATTCAATTTTGCCATATTCGGATGGGTGCAATATAGAAAGATCATAATTGCGAGTTTTAACTGAACATGGTTTTCAGAAATGAAAGATCATAGCTACTTTGAAACAACTAGACGTTAGTCATTTTGAATAGATTAAATACACTGGTGGAAAATGAAAAAGGAACACCCGTAAGAAAGTGAATGGGAAACACCGTTTTTATGTACCACACCGTAAATGCGATGATTAAATGCGATGATCAAAAGCGAAATGCTGTGGAAGAATTAGTAATAGAATACTGGCCATGGGCAATCCGAGTCCCTATCAACAGTTGCTAACCTGCCGTAAAGAGTGGTCAGCTGTTTCGAGCATCATACTGCACGCCAAAGT
Organism: Thereuonema tuberculata; assembly: GCA_023159025.1. NCBI lineage: Eukaryota > Metazoa > Arthropoda > Chilopoda > Scutigeromorpha > Scutigeridae > Thereuonema > Thereuonema tuberculata. The sequence continues at coordinate 131,917,484 of JAFIDM010012231.1, read as the reverse complement.
GGTGGTGAGCCTTGTAGACATACCAGGACGGCTTAGGAGAGCACAGTTTATGCAGTTCACGGAGTTCAAGCAAGGTCGTATTGTGGGTCTGCCGGAGGCTGGGTGGTCATTCCGGAGAAAGATGTGATGCTCGTCAGTCTAGTTCCGGACGTCAGCGGCACACGCATGCACACCAGAACCGCCGCATCATACGAGCGGCTATCGCGGATCGCACGGCGATCACAGCAAAATTAGGACAAGTGTCGCACCTATGGTGTGAGCTAAGGCCATCTTCAACCATTTGCAGGAAACTGGGTTACGATCATGGGTGCCGCTCGCCAGATTTCCCCTTCACACAGTGCAGGCCGCCTTCAGTGGTGTCGCGAAAAAAAGCACCTTGGGGATGAATGGCTGAGAGTTTTATTTAGTGATGAGAGCAGGTTCTGCGTCGGCGCTAATGATGGTCGTTTGAGCGTGCGGCGTTAATTAGGTGAGGGTACCTGCTACAGTGTATACGGCAGCGACTCACAGAACCAACGCCTGGCATCATGCATCATGTTATGGGGAGCCATATCCTACAATGATCGTTCGCCTTGGTTGTCCTATTTAGAACTCTGAGCAGTTCAACGTACATCCTGACCATCATCCAACCCCTTCTGTTGCCATTTCTGCAACATCAGGGAGATGTTCTTCCAACAGGACAATGCCTGTCCACACACGCTCGTGCAACCCAATGAGTTCGCGAAGGTGTTCTTCAACTCCCCTGGCCAGTACGATCACCAGGGAGCTTGTGGGGGATTCGATTGGACGGCTTCTGGCCCGGTTTGCACACCCGCGAAAAACCATCACTAACTGCGTCACCAGGTGGAATGTGCGTGGGCCTCCATTCCGAGGATGACATTAGTAACCTTCTACGATTGTCTCCATGCGATGAGTGCAGGCCTGCATTGCTGCTCGAGGAGAGTATACAAGGTACTGGCATGATCTTTTGACACATACTGTAGCCTCTGTACAGTGGTACGACCATGATCATGTATAGTGTACGACCTGTAGAATGTGTGAATAAAATTTCATTCTCCTAGGACCATGCCTTCGGAGGTGTTGATTTTTCATTTTCCACCAGTGTATATTCTAGTGTCAACTGAAATCTTGATTTACTTCGATGATACTTCAAAACATCTATTTATGATTTAAATTAAATAAAACAAGAAATGAATTCAGCACAAATCTAACCAAATTGCCTTTCTGTTTCGATTATCGGGAAGGAATCGGGAATTTTAATCTATTTATGATGTCAATGCTTTCCAAATATCAAATCAATGCTTCCGTACAAGAAAAATGCTTACAAAATACTGGGAAAGGCACTGAGGTTGTGGACTTTAAGAATATGTAAGCATTCTGCAAACAGTAAGAGAGAATAATGTGACAGATATCAATTATTTTTCCGTATTGAAAAGAATTTCAGAGGATTTTTTTCGAGATTTTCATCTGTAATCAAGTTAATTTAATAGTTTACCACAGGAAAACTTTTTATACTTTTTGTTACTTCTTGTAATAGTAGTTAACATTTGCTTACTAATAACCGGAAATAAAAAAGTATGTTCAGATCATTAAATTAGCGACAAATTTTAATTGACTTATTAATATCTCAATTTGAATTTAAAATAAGCTATTTGAAATAAGACTGTGTACTCATTATTTTTTTTTCTGTCTGTATATAAATATAAGTTTAGTGAGACCAAAGTGATTTAGGAAAGATCTTGAGAATACTATAGAGAGAAAAACCAATTGCAGTAAGAAACCGATTGAAGATATTAAGGTCTATTGAACCTGCTAATATGAACAATCACTTTTCACTGGAAAGCTGTTGTATTCAAAATAAATGTCTGCAAAACTCGATGTAAATAAGTAAAGTTCCTATCATCAAGTATTATATACTGAACATTTGCTGAAGGAATGGTCGATTAATGTCAGGAGAACAACAGATATCGGATTAATGTCGGTTGTATGACAAGTAAAACTTGGTGTTTATCGATTTACTGCCAACAGCAAGCCATGGTCTGAGTACCAACAAAAGTTTACTGCTATGTTTAGCGACTATGAACCTAACTAAACGAAAGTTAGATTATTTGTATGCTACAAGTAACTTCAGAGTTCTTGTAGAAGTTACACTCCGTCCTTCTGAATCCTAATTCTATGAATGTTTTTACAGTTCAATTTTTGAAAGATAATGAACTATCGATTCTAGGAATGCACGATGGTACATTTTTGGAAAAACAAATGAAAATTAATGAATTTGTAGACTTGGATATTAGAAATTACCTCTCAATTTATTAATTAGATTTATTTCTAATTATTCTTTGATTTAGAAAGTATTTCTGGAACTACTCTGCAAATTATCATTGACTTGATTGTGGGTATACCACTTCCGTTAAGAACTGTCAAGAAGCTGATATATCAAATTCGAATCCCCAAGCTTTCTTTTTAGTGTTTCAAACTATTCTGGAGACCTAAAGTAAGCTGTAATCTTTTATTTGGCTAAACAAGTTCAAAGTTGATTCTTATCAATAATCCTGACATTGGAAAAAAAAATCTACAAGTTTAGTGAAATTTAATATAATTTAATTAATTTGTCAACACAAAAATGGGTTGGTCACATTGAGATAAATCACGGCTGTAGAAACATGGTGTTTATCAGCCTCCCCCCCCCCCCATCAAATTCGGGGCCGAGGTACCAAATGCAGTAATGGGCCAAAGCATTTTGCTTTCTTTCATGTGTCTGAAATAAAAAACAAATTAACAACAACAACAACAACAAAAATAACAAAACCATCGTGATTGTTTTTTTAATAATTTTTTTTTTTCCCGGAACCCTTAATTTCACCTTGAGGAATCCAGAGTTCCACAGATCGCCATTTGGGAGACATGGATCTAAAGAAATGAAAGGGAAAGATTGGAAATTAAGAATGTTAAGGATAGAAGAGGTTGGTGGTATAAAATTTTGTCCTCTCAATATGTAAATAAAAAATTATGTAAATTCATGATAATATTTATTGAGAAAGGGAAAAAAATGGAATTAGTATAGTTGCAATTGAAGTGATTAGAAATGTAAGTTTTTTTTGTTTTGTTTTTTTTTAACTTCTTTCAATTTGCCATTAAGGAATTATATATGTGTAAAATAGTTATAATTTTGTTTATTTATGGTGCTGCTTTGTTCGATTAATGAAATTGTGTATGTGTGTACTTGGTATACAGATTTTCTTTTTTTTTTTGTGTGTGTGTTTTCACCTCTCTTAGGATTGATATTATTTATTTGGATATATTTACATTTATATTTTTAATTATTTATTCTGATTGGGAGGATAAAGTTAAAATCAAATTTAATTTAGGATTAACTTATATTGTTGTAATTAAAAACTAAAAAATTTTATAATGTAAAATAATAGTCTAACAGCTTTGGAATTATATAACTTGTAAAAGGTAAAACCCCGATTGAAGTTAAATAAACGTACTTACCAAATGCAGTAATGGGCCAAAACATTTTGCTTTCTTTCATGTGTCTGAAACAAAAAACAAATTAACAACAACAACAACAACAACAAAAATAACAAAACCAACGTGATTGTTTTTTTAATAATTTTTTTTTCCCGGAACCCTTAATTTCACCTTGAGGAATCCAGAGTTCCACAGATCGCCATTTGGGAGACATGGATCTAAAGAAATGAAATTTTAATTTGTTATAAGAACCTCTTCAAAATTTTTCTTACAAAGCAGAGAGAAATTTTCAAAAGACATCAATGGAATTCTTACTTTAAGATTCCTGTAAATAAGAATGCTACAGATCAGATGTACATATTTTGAAGCTTAAGAGGTGAAAGGAAACTAATGGTATTCGTGTTTTAAGTTGACGTAATAAAATCAACAAAAGAAAACCTTTCCCGCCCAATATTGGATTGAGGATGTATGGTGGAGGCGAAGACAAAAATAATTATTTTCATATTTAGATTACATCATAAATAAGTTTCCTAACAAGTTGTCTTGCAAGAATTGTCTTCATGCAAATACAAATAGACAAACAGACAAGAAAAATTTAGCAGTAAGACTTTCATGCTTTGCATCCTCAGTCTATTACATTTCAATCAAGTCATTTGTTTGCTATTTTTAAGTGAAGGTTCAACATACTAATGTCAAACTAAGAAGTGTCGTAAATGAAAATAGACGGAACTCTATGTTTCAAAACGGGTTACTTCAAAAACATAAAACTCAGATATTTACCGCATACTTCGGACTGAGAATGGAGAGATTTGGGAGCAGAGTAAATTTTGAAGAATAGGGAGAAAGAGGACAAATTAATCGTTCTCATTTTTGAAGTTTGAATTTAAGTAAGTAACATACCAAATCTGAATGAAATCGTTTTATCGAACAAAAAAACTGAGGAAAAAAAAAAAGGTTCAATTTGGACAATAAGCAGTAAAAGAAGAAAAGGGTTTTTCTAGTTATAAAAGTAGAAAGCAAATTCATATTATTGAAATAGAAGCCAAATGGCTTACAATTTACTTATCAGAGGAGCCAAATAGTTTACTAGTTATAATGTCTGACATACTGGATAGAGAATGGTAGCACTGGAGGCTCCTGCGCCACGAAGCACAACAGAATGAAGATAGATCAATCACCGCACCGATACGATGCTCACCTGCTTAACTTCATTCAGAGAAACCTGATATGCAGTTTATATGAAATTGAGTGAACCAAAAGCCGAAATGGAAAAGAAAAAACTAGAAACAGCGGAGAATGAAACTCGAAACTTTTAGTCCTTATTCAAGCGCCTTCTTGTGTTACTTCATTCAATCTTTGTGTAGGTTTTAAAAAAATGAAGTTTTAACATAAACGATAACTATTCCAAAGAATTCAAAGATAAAAACTACTTAACTCTACTTAAAGAAGAAGAAGGAAGATGGAAATTAATCCCAAAAAAATAATAATACAAGTTTTAAAAAGTTTAATTCTTTACAAAATGGGGATTAGAATGAAAAAAATGTTGAAATAGTTGTTTCAGGATCCTATTCAAAAAGGTTCAGGAATGTATATTTTTGTGTATTCTAGTACTTATACAGTCTAAGATGATCGCTCTGACAACTTGACTCATGTATTTCTTTTTTACTAAGCAGCGGTGTTGTCTGGATAAAATTCGAAAAATCTCAATGCCCCAGATACGCTATTCAATATGAAAGTATTGAATACGTAAATGAAAACTATTAAGCAAATATAGTTATTTAAGAAACTAAAAAAATATATTTATATTAATGTTCCTGCTATTAAAACCGAAACATCTGGCATTTATTCACAGGATTTCAATCCTTTTAATTCTTATTTATGGAAATTCGTAAAGACAATATTGATATTATAAAAAAATGGCTAAATTCAGAAACAACTCAAATATGTTAAGGGAAGTAATGATAAGAAATTTTCGATGGATTTCTGAAATATTGACATTGTAGACATTGTAAAGATCAAGTTTTGAAGATTTGAAGTTCCTAGCTTGAATAGTGGTTATCTATCAAATACTCGAGTGGAAATGAAATATAAACCATGTAAGTTAGGTATGAGTCTTTTTAGTTCAGCTCTGTGTAAAGTTTGATTTTTTTAAGTTAGAATTTAAAGAGTTTATTGAATAGCTTTGGTAAAAAAAAAAAAAAAAAAAAAAATTAATTTCTGACATTTCAAAATCATGAATTAAGAATTAAATAAGATAGAATTGCATCAAAATATACAAAAGTTAAAGCGAGGGAGGAAAGACTTCTATCCGTATTTAATTTGTTTCATTTTGTTAATCAATCAATTTAATTTAATATTCATCTCCAATACCTTAAACACAGTTGATTGCAAATCCACTTCTCATGGTTTAGGTTCAATTTAGCGGAGAACCCTAAATCTATGGAATAGGTTCTGCCCAACTGCTAAAACAGGTGGCAACTATCGGTTATCTTGCGCAACAGTCTTAAATTTTAATTCTAGTGTTAAATAATGATAATCCTGCGAAATGAGTAGGTTCATTAGTAACATAGAAATGCATTTGCGGGCAAATTGGATTGATAATATTTCTCGGCAGATTAGCTAACTAAGGTAGAACATTCACCAGACATTAGGATGAATGCTAACAGCAAACCTCATAACTCGAAAGCAGCAGACTACAATATGCAATTTAGAAAATAAAATAGTGCAATCTTTAAATAGAAAAAAAATAAAGATGATGGAAAAAAAAATATTATTTTACTGAGAGGAAAAACGTTAACTGAAGTATAAAATGTATATTAATAAAACAAAATGAAAACCTCAGCCCAAGATTAAACAAAAGCAAACGCTTAAAATCTAACGTAAGAATAATATTATTAGAAGTGTACATCATTTAAGAAACGACTGAAGGAGTTTAACAAGGATATACCGGTACCTACATTTTAAAATCTATTTTACAAGTTTTTCTTGCTGTATCTCTCCCATTATTAAGCGGAAGATGTGAAATGAATAAAAGTTTATTCTACATTTTACAAGGTTAAAATAAGCAATCACACATAAATTAAAAAGTCCACATTTAAAATCTAGAATTTAATTGTGGTCTTTTTAATTTATGTATGATAACTCATTTTAACCTTTTAAACTTTCTACACATTAATTTCACATCAAATTTATTCTATATATCTGTATTACTATCATTATTTCTGTATTACTATCATTAGAGAATCAGTTACAGAACTGTATTTTAAATAAAAGATATCACGAATGAATAAACTGCCCAACAATAATAAAAATAAAAATTTCCAGACCTCATTCGTAAGACTGAAAAGTCGAAATTCACGACTGAGATAAAATTCTAAAAATTATGAATGAAATGGGTTCCCATTCATCACCAATATTATCATTTGGAATTTCGTTTTAAAAAAAAAATTATTGCAATATTTTTCAGAACTTATCAAGATATTAAAGAACGTAGGATTACTAATTATCAAATAAATAAAAATTCAGCTGTAATCGTTTATTTGATTTATAAAATTGGATATAGAACTATAATCGGAAAATCTTAAGTTATTCCATGACTTTCAGACGCAGCCTTGTGGTCAAGGCGGTGGCCTTCCATTAAGCTGATTTGTCTGAACTTGGATTCAAATCACAGATTGGCATGGATGTTTCTTTCTTTTATATAATCGTCTGCTTCTTCTTCTTCTCTTTCTTTCTTTCCTCCGTTTATGGTATGCTATCTTTCAGTTCTAGAGTTCGTACAGTAGGTCTGAAGTACTCGAGAAATGTAGGCTACTCATGGCTTTAAACGAAATAAAATAATGAAGGTCACTTCATTAATTTCTTACTTAAATTAAAGTCTTTTTTTAAGTCTTTTTTTTATTTGTCGGTGAAGAGATGTCAATTTAAAATCCTGAAGCAGGCATTAAAATGGAAATTGTAAATAAAATTGCTTGTTTGTATTAATTAGCACATCTGTAAAATTCTATCTTTTCTACAAGGAAAAAAAATTTTTGACATTGATTTTTTTTTTAATTCGCTGCAGGAAACAAAAAAAAATCCTCCCATTAATTAGCCTGAAGAATGGAGATCGCACAGATTAGCCAGATCATTTAGCTTAAGACCTCATTATTACTTCATCTCGCTGTAGTTTCAAGTCTTTTGTTTTATTTAATACGACTGACTGTTTTTTGTCTTTTGAAATATTTTTTCTTGAATTTACATTGTTCCATATGAATGTTTTGTTTCAACTTTTTTTTCCCCCATTTTTTTTTTCTTGAAACAAGGGGAAAATGCAATTTGCAACTAAATAGAGGATCTTTAATTGAAATCAATTGCTGGGGTTTTGTTTTTGGTAAGTGGTGCTTATTAGTTGTGGAGGAAAAGTAGTCATTTGAATTTGCAGTGAAGAGATTCAGAATGGAATTCACTAAGGGGTCATTAAGTTGTAAATTGGAGGTGGGAAAGAGATATTCACGATGTCGTTCTCGATGGGAGCTTAATGGAAAGCCATTCACTGCTGGAATGAATTGGGAATGCTGCTAGCGGCCAGTTTGATTTATAGTTTTCCACTAAAGGAAACGATCCACAAATGATGGCTGCGAACATCAAGGCCTAAGTATATTTTTTATGGTTATTTTGCTTAAAAAAAGACAAAAGCGCAGAAAGCAGCATCGATACAAAAGAAAAAAGCTATATTTCTTAGGACAAAAAGCACTCGATAGAATGTGAAATTGCTTTCTACCTCCCACTTAGATTGGTTTGCTTAAAAAAAAAGGTCTTGTTTCTTTTCAATATTGATGAAATAGAGCAAACTAATTTAGAAACTCGACATTTGACCTTTCGCGAAAGTGAATAGCGTGTATTGATTCGCTGATTGACAATGGAAGACAGAATTAATTATTGCGAAAATTTCTGGAAGAAATTCCAATTTCACTTATTTGAAACACATACAATGAACATTTTAATAATGTAGAAACTCTATACAATGACGTTATTACATTCACTATTATTCATTCATTTATTTCCTTAAATTAATTACTTAATGAATATAATTTGTAGTGAAATGTAACTAAGATTTTCCCTTTCAGTGTTTTTCTGTGCTTCTCCTGCCTTTTATCTTATTCTTACTCATTTTCAGATCAGTTTAATCAACTGAAACTCATAGAATTGAACAAAAAAATCACAAAACATCTCTGTTTGTTTAGATTAATCTGCAAATGTTTTTATTCCAAAATTCATTACTATCGAAACCTCCTTTAGAAGCTTACGTATCTCAAAGTTGCTTTGTATGCTGAAACTTGTATTCTGAAATGAGCAAACGATTACAATATATTAAACTAATCGATATTACACACTTACTGCAGGAAAGCGAAACAACTAACACTAACTATAAAAAAAGAGGTTCTTATTTGAAGAACTGCAAAGCAAAATAATGATATGTAAAATCGTGGGAATCAATCGTGTTGTTTTATAACGAATACTGTATATTCAAATTATTACCCGAATCTGCATGGGTTGTTCCACTACGGCTGGTGTCCACGTTCAATTGAGCAGTCAATGTAAACGAGCGTCTCTCTTTCGGATAGTAGTTGTTTGATTTCCCTTAAATATTTGTGTCGATGGCTACAATGTGAGGCCTTTCGATGTAAATTTCCTCATATCCATTCTTCCGTACTTCGTTCTTAGCTTCACATGAGGAGTTTGTCGCATTGATGTTTTGCCTCCGGTGAATCCAATCTTTGACTGAAGTTTTGAATGAATTACATCAACTGTTGGATATCCTTTCTCTAGAAAAATTTCACTCACGATGGCTCTGACAACAGATAAATCAAACTCGTCCAGATCGAAAACTGGCTTCGGACGTGAACGTTTCTTCCCGGGAGTGGATGTGTTTTATTTTTTGTTTTTCCCTCGTTGACGATTCTCTTGACCGTCGAATGGGACAATTTTATAACAATAGTCGTTCTTCCTATTAATTCAGAAATATATAAGGGGCATTCAAAAAGAAACGAGCTGGAGGCCTAGGAACAGAAACCAGTACCGGTTGGTCAGAAGTATTGGCCCTGGCTGTTAAGGCACTTGTCCCCCTGCAACACAAGGCGGTGAATGGCTGTCTCGTAAAATTCCCGGGGCTGTATTGTGAATCAGTTCCGCAAGTACTGCATGACATCGTCGTCCGAGGTCAAGGTTTGCCCCTCAGAGCCTTTTGTAGGGGACCCAAAAAATGGCGTAATCGCAGGGAGAGAGGTCTGGACTCTATGGAGGGTGATCGAGAACCTCCCACTTGAATTTCTGCAAGAGTGCCGTGATATGGGGCCTTGCATTGACGTGGAGCAGAATGACCTCCCAAGGCAAGCTCACCTGTGGGGCAAACTATTCATTTCGGACGACGATGTCATGTAGTACTTGCGAAACTGATTCACAATGCAGCCCCGGGAATTTTACGAGACAGCCATTCACCGCCTAGTGTTGCAGGGGGACAAGTGCCTAAACAGCCAGGGCCAATACTTCTGACATACCGGTACTGGTTTCTGTTCCTAGGCCTCGAGCTCGTTTCTTTTTGAATGCCCCTTATATATTCCATCAACCTGACTATTAAAATAGTGGATAACGTTCCAAATTATATCTCTGGCTTGGTTGCATCTTTCTTACTCACAGAACCTTGTTCGTCTAACCCCGCGATAGTACTAACTGCGCAATGATTTCCAGGATCAACTAAGTGATCCGTATTTTTCCATATTTGGAAGTTCTTCTTTGCTGTGGCCATTATAATTATTAAATAAGATATTTAATACATGTTTATGTATTTATAATTGTAATGTGTTCAATGTATTTATTTAATACATAACGAAAGCGAGTATCCTCGAATACAATTTTATTTTTATTTATTTCTGTTTATTTTTTATTTTATTTTCTTTATTATTAATTTTTTTCCCGTGAAAAGATGTTAGGAATTTTTTATTCTTGAAAAAATTTTATGACCCCAAAAAGTTATTTGCACCCGGGCGCCTTTAAGTACATTAAAGTTATTATGAGAATAGAAAAAAATAAATATTGTACCGGTATTGTGTAAAATTTTCTGATCGGTCTTAAAAAAAATAAAACATGGTTTAAATGAATGAACTCTTTAGCTAATAAATAATAGATGTTGATTTTAATTTCTATAATTGCCATATTTCATTCTTTTCATATTTTATAATTTGTAAAGCCTGCATTTTGTAATTCTATGTTATGTTCGTAGTTTTATCTGAAGAAATGTAACTGTTTAAAAAAATGGAACTTTTTTTAATTTTTCAAATGGACTGAAGTAACAAATTCAAGTTTTTTCTCTAAAATTAAAAGGTTAAGTGAAAGTGAAAGAGCTGCTCAAGGGAGGGTTTTGGTGATTTGTTAGCTGTCTTGTTGTAACTTGGTCCAATCGGTCACGTAGAATCTTAAGGATACTTTGAAGAATAAGAAACTTCACTCTATGAAAAAGAAATTCTAGTTTATTTGACCAGAAATTAATCAGTGATTAGTTTAAAATTAATAATTTAGCTGCTATGAAATTTAATGTAAACATAAACTTACGTATGAAGATAATATTTAACAAACTCATTTCTTTTACAAAACAAAAGCAAATATCAAAAAAATTAAATTATATATTGTTAAAGAATAAATTTCACTTAATTTAGAATACAAATATGAAATCTAAACAGCCCTATTTAATAAAGCAACATTTTCAATTTAAAATAAAAAAACATTAATCAATATTTTATTATGTTCTTTAACATGGATCATTAAGTTTTTTTTTTTAAATTCATTTCAAAAATAATGTATAACATTAACTAGTATAAATTAACTAGTACCGGGTGGTTACAATTAAAGTTCCCTACTTCTGCGCGGTCTGGTGACCGCGTTGTTGCACAGATAGTAATGCAACTTTATGTATAAGCTATGTAGAGCATGGGGAAGAGAATTCCAATGAAAAACAAGTTACTTCAAACAGTTGCCACTAGGTGAAAAAGTGGTGCTGCAGTATAATAAATAGACGGTGGGATTGTAATATTTTAATGCTTTTAGAGTGACTGTTCAATATGCCCACCGTCTGGGTCGATGACATGCTGGAAGATCAGGACAGCGTGCTCAACTGTAGCACGAAGTGTCTCTCGTGAAATGGCTGCAACATGACTAATGATATTGGCTTTCAGTTCAGGCAAGATCCGTACGTGTTCCTCATAATCTCGATCTTTCAGGGTTCCCACAGTCAGAAGTCACATGGATTAAGGTCTGGTGATTAAGGCAGGCCACGCCTCTGGAAAGTGTTTCGACAGAACACGATCATCGCCGAAGCAGACACGAAGAAGTTCCTTTACTGGGCGACCAGTATGCGATGTTACACCATCTTGCATGAAGACTGTTATCTGCAAACACCCGCGTTCTTGCAAGGCTGGAATCACATGCCTTATCAAGAGTTGACAGTAGCGTGCACTTGTAGCAGTGCACCGGACAGGACCTGCAGGTATCATCTCCTCAAAAAAATTTGGACCCAAAATGAAATCCACGGTGAATCCATACCATTCAATTACGTACTTGGAATGCAACGGCTGGGAATGCACTACAAGGAGTTTGAGGAACCCCACACACGACAATTCTGCATCCTCATCTGTCCACAGAATGTTCCAGGGCCATGCATCGTCGAAAGCCATTTTAGCCAAGAAACGAATGGCGAAGTCTGACCGCGTTTGTGGATCTTTCGGCTGTAACTGGTGTAGTATCTGGCTCTTTTACGGACACCAGTGAAGAATGGACCGTAAAGCATGGAATTGTTAATTCACGTGCTACTGATCGCGCACTGGTCTCTGAGTACCGGGCCACCTGACGTTCTGTCAGCTACTGCCACTTCGTGCACAACATCCTCCGCAAACGGGCAGCGTCCTCTTCCTGGCAGCACACCTAACTCCCCTGTCTTTTCGAATTTCTGCATCATCTTTCGTAAACCCCTTGCCGTCGTGGGTCCTGTTCGCAATCCATTCAAACGACGATATTCTCGCAGTGTTGATGCACTATTGCTGCTGTTCTGGTAATATTGTATTCCATATTTTGTTCTTGTTTTTAGTTTTTGAAGGTTCACTGTTTGCATCTCGAATAACTAGTATATTATTTCACATCAAATAATATTAATATTTTAGTATTATATGTATTAAGTTTTTAATAAAAATTTTACTTAAAAATAGCTGCTTCTGTAAGCTAATTATATAAAAAAAAAATGTAATGATTTCAAATTAACAAATATCTTAACAAATTTTATAATCATTATTTTTTTTTTATTTAAAAAATGTTTAATAAAAAAAATGTGTAATTTAAAGTAAATATTAAATCATACTATTAATAGGCAAAAATTATAAGGATATTTGTAAATTTGTAAGCGGAGTCGGAGAAATAACCAATCACAGTACAGCGTTGGAACACGTCAGTCGTGAAGTCACGCCCATTTGTAAACATGGCGCTCTACTATTCGCCCCACTTCAGCACGACGGACGCGATTACACAATTATTATCCGCATATTGAGATTTTCTTCCACATATAAATGAAGTTTACACTGAAATGCATGAAGTTCATGCGTCAAAATTTATCAGAGAGTTCGTAAAACCTCGGTTTTTACATAATTCCACAGCTTCGGATATTACCCCATTGAACTCTGGGATAGCCACTTGCTCACTACTCAACAGTAGGAGAACACGTGCTGTCATTGTTGCCCAGGAAGGAAGATTGGTATTGGCTGTTGGACATTCCTTATTGTTATTGTTGAAACTGGTAAATCAATTTTTTATTTTTTTATTCTTTTTTTAGCAAAATTTGGCTTAGTCTTTCAAACTATATGTGGGCTGTTACGGAAGTCAAGGCTTTTAAAAAATGAGCTTATAAGCATCTTTAACATCTTTTTCAAAAATTTCACGGTTTTTCAAAAATGTGGAATTTGTTTTACTTCCGTAAATATTTCACGGATCTTCCTAGTCGTTAATTCATATCTAATAAATTATTTGTTGTTATTTTTTTGTAATAATAAGCGTATACCTTTTATTTTCATTTAATAATATTTATTATATTCTATCACACCTATCTTTGGCATTATTACTGTAGTAAAGTTATTAGGACTGTAGAGTAAAAATATTACAAAGTAATTACAATAAAAATGTGAACTTTTACTAAATTGATTTTCAACAGTTCCCCTTTAGAATTCCTGCATTTTATCTTTCAATTGAAGATGATTAGGAAGAAAGGGTTTTATATTTATACGTATTTGGTATTTGTACTGTGTAACTAATTGATAGAACTTCTTTAAAACGAATGAAGATTGTGGACAATTAAAATTAAAACAATGAGTTGATGCCTGAAATAGCACTTCTATTCACTGACTAAATCAAGGCGTTAATATCAGGAGACGAGGATAATTGCGAGGTAGATATTAATCTTTTTCTTTTCAACCGAAAAAAAGAAGTCTTCTTGTGTTCTATTGGTTGTGATGCAGAAAAGATTTCCGCACGAATGAAGTCAAAGACAAAAATGAAAGGATTTCCTCAATCAAAGCTTCTGATCGATCAACAACGAATCCTTTCTTTCTGTCCTTTTCTTTTCTTTCTACTTTTCTTACATTGTCTTTGTTCCAGTTATCATTTCCTCTAGAATACGTGAAAGTTTTTCCTAATATTTGATTTTCAAAGAGAACAAGTGACAAATTATTAGATCTGAAAAAGATTAATTTGAGGAAAGAACAATTAAATGAAGAAAACTCAGTTAACAATAGAATACAAGAATAGCATTTTAACCAAGAATAATTATGTCAAGCATTGTGACTTCTAGAATTCTAGGGTTTCCAATTTTACGCAGAAAATTATGTATGGAACCCAATATTTATATTTCAGATCTCACGGTACAACTTCGCCACAAACGACAATTCGATTGAAGATAGTTTTACTGTAATTCATTCACTTTAATACTATGATAGAAATAGTAAAAGTATTCTAAGTTTGATTGTCGTTAATTATCATTATTATTTCCAAACAATTTACTTGGAATGAATTTCGATGCAAGTGAATTTTCAACATAAAATTCTGTTAATTAGCAATTGATCCCATTAACTTACAGCTTCAATTCATCCTGTCGTAGTTATTATGGACGATTTGGCATTAGAATCGTAACAAATATAATATGCTTCAGTATAATCAATGAAACAATTTAATTTCACCAGCAAATTCCCTGAAACACAATATTACAGACAATGTTAGTGTGTCACCGAATAGTAAAAGAATTACAAACATTTCATTCCAACAAACAAACAATACAAAAATCGATTAAAATTAATACCGGTACATTAATTCTTTTTTACTTGTGTTCTTAATATGTATAACTTATAAGTTCAATCAAAACTTTAAAAAAAAGACAATATTTACTTAAAGAACTTAAAATGACTACACTTTTCAAAATATTAAATATATTTAACCATTTTTTCCCCCTTTATGTAAGTCAAATGTTGTTAGATTTTTTTTAAAGTAAAAAGTGTGCGATTTTTTTTTAATTTTTTTTTTCTTACTTTTTTCAATTTTTAATTATATTTATAAAAAGAGCTGTTCAGGTAAAATATTTATAAAAGAGCCGTTCAAATCAATTGTCTGTCACGAGGCTGATGTGTCTGAATCTGGATTCAATTCCCAACGTATGGCTTGGATGTTTCTTCCTTCTTCAGTGTCTTACTTCTTCAGTATGTTTCTCTTCGTTAAAAGGATGGCAGAAGTCTGACTCACGATGACTCCTGGATTGATATCTAAAACGTCAGTAGCATTACTCTCCTACCACGACGTGTTCTCCATGACCAGCGATCCAAGATGGATTCGGAATATGACAAAAAAAAAGAAAAATAAATAGAAAAAAAGGCAAACTCTATTGGAATATCTACTTCAGATAAATTAATATAAAGGCCAGTTCAAACCCTAACAAATCCCTTAATCAAAAATTACATCAAGAACTCAAATGGTTGTGATCACCAACATCTGCTGAAAAATTAAGTTTATTAACTGAAAAACTTTTAAATTTATATAAACAGTGACCTGAGCAGATTTCTTAAGAATCAATTACATTTTATAGATCAAATTCAAATTGAGAAATAAATTTCAATAGCTTAAATACTAATTAGTAAAATGTAAACCTGATACAATAACTATGTATCAGATATACTTCTAGTTGAATTCTATTCTTTCTAGAATCACCAGCAAAGTTCGGTATAAGACCTTATTGGTGGTTTAGATGGTATCTGTTGTTAGTCTCTGCATCTACTAAACGAAAAAGTGTAATTTTAATGTAGAACTGGGCAAATATAAGCTACAATGAGTAACATCAGCGATTTGACGACTGAAATTTATTCAAGGCCTTTTTCTAAACAAGAAATTTTCGAAAAAAAAATAGGAATACTAATCATTATTCTAATGTTTCAAATGAATCCATGTTTTTAAAATGAAGAAATCGAAAGAAAATAATAATTAATAAGAAAAATTCGACTAAGCTAACTCCAATTTTTTCAAAATTCTTCTACTATATATTAGTATCAGCTTTCAAGTACAAATTCATTTGACCAATAATTACCAAGATGTATTAAGTATTATCAATTGATTATATAGTTTATATCGTTACTTAATCTACAGAATCTACAGAATGATAAGCCATAAACAAGATTTTCTAAAGCTTGTTTATGGCTTATCATTCTGTAGATTATAGTCAAGAAACGTTATAAGGTAGGTTGCCCAACCTACCACCTAACGTTTAAAGATTTTTTACATTTCTACTGCAAGAGTGAAAATTCTGAAAACTGTCTTGAAAGGTAGTTTAAGGTGTGCTGTTATGAAAAAGTGAATCTAGAATTAGTGGCATTTGAAATTCTTTCTGTAATAACACAGTTTTGAAAATATAACTGAAGGGCCTTATTAGGAGCCCCTGTTCCAAATAAGGCCCATTACTACCCATAGGCAAACTCGCCCACAGGGACAAGAGCTTGGCAGTGAAAACAGCCAATTTCCAACATTTAGTTCTTACTAAATCTTAAGCTACAAATTAATATTTAATTAGTAATTAATTTCTAAAATTGTGAATTTAAAACTAGCTTTGATGATTTTTGTTATATTTTTCTCTTTATATATAATTATTTAATGTTATAGAATGGAGGGCCTTATTTGGAGCCCCCTGTTAACCCACGCTTTCATGCATTGTTTTACTAAAAAGCATTTAAATGCACGTCAACTGGAAAATATCAAATACAGTATCTTATTCTGCTCATTACACACTTTAAAATGACATAAAACATGTTTATGTATATTAAGTTGCCAAAAAATGCAGACGATTTATCAAATTAAGTTGAAATAGTAACGACAAAAGCTTCGGGCGACTTTTACTGTTCAACTGAAACAAACATGGTGAAATTATCCACTTCAATGGACCTAATTTTTGGTGTAGCCGCTAGAAGCCAGGACCTGTCTGAAAGATAACTAACCTTGGTAAATTGTTCTATTACTAAAACGAAGGATGGGCCTTATTTGAAACCGGACCTTATTTGGGCAACCTACCTTAGTCAAGAAAGAAGAAAAATTAATATAAACACCAAGTAATAATTTCCGTAGTAAAATCATTCGATTCTACTATGATCCTACTATGATTCAACTATGTGTTATTCTTAGAATTTCGTATATTTTTTTAAGTGAAATCAACAAATAGTTATCTGCGAAAAAGAAAATTTATAAACTAGCCTAATAAGATATTTTCTTAGTTCAATCCCTATTCTTACATAACAAGGTTTATTAGTTTGCTGTGTATTTGGACAATTTTTAAAGTTATAATCATATTTGTATAATGATTCATAAGACAAAGAAATATTAGATCTATGTCGATATTTTTCAAACAACTCAAACAGCACTTAAGTACAGTAGACTCTCGATATATCGAAGTTGAAGGGACGGTAAAAAAAATTCGAGATAGCGAGCTTTCGAGATAACAAGGTCATAACCAAAACATAAAAAAACCCAAGAAACGGAATAATATTCTAAAAATTAGAGTCTTGATAGATGAGAATAGATATAAATATGTAATGTTAGTTGACAATAAGTCTAAATATAGCAATGATCATTTTAATTTTTAAAAGTAGTGGAAAATAATTACATTAAATTGAAAAGAATTAGTAAAATAGAATGAACTTACATTGCTAGAATTTCTTAAAAAATTCCAGTATCGTGGCCCTGACGACATCTCTTTTGAAATTGTTCTTCAACCAATTTTTCTGTTTGAAAAATAGCGGCAAAGTCATCGTTTTCAACGTTATCGATGCTGGAATTTTGAAATCCTTTGCAATTTGTCCCTTTTTTCCATCTTTATCTACAGCCTCTAAAATCTCTATCTTTTTTTCGATTGTCAATGCGTTCAACTTTCGCTTAACGCTCACTGTTTTCTTTTCTTTGGAATTTTCCATTTTTGAGACAACTGGCGATTCACTGACACGTTTTATAGCTTCCCTAATGTTTTTCGCCGACTAACTTAACCATACGCAGTAAATTCTGAACAATTTAGAACAACACGCCTAAACAACAATGTTACAAATGACTGGCGAGACATAGTAGCGCACACTGAACGGCGATTTTTCCTGAAAAATTCATTTTTTACTTTGAAAAATATTCGACATAACAAGGTTTTGAGTGAAAACTCTTCGACATAAGAATTACAATTAACATTAGATAAATATGTAATATCAAGGGGGAAAATAATTTTTCGACATATCAAGGTTTTCGATATATCGAAGTTCCGCTTATCAAGAGTCTACTGTATATAAATGCATTGGAGTTCTTTCTTTACTTTAGAGAAAGATTCTGAAGAATTTATAAGACAATATCAATTTTTAGAAATTACTTCATATAGTTTTGAAAAATATCAATTTGAAAGAAATTAAATCGTTTTGTTTTTGTTTTGTTTTTTTGAGTAATTTTAAAATGTTTGATGCGAAAATAAATCCCACACCCCTTCTTACAAACTAATGATAAACATACGAAAGATTTTATATATTAGCAATTTCACTGGAAATTAATAGGATTTCAAAATTAGGATTGGTAGGATTTTTTATTCAAATGCTTTGAGCAAAAGT
Organism: Thereuonema tuberculata; assembly: GCA_023159025.1. NCBI lineage: Eukaryota > Metazoa > Arthropoda > Chilopoda > Scutigeromorpha > Scutigeridae > Thereuonema > Thereuonema tuberculata. The sequence continues at coordinate 131,898,834 of JAFIDM010012231.1, read as the reverse complement.
TAAACTAAATTCTTTAATTCTTCAAAGGATAGGTAAATAAATTCAGTTTATGGTTTACTTACTTTATGGTATTCTCATATTAAATTCTGTAGTAAAAATATCTCAGAATTTCCTTTTTCAAAAGTTATAAAAAAAAAAAGAGAGATTTTCTTAGAAAAGCAAAAGCAAAATCTCCTACAAGAGAATCTCTGTAGAAGCTGTGGGGTCATCTCATTCACCAGAAGAAAGAGACATCACGTGTTTCTAGATTGTAACATTGTCTCCATTTCTGCTCAAGTCTCTCCATTCCTACAGAAATATCTCTCTCTTCCTGAATCATTTTAGGATGTTCGGTGCACCTCATCCTCAGAAAGGGACTTCCATTTAACGATCCAAACAGAATGGAAGAAAGCAGACCACTCGGACGTTGGTGCAGGGAAGTCAATTTCTTTGTAAAAATGTTGCAATAATTTACAACATAGGAATAATATACAATCTCTAGGGATAAGAAGTAAAATTAATATTAATAAAATTGGCATAATGAAGAGACAATTTAGGCTACATTAAAACAAGTATTTGAAATTTCAAAGTTTTGAAAAACTTAAGTTACATTGAAAAATATCTTGAATTTAGGGGTATTATTAGGGAGTTACTAATGCTGAGAAATAAGCTATTTATAATAAGTAATCAAAGTATTAATTACTGTAAGATAAAAATTGGTATTCCTTCCTTTCATCGACTTTGGCCAACTATGTACCACGGGCGAGCCCAACCTGACAACGTGAGGGTGAAGCTAGGACATTCCAGAGGGGGGACGAGATGCACATCCCGTCCAGAAATAACCCCGAGATAGTAAGTCCCAGGAGAGAAACGGACGAAACACAGAAGAAGAAAGATGGAAACATCCATGCTCTCAACCGGGATTTGAACTTTGATACCGGCACACTGGCCTCACGGCAGACCGACGCGACGCCTGAGACCGCACGACCACTCCGGCACGGCAAAAATTGGTATTTTTTTATACATTTAATAAAGTTTCAAGATATTTTAAATGGTATAAAGGGAAAAGGATAACACTTGAAAAGCTTTATAATTCTAAAATACCAAATGATTGTTACGGCTATCACTGGAATTCTCTCCGTCAACAATGGCGCGCGCTATCAAATAATGAGTTCATTCAAAAAGGAATAAAATATCACTTTTTGCCACAACCGCTTGGAATCGATTCTTCGTGGATTATCTCATACTTACCAGGGGGAGACAGAGGGGTGGCCTAGTTCTTAATGAGAAAAAGAAATTTTTCATCTTTTTTCATTTGTTTCCTTGTTTTTCAAATGGTTGTTTCTGTATAACAAATATTTGGAATAAATGCTGGACGAAAATATAATAGCAAAAAAAGCTTTACATTATTGATAATTGTTCCCAGTGCATTATGACTCAGACATTAGTGGGAATTTTGTACGATATATAAAAGATATTCTCCTAAGTGTTCACACCCTTACAGTACTTCTAGGACAGAAGCTAAGTTCAAAAGAAAAACTTGTGTCAGTCAAGGACGGCCTTGTTCATGGATTCGGAATTTTCTGGCAAATTGTAACTCAGTAGTTGCTAATAACCAATTTTAGATTTTATGAGAAAAACTATAAATCATTTTGAACGTTTACTGACCTGAATACCACCAATTAATTTAAAGAATTATATAAAATGCTGGCAGATATAAATCAATTCAATTTTTAACGGCTGAAATGTTTCAATGAAGTCTATCAAAACTTACACAATTTCCAGAACCGCTTCACGAACATTCCCCCTAATTAACAATAGTAAAGCAGGGTCTGCGCATGCTCAATTCACTGAAAAATCTTACATACCATTCCATTTATCGAGGACAGAGATAACATTATTAAATCTGTTATATGTAAAACAAAATTCTGTGCCCATTTTTTTAGAAACAGCTTTTCCGATTGAATGTCCGTTATTACTGAAACGTTCGGAGTATACAGTAAAACCCCGTTATTACGCTCCCGCTTATAGCACTATCCCGTTCTTTACGCTCCTTTCATACGGTCCCTGGAATTTTCTATGTAACTCTGTATACTTTTACCCTCTTATAACGCTTCAAATCCCGCTTATAGCGCTTTTTTTATATCGGAAATTTTGTATTGAAAAGAAATGTAACACTGTAAAGATTCTTTTCTTTCCCTGGTAGGATGGAATCTTTGAACTCTTTGAAGTGCGGGTCTGTGATACAGTAAGTTAGTGCAAAATGTCGAAGCAGAAATCCCTTTCTATAAGTGAAAAATTGGAAATTTTCCGTAAGTACGACGAGAATTCTACACTAAGTCAGAAGGATTTCGCAGAATCTCTAGGAATTCCCTCATCCAGTCTGAGAACAATAATAATAAAGAATTTTTTAATAGGAAATAAGCTCACATTTGCACTATATCTATTGCAGAATCAAGTATCTTTCCTGTAAAATGGTGTCCTTAATGTTTCCCCATCTCATAAATCATTTCCCGTCTATAGCGCTATCCCGCTTATTACGCTTGTATTTCACGGTCCCTTGACGAGCGTAATAACGGGGTTTTACTGTATATTGTTTGCTTTACGATATAAGTTCAAAGATGTTTGTTTTAAAACATAGGCGAAAATTCACAATTAAACTAAATGAATGTATAAAAATTTACAATTAAAATTCATATAAGTTATACAGTATAGGTGCTTTGTTAGTAAATTTAGAAAATATATTTACAGTTTGATATGTTTAGAAAGATTTGATATATAACTTACTGTACTTCAAGACTAAGATTAAAATTATTTCCTTTTTCCTTTTGTATTTTAAAATATAGATTTTTTTCAACTGCAAAGAGTTTGGTAGAATTAAAAAGTTTATGTGGTTCTCAAAAAAAATTTACCTTTTTGGTTAATAAATTAAAAAGAATATAATCAAAAGTAATTACAGAAATGTGAAATAAATAAAAGAGTTATTTCTGTTTTATTTTATCTTCTTAAAGACGAACTTTGCACTACAGTTAAGGCTGTTTCTAAGAATGGAGTCATACTTTTATTATAGTGTTTGTTATAGTGTCCAGATGTTGTGTAATTTACGTAGTAAAGATATAGTTTCTATTTCATTTCCTGTTGATTTTTTCCAATTCCGGTTGTGGGCATGTTGTTGTCGTTGTTGTTGATTGGTTTTTAATGGCGCCAACGCAGCTGTGGCTATTGTGGGCATGTATAATATAAACTACTTCAGGATAAACTTAATTTCTTTCCATATTTTTTTTGTTCTACACTTCATCTCCATTTGTTAAGGTAAAGTTTTTTTATAAAATAGAAAACCCAATTCACGAATATGTTGATGAAACACATTTGTAAAATTCTTTCTTGAAATCTGAACTCCTTCGGAGGATGCCTTTCGGAAATTTTTCTCTGGATTGAATATCCGACCCGGAAGGAGCTTCTAAAGGAGAAGAGGATCTTCTAGAAGGAATTGGAACTTAGGCTGGAATGTTGTCAATGAAGAAATGGTTGGAATTCTTCTTGGGAGATAAATCAGCTCAGATAATCACACCGTCGTCATGATCAAATTCTAAATCTTAAAGCGATAATTATTTAGGTTAAAAATAACAAAGAAAGAAGGGAATACTAAATGTCAGAGCCTCATTTCAACTAATTAAATATCTTTCATAGTTTCATTCCATTTTTTTTTATCACTAAGGAACAAAAAAAATATTATACAATAAAGTTTTTTCGCCAAACTTCCCTACATAATTTTTTTGCTATTTTTTTTTATTGAGAAACAGAGAAGTGATTAATATTAGATAGGAATTTCGCAATAAGAATTACTATTTTTTTATTACGTTCGGAATGGAGAAATGATGTTTAAACTTAGTTTGGCCCTTCGCTTGTTATGACGCCTTTGTGTACAACTTGAGGAAGTCTTGATCAGGGGCTCTTTATTATTCAGATTTCACTGTCCATAGTGTCATTATTTTTGCCTTTGGGTTTAATTAGTTTCCTTCAGAAATGAATGTTTTATATTAAACAAGAACTAGAAATCAACTAAAGTTTATAATAAACAGTATTTATCAGTTATAAGAAATTTTCTTTTTTCTTTTTTTGAAATTCTGTTTCTTCTATGTTCAATTTCTCTATAATCAATATCTGGCTTAAGTTTCACTATAATAATTTAGTAAATTCTGGTGTCTGCGTTGTATGACTCAAAGACATATTACAATAATTTAAAATAAGCAAGAATTCAGTAAATAAAAATAAAGTCACACAAAAAAGTATTATTAAGCATATAATAAAAGGTATTATGATTCAAGCTTCTACTAAAAATTCTACCTGATAATGAGGAATTCGTCTATTCAACCATTTGATTAAAGTAATAACAAAGATGTAAATTATCATTTTAAAAGAAAGAAGTTTTAGAAAGTAAGTTTCAGAATTTTCAATAAATATAATTGGATTACATCTTCTCTAAAGTTGGTTAAATACAATAATTCTATTCGAATATCACTAATATATCAGTTTGTTGCAGATGAAATGTCGTAAAATGGAGGGAAGCTTCAAACATTCGCAACTCGGTGCCAAATGAAGTTTATTAAGCAAAATGTTGGCGAAAGTGTTCCAAGTTCCTGCTGCCGTATAAGCTTCTACATGAAAAAATACGGGACGCGATAAACTCTTGGAATGCGATTTCAACTTATGTTTGATTGAGTAATGTTCTATCTTTTAGAAAGGTGTCCCGGTGCTTGAAGAAATTGTGGTTAAAATCAAGAAAGGGTTACTACCAAACCACAGTGCAATCCCCGTCATGAAATGAAATTATAGAACATTTTCTTCAAACAGATTTTTGACTTACAATGGAAACAATTGAAGCACTGCTATTGTAAAGAAACAATCACCAGAAGTCATCGGAAACAATTGCTCCGTGCATTATATAGTTGACACGTGATTGGACTGTTGGATTCTGCGAGAGAACCAAGGAGAAGCAGCAAGGAAAAATGCAGAAGTCATTGGAATATAAAGATGGCGATATTTAAGCGAAATGCAATTCTCTAAACAAGTATTTTGGAGACAGGTTTTATATCGAATGTGTGAAACATTAAGTGTCGATTTAAACTATGATTAATGAGAAGGATTTAGTGATATAATTTATTAATCATATTGTATGCTCTGTTTCAGCGTATAAGTAGTGACGTAATCTCATTCGATGTGCAGCAACTGGAACGATGCCATTTTGAAAGTGATACGAAATATTCCAAAGTTTATTTCCAATACCGAGAGCCAATGTTTATTTATACGAAGTAAGGATATAATTAAACATCGCATTGAAGTCTGCAAGTAAGTCATATTTTTCTTGTTGATACACAGAACACATTTGCATTAATTCACGAACAGCGTAACCATAGTTAAAGGTATCAAGATGACACAAGTAGATAATTCAACTATTAAAGTGAAGTAAAGACGTTTACCTTCGTGGATGCAGATTTACCAAGTTTTACAAAGAACATTTAACGATTGATTCACATACAGTGAAAGACTTATCGATTTAAGAGAGACTTTAAGCTGAAGCAACTATGTTAATTGTAAAAGAGTAATATACCATTTCTAGGAAGAAGAAATAATATATGTAACTAAATATAGCATTTAATCAAAGAATTAAAAGCACTTAATTCTAGTTTACTTGTTTATGCTCATTGAACCATTACCTTTAATTGACAGTATTTCTTACTAGGATAGGATTTGAAATAAAACAATTTTACATCCACCTACACCTATTCGTTTAACTTCATCTGCTATTTTATTTAAACGCTCTGCTAAAGTTATTTTCTAAATGTGAGCAAGTTTATTCCACAGAAATAATAGTGCATAAATGACAGATCTAGTGAGATGGATGAGGTAAGGTTTCGTAACTCAACTGGTGAAACTTCAGGATCAACTTGTGTGCAACGTAAGGAGAAGTATAACCCATGACGATTGACTAACACCGACTGTTTGGTCGACAGTTTTCCATGCGTAATGTCAAATTGATGACACTAACTGTCCGCAGACGGCGACAAGAAAAAAAGAATCACACCAGCTGCGGACCAGCAAACATCGTCTTCCTGGGATAGAGTGCGGGCTTTGGAGTGTTTTCGGGGCCTCATCATGATCGAGCCATTGTGCCGAACGTCGGCGATTATCATACGATATCCATTTCTCAAACGTGACGATGCACTTCAAAATGTTGTTTCTTTGGTTGCGGAGAAGCAGAGATGAGCAGACATCGAATCGTCATGTTTTGTTCTGTTCTGTTAATTCATGTAGATCCATTTATCCGTCTTTTTCACTTTGCCTTTCGCCGAATGTTGGGAAACGTAACATTGTATACTCCCAGTTTATGTACAATTTCTCTGTTAGACGAGGGTCGGATTTTGAAGAAGTCCTTCAGTCTGGCATGATCGGTAGTGTTCTACGGAATTCATTTACGAGGCCTATATCGCCGAACAGGAATTTTCCAAACCAATGCTGTGGCACGCGTTCGTTCAGTCATCAAATATTGGAAATATTGCGTAATGTACTCCCCCAGTTTCTCGGCAAGTTCTCCAGCATCGGATTTCATCAAGACCTTCAGCTTGGCATCATCGAAAGTTCCTTGTGGTCTATCGCAGAGTTTATTCTCATATCACCGGACCGGAATTTCGCAAACCAACGTTGTCTCATAAGTTCATTCACTGTGCCTTACTGAACTGCTTTACTGATGTTCCAAGCTACTTCTGTTGCTAGGTCACTGATACCTTAAATCACAGAACTATAGCTATGGACAGCAGATTTCCCATTTTAAATTTGCATATCACAAACGCCGTCTGACGACGTTTTATTACATCAAAAATATTTGTAATTCGTAAGAAGTTGCAAAACCCACATTTCATCGGCGGCAATCTGATAAGTTAATTAGAAATCTTTGAGTGAAATATGTTTTCCTCTTAATTATCTTTAGAAGTACACTGGCTACAGTCTCTCACCCGTAAAATTTATTTGTTTCATGAGTCAATTCTTTAAAAAGAAATAGATTAGAAATAGATGAGAATTTTGAAAATGCAAAACACAAAAAATAAATTAATAAAGAACATCATTTTTGTACTAAATATCAACCCAGATAATTTGATTACCAAAAGCCTTGATTATTTTGTTATTTTATTAAATGTCTAAATAGCATTCTTATTTTTCTTACATTCTCTCCTTACATTTGTTTTTCTTTTTTTCCAAGAAGAATCAATATTATTAACCTTGAGTGTGTATGTGTTTTTTTTCCTCCTTCAGATTCTTTTAATAAGTCGTGAAATCCTTAGAGTCTCTGACGTCGTGCTCAAGTGCGCTTGCCTTTTGATTCTTCAGTTCCTAATGATCTCTTCTGTCTGGGTTTCATAATTACCGAGGTCATTAAAGTCAAATCCTTTTTAATAGCGTTTCTCTACTTTTTGATTGCAAAGAAAGAGAAACCAATCTATACAAAAACAAATCTTTTTTTTTTTTTTCACAGACAAATTTAAAGGAATCCATAAAATCAGCTTTTTTTTCTATTGTTTCATTCATCCAAATCTTAAAATAGATCTTTCTTGATAAAAACATTTCTGAGATGAACAGCGTATATAACTGTGGGAACAACTAACAATACTACATAAATAAATAAAGATGTTCAAATTCACAGTCCAGTAAAACTTATGAATTTGTTCTGTTAATTTTTATTTTATTTTAGTTATTACTTCAACCGAATTGATTAAAGCTGAAGAATTAAATCATTTACTTTACTTTAATTCAGTTGGCAATAGATTATGGAAGAATATAAATCTCTGGAATGTTAATTCAACTTTGGTAACTTGATCCTTACTTTAAATACCCAAAATACAAAGGCCCATAATTAAACTTAGGGCTTTGGACAAATTAATTTGAATTATATACTTGTAAATAATATTCTCAACACAGATAAAAACTTCAAATCAAATTTATAAAACTTTTATTATTTATAATTATTAAGTACAAAATCATCTGAATGGAAAACTCTTACCTATTCCTCAAAATTAAGGTTCTTGATATGCATATAACAAAGCAAACTAAATGTTAATCTTCGTATTTAATCATCGAACGAATCAAACACTGATGTTCCATTATACTTAGCTTCTTTCTTATTCTTGAATAATCCTCTACGTTGATCTCGTCTCGGTGTAGTTCTATTAATCTGATTTCCTTAAATGACATAGAATTAGTCATTTAAAAGCAATATGAAAGCAAATACAAAAAGCAGTATGAATAGATACTGCTTTTATATTTGAAAACATATGTCTTCTCCGACAAAGTAAAATGTTTAGCTCTAATGTAATAACTACATTCGATTCCCAAGACCTTATCGACTAATGAATCTTATTATTAAACTTCTTTGTCTTGAACTCGTCTTGTTTGGAAATATCCATCTGCTTATCTATGAAATGGATACTAGCTACAATTAATCTTCTACGCCGAACTACATCTTCTTGTAGAAATCCTGAACTAAATTAAAGTTTCTCGAAAATTAGTTCTCACGATTCTAATGTAAAATATTCTGTTAACTTTATTTATGTTGGTAACGAAAAATATTATACTGACTGTCCGTTGAAATCAAGGTTCCATGATGTCTAGTTAGGTTTAAGCTTTCTGCTCTTTGTTATCCTAACTAACTCTTGATATCCGTTCTTCTAGCATTTAACTGCGTAGACTTTTCTGTTCTATAGGCTGATAAATGTAGTTAAAGTTTATCTTACCAAAGAACAATGAACAGAAACATCTGAATATCACATACGAACGTAACATCACCGGTATTGATCTGCCATAATTTCTTTGACTCCGTTGCAATACCAATAATCGGATGACACCAGAGTACTAATCGTGTAGATGGTTCTCCTTGCATTCTCGACGAACACAAAACAATCATGATTAGTTTACTTCGTCCAAATTGTTACTCGTAAAATATTCGATGTATCCTTTATCAAATCTTTGGACTAACAGCAAATCAGTTTCCTCTTCGGATGAAATCCAAAGTCTCAAGAATACTGCCTAAATTCACAAGGCCGTTACCAAGACATAACAAACAGTCTCAACGTCCTTGACTATAATCCACGCTAATAAGTGCTAATATTAAACGTATTGTTAGCACAACTCGATTTACATTATTACCAATCACAAGGACGTTACTAAGTTTATTTGATTACCAAACTTATTCTTGAAATCGACTTCAAAACAAATTTATTAACGTAAACTAAATACGATAAGTATTTTTACTTCATCCATAATAACAGTTATAAAAGAAATATAATTCTTTATTTTTTTAAGTGATGTTTAAAAATTAAAAATGCATATAATAAGTAGACTTTAGAAATATAATAATGCAGTCTCCCAGTCATTGTCTGCTAAATGTGTAAAATGTTAATGTGCGCGTTTAATTAATTGCCCGGTTATCAATTCAGGGTTCAAAATCAATTGGAAATCATTAACGATAGCATAAAAGCCGCTTTAAAGTAAGAAAATGATCAGTTGATGCCATTTATAGAATAGGGGAGACCGGGGCTAGTTGGCATAGATTTTGGTTTTTGATTTTTCTATTTTTTTGTGCAATACTTAGCGGGATTCTGGTGAATGCGGCGGATAGCTTATCTTTTTGACTACAAAATTATGTAGGATCCATTAATTAAATCCGTGTTTAGGTAACCCCAAAAACACTTTTCCTAAAAGCTTGCAACTATGCCAACTAACACCGGGTGCGGGGCTAGTTGGCATACCCCTAGGGGCGAGTTGGCGTAGGGGTGCTTGAGCAGAACAGCAATTTTCGAGGAAAACATTTTATTTTATCAAAAATTTTATTTTAATTATACATGAACAACAAAAAAACAACTGTATGACAAATTAAATTAAATGTATGAGCAAACAATGAATTCTTAGCTACCTATAGTTATTGTTTGATATCAAACACAAATGTAGGAGTTATTTGAACAAATGGGTTCAATTTTCGCGGAACTTTAGTTTGGTCGTACCAAATTTAGTCTTCCTCGTCTGGCCATCTCCAGTTTTTCCCCTTTTTTACCATTTGTCATAGCTATGCCAACTGACCCCTAACTAACTATGCCAACTATCCCCACAGGGATTTCCAAAACAAAATGGATATCACACAATCCCAAACATCAGAAACAAAAGATTATGATACATGCATGCAACCACAGTTATCCACTCTTTCGAGAACCGCCATCAGCAGTACCTTAATTCGATCTACATGTTCACCAGAACAAAAAAATTTACGATGAAAAAATTTACTAACCAGTCAGAAAAACGATGAAACAGGGGTCACTTCCTTCGTGACGCTTCCAAGCAAACTAAAGTGAATAGTGCACCTTTACATACACTTCCCCACTACCAAGATGTCAGCGCTCTAGCTATACGGTGGCAGGAAATAGAAGCTGTGTGCCAACTAGCCCCTTACGCCAACTGACCCCGGTCTCCCCTATGAAGTAAATCTTCAGCAAAATTGTAATTGAAAATTAAAATTATTTGTTTTGAAGATAATTATCATGTTAGATTTTTTTACTTTTTAAACTTTCTATAATTGTATTTTGTGCAATTGTTATCCAATCCATGTGAGTAATCTGATCTGATTCCAGATCTTCTGTTCTACTTTAATTCCATAGGTTGGCGATGCTCTTTTCTTGTTTAGTCCACCATATTCTTTTTTCTGAGGGAAAAAAAAATGTCATCTCAAAAATAACAGAATCCGTGGGCTTTGGTTTGTGGGAAAACTTTCCTTTCGAGTGGTTGTCATTGTATATACATGAGTCCAGTTCAAACAGATCCATTAACTTTTCACCTTCAAATGGAACGCACGAAGATCCTTCTATTGATCCTCCTCTAACATCACCAGCAACAGTGAGTTTGCTCAGAAAAACCGTAGCGTATAATATTGCTTCTGTGGCTGAATTTTTATTTGTTAAAATATAAGTGTTTTATTACAAAATGAAAAATGAAAGAGAAAAATTTAAATTTACTGTTATTCTTTTTATTTTTGTTTTCTAAGTGAAGCTTTATATGAAAAATAAAAACTGAAATCAACGAGGAGAAAGTGGAAATGATAGTGGGATATTTTCTTTTATTTCAGCTGGGTTGTGTCTGGAACTAGGCTTACTGGTAAATTAGCCATTACCAGGTTGCCAACCAATTGCCTTTCACGAAGTATTACGATATTCCTAAGACGCCCAACACATAAAAGTAAATCATTGAAATCTTTAAATTAGATTCTAAATCATTAGAAAAACGATAATTATATCGTTTATATTAAATTATACATTGTTAAAAACGAAAGATTTTTTTAACAATGTATAAATATCCGTAACATACGTACTATAGGTTTTTAAGCTTTTCTTTGTAATAAAAAGATTAATTGAATGAATGCTCTTCCTATTTTAAGTTTTAACATTAACTACAACGATTTGCTTTGCATGTAAATTGTATTTTTAACTTTTTTTAAATATAAGAATATGTAAGTATTCATCTATAAAGATTTCATTTCTTTTACACAATCATAAGTGAACGATTGCTTTGATAGCCTCTTGGTCGGGCTGTCAGGGCAATAATCAAGAAACCTTCTTCAACATGTTATTTTATCTGAATTAAGTTATCAGATTAAAAAAAATATCACTGTAATTAATTTTAATAGAGTTTTTAATGTATCTGATTATATAAATATGACAGGAAAAACGATTACCATTTGAGTTTTTTCCTAATTTATTGCATGTCTGCTTTTCAATATGAATTTCAATAAGTATTCATATAGTTTTTAGTTGATAATACGAAGTAGTAGCTTATAAATGAATTCTTTGTTTTATAATGATATAAAAGCCTCCATTCTTGGGATAAATTTTTGCCACTATCGATTTCAAAAAGAAAAGGACTTCCTTCAAATAAATTGTCACAAATATCTCGAGACCTAAATCCATTGAGTAAAATTTGAGATGCTCCAGAGAAAGAGAGACCATTCATCTCAGAAAGTCAATAACGTTCTCATGGAAGATAGCACTTTCATACCAAGAGCAACTCTGAATAGACATCCTGAATTGTCATTGACAACATGACAGCCTGTTTGGAGCGTCGAACTTCTCGCTCTTTGACACTTCTTGACATCGCACTTACAAAACGACAATTAATCGTTAATATTCTACCACAACTTCTGCTGTGAGTTAGAGTTGATCTTTTGGCCTTTCTCTGATTATCGATTCTCTATATCTTCAAATTGTTTCAGTCATTCTTATCTTCTCAATATGACGTCTTTATTTTCATTGCTTCTCTGAGATTATAATCAATGCGCAACACTTGTCCTCTTTCCTCCCTTTCCTATATCTTAATATAGAATTGTTCTCACTAAGTCTTTATTTTCAATTTATTAATATTTTTTGATGTTGCAACATCTATTTCAACATCTCTTTTCATTCTTACTTATGAATTGAATTTCAAAATTTAAAAGGTTAATTTTATTTAAGGTAGATTATTGTACTTAATAAAGTTATGATGTTTTCTTATTTTATCCATTTACAGCAAGGTCTAACTGCTCCATTTATATTTTATAAGAGACCTTACAAAAATAATATAATAGTTAATGTAAAGGTTATAGAAAAATTGAGCACTGTTAGTGGCCGAAATATAAGCAGGACCCCTTAGAGATTAAAAATTAAAACCTTGCAGAGACTTTTTTCACATTTTATCATTTGAATACGTCTATTTTTTTTTCTTGGATAGTAACTTAATTAGAAGTTAAATCTAGCGAAAGAATAGACACTTACATCACTTGAGAAAAAATTATTGAGTATTTCTGTTTATTATTATCATATAATATAATATTATAGTATTATAGATTTAGTATTATATCGTATGATATAATGTAATATAATATTAAGAAGTACTTCAGTATAGTAGTTGTTTGTCTTATATTATTTGGAATTTTCCAGTGCATTCGCAATATAAAAGCAAGAAATGGTTATTCATATCTCTTGTCTAATCTGATATTTTTTTTGTTTATTTTCTTCTGCAATACTGAACTTATCCAGAATTAACTATTATCTGAAATTGGCATTACAAGTGTTTTGAAAGTCTGTAAGATTTGGATTACTTTACTTAATTCAAATCGATTTTTCCCCTTGCAGCAATGTAAACGTAAACAATTTATTTTTAACCCATTCTTTCACATTTCATTACTTTCATTGAATAGCTGTATCTCATATCACTATGCTTCTTTCGATTTTACGATTGATGGGATAGCGATGTCAATAGAAACACTATTCCATGCATACCATACGATAAGTTGTGACCGATTATAAGTTCAGTTATAGGATTGTCTAATAATGCTTTTGACAATATTGATAGTTTTAGCTATGTATACTGAATCTGCCTCTGCCTAATCCCCGAACTCTGGTGACTTTATCCTGCGCTACACCCGATGCAGCATGATGAACACCAGAACAAGATCTATCGTAGATCTATCGTAGGACCCTTTAGCCTATCCTGGAGCTAGGTAGTTCCCGCCCCACCGTGAGGAGGTAAGGTCTATTGGGGCTTATTATTATTACTATAATTATTATTATTATTGGAATTCCTTCAATATTCCTATTCTTATACGAGAGAGTTCCAAAACTCTCAGTTACAGTTCAGTCAACTTTAAGTAGCTCAAAAAATACGATCTGAGGAGAAATCATATTGTATTATTTGTAGGTGAATAAGGTAGCAAAACGAAAAATTTATGTAAAAACAAAAAAAATGTCCAAAGAAAAAGTGGACGTCTTTCATTTATCTCAAATTCATACTTTACTATTAGATTATTTAAATTCACCTTTTTCAGCAGCTTACATCTGAATTCCAAGGTTTATTAGTATTTCAATTTAGACTTTAACTTTTCTTTTTTTTTTCACCTACTGAAGGAAATTACTTACAATTTTATTGTACACTAAAAATGCAAATACTAAGTATTTGCAAATAATTCGACTTGCTTTGGATAAAAGTGCTAATAATACTGATTGAATTCAATTTTTTGATTAAGTTTTTGCAATTCAAATGTTTTTAGAATAATAATTAATTGAAAGAGTTTTACCTTACCAGTTATTTCTGGCCAAGTTCCAAATCTTCAAGAGCCATCTTTAGGTGAGCTCCTAATATTTATAAGCTTTAGTTGAATTCATTAGTTGAATTCATTAACATGATTCGAAGTTGTGGTCAACCCTTCTTAATTACTTTGAATCCATATTTACGAAGCGAAAGTTTGCAATATTATAAATAACAAAATTACAGAATACTTCGGAAAAGGTAGGAAAAATGTACATTTTAAAATTTATCTATTTATTTTTAACTGTTTCTATGTAAAAGAAATGTATTATCTGTCGAATAAAACAATGCTACAAACGATATAAATTAAAGTATTTTATTCATTGGTGTACCTAGAATTTTGAAGAGGTTGTGATGGTCGTAGACATTCAACCAAAAGAAAAGTCGTATCCTTTATGATGATGAAAACCGATGAACTTTCCAACCAAAAACAGATACAAAATCCTAAATTTCTTCCATTTTAAATCAATTCAGATATTATCCATATCCTTATCCTAACTACTGATATCCTTATCCTAATTATAGATATCGTTATAGAGCACTTCTTATTTTAGCTTTCTGATGTGAAATTTTCCTTTTTAAATTCTTGATTGTATCTAACCTTCTTTCAGCTTATTTGAAAAATTGAAGAATTAACATCATAACATATTTTTCTTGTCTTGATTGCTTTACTTTTTATGATTCAATACACTTAGGGACGCTTTTTGTTAATTTATTGTAGGGATGAAAACTTACTTTAAGGGTTAAAAGTAGGCTTACACTACCTGAAACTACTAAAAATTATTTTAAAAATGAAAAATGTATGTATCAATAAAGAAGAAAACTAAATACCGATAAGTCAATTCACAGTTTTGTATAAACACAAAACAAAGCTACTCCGTACAATTCTTATCTCTTACCAAACGCTTACGTTGTTAAAAGTGACAGTACTAATGATTGGAGTTCAAAACTTATTTATTCCAGGCGTTGTATTCAAGAATCAAGTACCATTTCAAACGATGCCCTTACGGAGTTCATTAATATGTCTAAACCCCATTTTACTGCCAATTCAGGCGCGTAAGTAGCCAGTGCCATCTTGAGCCGGAAATGGCAGCATTGGGTCGAGAGTATCCTATTCGTTCTTGAGTAGTCGATTCAGTGTAGATAGACCTCAATCTTGTCCAATTACCACTATTTTTCTGACCCAGCCAGTGGCCCATCTAAAACCGGAAAAGGCCTGGACCGGAAGCCGGATTTTTCCCGAACCCCGAGGTCAAGAGTAATCCCGGTTTGGGCTGAGGAGTCATCACCGAGAGAGAGAACTTTTCTTACATTTTCTTTTATTTTATATGAAATATGAATGAATTTTTTTATTTCGAATTTTATTGTTTAGAAATAAATTTTAGTTTTTAGAAAAAAAAAAAAAATTTCCTGAGTTATTTCATTATTCTTTTACTTTATATATGTTTGTACTTTATGAGAATTATTTTCACTAGAAATGTAATTAGTTAAAATGATTCCAAAAAGTGTCGATTTTCAACTCTTAAATGTAAAAATATTGTTTAGAATAAAGTGTTAAAGGAAAAATTAAAAAAAAGTTTTAAAAAAAAGTTTCTTTTTTTTTTTTTTTTTAATATTTTCTTGAAGAAAAGTAAGAACTTCACGAGGCCAACGAGAAACAACAGGCCGAGGTGCTGACGTCATTTTTTTGAGTCACGTGACCAAGCGGGTCCGAACGAATTTCATTGCCTTGAAGCTTCAGACTGTCACACTAAACACACTGTGTCTTTTTGATTAAGCTAATTAAAAATATGAAACTTGGACTAAACTAGTTTTCAATTGATTTTCATAAATTTTGCTTATCTATTAAGTATTTAGAGTTAATACTTATTATTATTTTTATTTAATAAAACTTGAAAAGGCCAAACGATTCGTTTTATTTTAGAAATTACTTAGTTATTTTTTTTTAAAATAGATTTTAGAAACATAAATTTTATTATTTAAAAAAAAATATTTAAAATATTTATATTATCAAAATATAGAAAAGATAATTTACTGCTAAATTCATCCTGCTCATATTCACTAACAAATTATTACACACAGATGCAACTTACGTATATATTCATGTAATATATGTTGAGAATTTTAGTTTAAAATTTTCAAGTTATAGTGCTAAACTTTTTTGGTAAATTTCAAAAAAAAAAAAAATTAAAATATGTTGTATAAGAAACATAATTAAGTCCAGTAAATTGCATTACTTTTCTTGCTATGGATATGAAGCAATATTCATCATTTTGTTAAGAGCTAGTTATTAAGAGAATTCTTTTTCAATAAGCACGAGAACGTTTTATTTTTGTTACGTTAATATCAAATAATTCATGAAAATAAATGAGGAAATATAATCTATGTATTTGCCATATCTTCAGAATAACAGTGATACAACAATAATCACAAATTTCTTGATGATGTCTTCCATACCTAGAATTATTTTTTTATTTACTTATTATTTATTAATCATCAAAATGGTTTTTCTTTCATATAAATTTTTGGTCCTAAAAAGGACCTTTTTGACCCTTGTCTGGGAATCTGGGTACTCACCGCTGGATCAACTGCTCCCACGTTGTTTTTTATAGAGGTATGCTCCTCTGAAAATATGTCCTGTCTTCTTTCTAAATATTTATTAAAATACCTAAAGAGTGTCACAAATAATAATCCTAACATTAACACTGCACTCACTTGCACATATTCAAATCATTTATTTTCTAGGGAATAAGAGACTTTGTATATTTACAGGATGACATATTAACACTGACTATATTGACTGGCTGTAAATTAGACTGGCATAAAATATAGTATAATATAGCTCAATGATAGAACAGTTATAATAAATAAACACAATCATCAAATTCAGAGGAAATTGAATAAGTCTTGTCCTCAAGGAGGAATCATTTCACCTTTTTTGTTGAATGTCATTGTAGATCCATTATTACAAAAATCTGATACTGACATACAATATTTTGGGTATGCTGATGACCTAGCTGTAGTGGCTCAAGATAAGAATTTAGAAAACCTACAGAAGACATTAAATAAAGCCCTTAAACAGATACATAATTGGTGCTCCTTAAATAAATTAACCATTAACATTACTAAAACTAAAGCCATCCTCTTTACACAGAAATAAAAATATCAGCAACCATCAATCTACTATGATAAACAATGCATTCAATGGGTAGAATCACATAAATATCTTGGAGTGACTTTGGATAATAAATTCAGTTTAGGCAACACACTCAGGATATACTACATAAAGCAAAAACAATTGGCAATCAGTTACAAAGATGTGCTAAATGCACTTGGGGAATAGGTGCTTCTGCGACAAGATCTATTTTCCTTGGAGCAGTACAACCTCTTGTCATGTATGCAGCAGAAAGTTGGGGACATGTTGTGCTGCATAATAAAGCTCTACAAAATTTCTTTTTAAGACCGCAAAGGCTCTTTGCAATAAAAATTACACATGCATGTAGGACAGTCTCTGGAGAGGCTGCAATAATGCTTGCTAATATTGTTCCATGGCCACCAGTTATCGAAACAAAATGTCTATCCTTCTATGCCAAGACTGATAGAATTATGGAACCTAATAAGGAACTGTTTTGGGATAGTGCAATAAATATGTTTCCAACTGATACAACAACAGTTACATACATGAATCCAACACTTTGGACACAACCTAATGTTTATTTCGAGCCTTTATCCACCACGAAGCCTACAGATACTAATATATATACAGATGGCTCCAAGTCCATTAATGGAGTTGGAGCAAGTGTCTGTATTTATTTAAATAACTGTGATTATAACCCCACGTATATTAAAAGATTTACATTTCCCCACTATACAAGTATTTATCAAGCAGAAGTAGAAGCAATTTTTCAAGCAGTTATGAGGATTTCCAATTTACAAACTGTAGAAAAAACATACAACATTCATACAGACTCTAAATCACCTCTATTTTCTCTCTGCAACTACTTACATAAAGACGATAGAATTCAAAGCATCTTCTCATTATTGAAAGACATAAAAAACGTTGTTAATTTCTATTGGGTTCCTGGACACACAGGAATACAAGGTAATGAAAAAGCAGACGAAGAGGCTAAAGCAGCAGTGAATAATGAACTAGCAAAATATTGCCATAAAAGTTATCCCTTACAAACGATAAAAAGTTATCTAAAACAATACGCAATTGAGAAGTGGAATACAAAATGGATAAATACCACCAAAGGTCAAATTACAAAAGAATTCTTTCCAACAATTTTCCAACGACAATCTTGTGTAAATCTTGAACTTAACTTTAAAATAACTCAATACCTTACGGGCCATGGTAACTTCAGAGCCCGCCTAGCAGCCTGGAATGTTACAAATACAGCCTTTTGTGAATGTGAATCCGGAGAAACAGAAACTGTTAACCATATAATTTATGCTTGTAGTAAATATGATAAAGCTAGATTTGAACTCATTTTAAACTTAAATTATCTAAAAATTCTTTGGCCTTGCAGATTATCACTTTTAATTCAAGGAAAGGCATATCAACCTTTTATGAACTTCTTATATAAACTAAATCGCCCAACGATGTTTAAATGAGATCTGTTTTATGTGATCTTTAATTTCAAATTCATAAATCTCACTCTTTTCATTTAAATTAAGATCTTTTCTGTACTTTGTATGTTCTTGGTTCTTTTTATTGTGTAGTACTCAATTATGAGTGAAACACTTATTAAATTATTATTATTATATATACTATGTTTTATGTACCTAACTATCTTATAAAATATAGTATAATATAGCTAACTGAAAAACAACTAGTGTAATTCATTTTTTTTTAATTCTTGACTAGTACAAATTACAATAATTGGATGAGTACATAAAGTATTTTAATAGCTCATAATTAAATTGTTCTATTCTTCAATTTCATTAAAAGTTCTTAGTTCAATAATATTAATATCTATGCTCGGCATTGCTTAAGTTGCTTAAGGAGTCTTATCGTTGAAGGATCACTAACACACTGATTATGGAAGTTCACACAAAGTAGATCACATGAAATAAATTAATAAATTCACTCACTAAAATATGTTTGCTAATTTCGCACTCTTTCAAAATTAGCACACTAAATCTTCTACTTGAAGATCAATCAAATAATAAACTTATAGATTTAATCACTATCGAAGTAACACACTTGGCTCTTCTGTAATTCAAAAGCACTAACTATTTTGCACTATCTCGCCGATGTCTATTATCTTCACTTTAAGATAAAGTTGTAATATCAGCTTCTTCAAAATTATTCACTTGCTACTGTCGATGATATTCATCCGATAAATGTTCGTTGTTATTTCGTAGATTATCCACTTGTAACTTTTAGTAACAAAATTTAGTAATATTAACTTTCCGACTTCTCTTGCTTTTCCCGCTTGCTTGCTTTCATAAACACTCGAATAAATAACCTGCAATGTGGTCTTCTTTTGAATCAATCGTAGCTTTCTATCTTCAGCGTCGTGCAATCTTCGTTTGAACCATAACACAGCGAATTGGATTAGGCCTAACAGATTTCTGCACAACGAAAGTATCGCTCAAACTTAACTAACCGTATATAAATTGCTGCCAACTTGTCTTACATATATTCAGCAAATCCAATATATTCCAGGGTTGATGAAATACATTGCTTGAACGTTAAAAATTAGTTATTTTAACAGACTTTAACAAGTCCACTATAGAGAACCGCCATACTTGTGCTTAACCCAACCCAGCTCCTAGGAGGAAGGACCCGCGTGATCACGTGATTTCTCAGTGCCTCGGCCTTGTTTTCTCGTTGGCCTCGAGAACTTCATGAATGACGTCACATATTAGCGCCAAGGCCTTCTCTCCCGATAGCGACGATTAAAATGACACACACACA
>JAFIDM010012231.1:131804038-131863574 GCA_023159025.1 Thereuonema tuberculata | reverse complement strand
TTTTTTGTTAAAATTTTTGAAATCTCACCAAGGGGGAGGGGGGGTCCGGCAAAATCTCACCAAATCTCACCAAGGGGGAGGGGGAGTCCAAATTTTTTAAAAAACACCTCATGTAATTAATGGACGTCCCTTTTCATCAGCACTTACATGCAACTCCTGTAACCCTTCACAATGCCGGCTTCTTATACGACTACCTGTTTTGCATATTTCTCGACGCGAAACCGTGATTGGCTGTTGCATAATTTGCATACTTCCTTCTACCTTTGCAGCAAATTTCAGCTTCTTTAATTCAGATCTCTTACGGAAATTAACATTTTTCCTCTCCGTGTTTAACTTTTGGAAGTGATTGTAAATCAAACGTAATAGATTTCATTTGATAGCTACAGTTTCCTGAAACAAATATTCTTCAATCACAACTATTTTTAAAGTATCATGCTTTGCTATTCATTGCGCTGTTTTCCTTTTCTATAAGCTCAGTATGTAGAGAAAAGTCAACAAACATCTTTCTTGTAATAATACAAACTTAAGTTTAAACTCAGCAACGGATGAACATTTAGTACTTACATTTTGTACTTTATTAGACTTAAATTTTAATTCCAAAGACTTTAATGTTTTAACCATATACTTTCTTTTGTATAGTTAGCATTATAACAAACTGTAAGAACTACCGTAAAAAGCTCTTTGCTATTAGGGTTACCCTATTACCTAAGCAGTATTTGTATAGTATGGTTTGCTCAAAAAAGCTACACAATTCGCAATTTAAGAGGTAAAAAGTGCTATTCGTAGCAACAAATCAAAATAAAAGTGAACATTTCCGAATGTTTAAGATAAATCAAGTAAAAGCTTTCAGAGACAATATAAAGAAAAAATTATAATTTACAAATGAATAAAAAATTAAATTGAAAACTAGTCTTACACAACTAGTCCTTACATAATAAAGGATTAAAGGATAGATTATTCGGTCCTTAAAGAGATTAATCTTTAAAAAAAAAAGATTCACTTTCATGTGAACTTGGAAGTTTTGAAGAAAAAGTTTGTTTGTTATTTAGATCAAAATGAAGTTTATCAAACATCACCTTCATTCAGATGTCACGTGAAAATAAAAGGAAAGCGTAGATGAGATACGAATAAGATGGCGTCCACGAAGCAGTGAGTCTTCTTTTTAGTGGTAAAGCGTGTTAAAAGGAAATCGTGACGAGACTGGCTCTTCCTGCTCTTAGAAAGTGACGAAATGATAAGAGCAAGCTGACGAGATGGAGTCCACTTAGGTCTTATTGTCCCAATCTTGAACAGTGCATTTCAGCTCTGCTACGAAATCCAAAGGTCCACACAAAGAAACAATAGAGTGGATTTTTCTCTATTTTTACTTTTAATATTTTCTTTTTCCCATTATTATAATTATTTTTTTAATTATAAATAACTTTTAAAAAATATATAAGTACTGAAAAAAACCCATCACATAATTTATACTTAATAGATATGCAGTAATTATGGGGGAAAAGTTTAACATTTTTATTAAAAAAAAGTGCTTAGATTCATCCAAATAATAAAAATTGATAATTTATTAAATCAGCGATGCAAACTGTGAAAGCATTATCTATTCTACTAAAGAAAAATTGAATTTTCTGATATTTCTTTTAAAAAAATTCAGAAATAAAATGAAAAGCGTGAAAAAATCTATATTACTAAAACCTTTTATTTCTCTGTCTGTCTGTGTGTCTGTCCGGCGCAATTTTCTGTGAGAATGGAAAATAGAAATAATTTTTACAACGAAAAGTCCCCGATAGGAATCGAACCTGCAACCTTCTGATCCGAAGTCAGACATCTTATCCATTAGGCCATGGGGACTACGAATTTCGTTACATTGTTTTTTGACTTCTGTGCCTACCCCTTCCCCCATCAATAAGGAATGTATTCAACCTTTTTTTTTGAATCTCAAGATTGTTTATTTATTTCCCATCCGTCTGTTTATTTGTAATTCGAAAATGACAATTAGAACTAAAATTGCCTGCAATATTTTAAATATTCTTACTTAACCAAATTCTGTGTGATATTGAAAAACAAGTGCATGTACACGAGAGATGTAGAATAAAGAAAAGAGAGTCAAGAAAGAAAGAAGCACTATTTCTATTAGGTAGAATACTGAAAAATTACTATTTGTAACTCAAAAACCATCACTGTTTGTAACTCAGAAACCACTGAAAAGTATCAATTGGAATAAAAAAAAGAGTCAAGAAAGAAAGAAGCACTATTTCTATTAGGTAGATTACTGAATAAATCACTATTTGTAACTCAAAAACCTGGAATCACGTCAGAGTCAAGAAACTCAAGATAAATATGCTGCTCATCAACCAAGATGACCAGAATCAGAGAAATTTTGCCGAATATTTGCTTAGAATCGGAGAACCACATAAAGAAGGAATGATAACATTGCCTGATAATCTTTGCCGCGAAATAGAACAATTTAACGAATTCATAGAAAAAATATCTCACCTGAAATCAATGAATAGATAATTCTATTTTTGAAGAACGAAAATGTCGATAACATCAATCGAATGATAAAGTCAAAGAATACAAGGAGAGACTAAGAGTATTTAAATGCGAATAAAATTGACACTTCTGATAATCCACAGCACGTATATCTCTATCCGCCTGAGTATCTGAACTCATTGAATCTCAGCGGTATTCCTCAACATCGTTTGTCATTGAAGATTGGATCTTCAATAATGTTATTGCGAAACATCAATCCCAAGTTTGGACACTGCACGGAACTCAACTTAAATGCCGTTCATCCGATAATCACCTCGTAGAAGCCGAGATTATAACAGAAACTCACAAAGGAGATTTTGTTTTCATCCATAGAATGTCTATGCAACCAAGCGATAATCTACTTCCATTTACTTTCACAAGAAGGCAATTTCCGATCAGACCTTCTTATGCGATGTTTATCAAGAAAGCTGAAGGACAGACTCTAAATAAAGTTGCCATCTGTTTGGAGAATGTTGTCTTCACTCACGCACAACTATATGTCTAGAGTCACAAGTCATCAGAATTTGGTTATCTTCACTTGAAAGAAGTCATAATCAATTCATCGCCAAGAATATCGTATACAAGCTACGATCTTCATTTATCATCTATATCAACAAACATCCATCTCAACATATCTCTTCTTCAAATATCTATATCAATCAATCTGCACACGGGTAATGGCTTAGTTGTCTGTTAAAAATAAATTTGAGGAAAATGCTGTTAAAAATCCCTTAATGCAAAATGATTTACTTCAACCTCAGTGAGTAAGGTTTAGTATTCATAATACTTCTAGTTTGAAACAGCTCGCAATTTCGAACACATGAAATTACTTATTGATTTTGATCGATATATTTACTGATTTTCCTTTTTTCCATATTTAGCAGACATGAGACCAAGCCTTGAGCTACCATTTAAATTTTAAGAAAAATTAAGAGTTATTTTAACCATAAATCTGTTTGTTTCATAGTTTTTGAAAGTTCAACTGTATTCCTATGAAAATAATTTATGTTATTCTCACTTTACATCTTTAATTGTAGAAGCAATTAATCTTCGCATCAGAAGAAAAGGCATAGATTGCAATGTATGTAATCTATGTAATTGTATGTATGTAAAAGGCATGTCATGAAAAATCAGTATCTGCAAAATTTAAACAAATACGTCTTTTAAGAATGAAAAGCTATTTCTTGTGGATTTTAAATGACAAGCGAACGTGAGGTATTTTAATTGCTGAAATTTGAAGAATAGCCTAGCAACAGGTGGCAGTGATGATGGCATATCGCAGACCTACCCATAATGATAATCTCCTCAACATCCAAGGCATTCGTATGAGAAGACAAGAACTCAGCATTGAAATTCTGTCTCCGTCAGAAAGAAAAAATAAAATTCCAGCGCTATTTGAGGGGAATGCATAAGCAAAAGATACCCTTCCTTGGAACACAGCCTCCGTTAGGTAAAAATAACTCAAGAAATATACGTGAGTTAAGGCTGCGATGGAACAGCTTCTTTTAGCAGCAGTAATAGAAACAGCCTTTTATCACTGGGAAGATGAATAAAATGGAAGAACGCCTTAAAGGTTGAGAATCCTCATCAGGTACCAGATTTATTGGCTTCTTTTTCTTTCCTTCGGTTAGAATATTACATTCAATCACTTACAATTTCTCTTGGAATTGAAATTACATATTACGTATTAAAAGTCTTGGAATTAAAATTACATATTAAGTAGCATATTGAGGACAGCAGAAGTTATTGCCGAAAAACAAATGTGAAAGACAGTAAAATACTAACAAGCCCTTTTCCTCATTTTTTTTTTTTTTTTTTATCCTTTTACATTATTGAATGTTGGACTGAGACTAGTCCCGAAAAATCACTGAAACGTCGAATCCTGTATTTTTAATAGAGGGAGGGAGATATTTTATCTATCTATATTACCATCATATATCTTCAAAATATTTAAAATCTTCAGTGAACAACCCTCACAAAAACTTTAAATGACTATTGTACAGTAGACTACGTATCAAATTCTAGAAAGTGCAAAAAACTTGTTAAGACGAAAAATTATAACATCCAAATACAGAATTAATTTCAACATGAGAAAAATATCAAACTTTATATTAAATAGGAAATTTCGAAATACAAAAAAACAAATCTTCAAAACAAATAAAGAACAATTAAAAAAACCTTATTTTTTCTATTGACTCTTACGTACAGGAACCTCCTTTCCTCAGTGCTTTATGTCCAAGTTGTTTCAAATTCTAGATATTTAAAATATTGTTTAACGTGCGCTGATAAATTACAATAAAAGGACGCCGACGCACTAATTAAAATTAAAATTATAATACATTACAATGGTTCTAGATATTTGCTGTTGGGATACTAAAGGCAATGGATTACTTTCATCATATTAACTGCTTCAAAATGGGAATAAATGAAATGCTGACAAAATAAAATCTCACAATTATCCATAATGAAAACAGGTTACTTAATAATTCAGATTACTTTTTTTTTTACGAGAAATAATCTTCAGACAGCAGGTTAACCAGTTGATAAACATTACTAAGAGCTACGTGAATAAATAATGTATGTTCAAAAACGCATATATCGTAAAACGTCATCTTCAATAAATTCTAAATAAGATGTACTAAATAAACTTCAACTTCTCCAACAGTAGATGCCAATATTTCGTTTTATTTCTAAAACTTTCTCAAGGTTCCGAAAAAACCTTTTAAATAATGTATGTCTTTTCGCAATGGCATCGTTTGACGGGACGTCGCCGTCTTTTAATGTGGAACAACATCAAATTATATTATTTATTTATGCTGATAAGTATTTGTGAATTTTTTTTAAAGTTTATGATTTTATTTGGGATTATTTTAAATTTTGCTTAAACTTTTAAACTGTTTAAATTTTTGCTTTGCCTACAAATTTATTAAATTAATTCTGGAATTAATCTCAATGAATTAAGTGGTCTTTAATGATTACTAAGCAATTATGTTTTAATAATATCCAACTTCCTATCAATATATAATATAACTTTAAGAAACGACAATATTTTAAGGCTTCAGAATATATTCAATATTTTTTTTTCTGTTGAGTAACCTTTTTGCCAAAATATTGAGAACATTTCTTTGCAATTTTTGTAATTTTAATAATTTTGGTTACTATAATTAAACTAAGAAGAAAGAGTAACAAAAGTTTGCTCTTATTTGGTGGTTATTGATTTTACGAATTGCAGATGTAGTAGCACCGCGGTATTACAAGATGAAATTCCACAGTATATTCAGAGGTGGAATTAAAGTTCATAAATTAATATTTCATCAAGATTAATTTTTGATTCATATAATTCTCTTTCGTCATTTTTCTAAAACTACTGCAACTTCCTACATAAGTTATTATCTTAAGACAAAAATACCTGAAAACAAGATTGTATCTTGTTGATTTGAAAATATAGAGTATGCAAAACTAAATTTATAAATTATGTGTAATTTATAGTAATTGTTATACCTTCACTAATTATGCCTGAAGGTAGCTATTTCGTGTAGGATACAGATTTAATTTAACACTTCTAATGCTCTTTAAAATGCATCAGAGAAAAATATAGACAATGACTATATTTTAAGTAAATATATTCAAATCATCCGTATATGATCAAGATAACTATAAAATTAACATCCTTAAAGAGTAAATTTTAAAAGGGGATTAAGTTTATTACAAGGAAAATAATCTACTCCTTTTGGTACATATCGACTAACAAATAAAAACAGAAATGCAAAAATTTGCGAAAGATATGTTGCTATTGAAAGCGCAAATTATTCAACAACTCAGAACTACACCTAAAGGAAAAAGCTGATATTTTAATGGTATTTGAATCTTATCAGATATGATATCCTTATTGATTTTCAAAACAAAACAATGGACCATAGGAGTTGAAAACTAAAAATATTACAGTCACTAAATTACCAATAATTAAACAGAAAAACCTGAAATTTTATTGATGAAATTATTACTATCCTTTTGAAAACCGTTAAGTATTTCTAGATTTTTCTTTGAGGTTCCTTTGCTGCAGTGCTTCATTTCAGAGGAAACATTAATATTAATTTAGTAAAATAAAATTACACAAACATAATTATTCCATTCTTGGTTCTTAACAATCACTAAATGAGAAAAGTGCAAAGTAAATTCAAATACTTTACAGTGAAAACATTGTATCACTTGAAGGAGAAGCAGGGAGAAGCTACTGCAAAGCCATTAAGGATCTCTTGAGAAAAGTGAGTGCAGTCATATAGAAGATAGGGCAAACATTCTAGGCAGCATTAATCTTTAATTTAAAAAAGATTTGTTTATCTGATCCTTATTTTCAACTTTCACTTTTTCCCTCTTCATTTCATTTCTTTTATTTATATTGAACAGTTCTGTTTTGTTTTTTTTTGTTTTTTTTAATATCATATCTTAATTTCTATTTTTCTCTAAAAGATTGTTTTTGTTTCATTCTTTGAATAAATGTATTTGATTTTATACTGAATATATTTCTCCATTTCAATTGTGTCCGTTGTATCTTGTTATTATTCCTGGTCATTTCAGTCTCATATAATTAAGTTGTAAAGAGATCTTTACTCATTTGTTTATGCCAAGGAAGCGATGGGTGCCTGGCCATCGAGATCACCCGACTTAACATGTTGTTTTCTTCTTCTAGGAACACATGTGTATGAGACTCCTTTGACTCTGAAGAAGACCTCGTCGCAGGCATCGCTGTCTCCACTGCAACTCTCTTCTTGAAATGCCGGGAATCTTTGAACATGTACGGCAATCAACGCTGTCAAGCATGAATTGCTATTGCCGGTCACCACTTTGAACACCTTTTTGTGAATGCAGATTTTGTTCACAATCATGTCCATTCATGCCAACATCTCTGACAACGCCCCCTAACGCCGAAAAGTAGCGTCGGCGGACCTACTTTCATTAACAAAAAACGTTTGTTTTGGTTTCCCGATGTCCGTAAAATTTTGTATAGAGAGCATCCTGTCTGCTTGTCTAAAATCTATGCATTCCCATAATCACTGATATATCGTGATCAAATTTCGCACAGTAACTGTTAAAAACCATACGAATTCATAAAGTACGTGTTGTTCTGAATTCTTTCATTTAAGGTGTTCTTTACTTTTTGTCCCTCAATCTTCATACTCTAGGCATGGTTCAATACACAGTGAGCAATCTCAAGTAGATGTTGCAGGGTTGCAAAGGACAAAATTTTGAATTTTCTCGGCAGCTCCATATCGTATAGTACTACAGTTAGTCAGCTTACAATTGCAGCTCATTCATTGATTCATTCTGTATTATAACATTACTTTTCTGATTATAATGGCGGAAGAATCCATTGTTACCAGAGTAGAATTAAAGAAATCAAAAGAATTCTATATCAGAAGAAATATATAAACGAGAGGAAAAAAAGCAGATTCAAACCTAAGTCTATCCAACAACGAATAGTCAATTGACAAAGCTGTGCAAGCGGTAAGTAAATTGTAAAAAAAATACCTCATATCATTACGATAAACCTTCTGTTCCGCTTGCATATCTCTGCAAACTATCATTTCAATCATCATCTGTTATCCATATTTGACTATTCAGGTTTCGTCCGAAGAAACTCCGTAAATATTCCCCGTTTTCTCCATGGAACTTCCTACTTGCAACGAGTGTCATCTCTTATCATTATTCTTATCAATTACAGTGGCAATAACAGTCAGATCAGAATCCTAGGAAGAGATATATTACATCCATTAAAGTCAATTCTCTTCCATAATCTCTCCAAGTTGTCAAGTATTCCTAGTATTTATTATCATGAAAATATCAAGATATTTCCTAGAATTATTTCGTCATCAAATGCTTTGATTCTGATAACTATTTTAGATTGAAATTTCTAAAGATATTGTCCACAAGACTTTTGTTGTTAGGAAGCTATTATACGTAAAGATATTCGATCTTAATAGATTCATCCTTCCATTTAAAAAGAATAAAAATGATTTCTATGGCCAACCATTGTTAGCGCTTCATTTTAAATCCATTCGTCACAGCTTTCATGCAGTTTTGAAGATAAGAGTCAAATTAATCATTTCGTTCAACCGTTTTTCAGGAATACTATCAACTTAACTTTGAAAGAACCAACAAGTGTACGAAAAAAAACAAATTAGTTTTTCGGACGCTACATTTCTAGAATTCTACAGATTTCAAAAGATTACTAAACCGTAACTTATTTTAAATTTTTAGGTTTATAGTTACACTGTTATATAATAGCACTACTCTTTCAGAGAATTCGTACTAGTAAATAGGATAACAGTGAAAGGCACTCGATATTCATTTCTCTAAAGTGATGACAAAGTGGCGACATTTAATATTTAAATAAGTTCGCCTGTGGCTACTTTTGTAGCTCGTTCGGATTTCTTCGATCGTTTGTTCCAAATCAAATCGAAAGCATCCATTACTGCATTCGAAATCCCGTGAGTCTCCTCACGCCTAGAGAAACACAGCAGGGCTCAATTGAGCAAGAAATCCCAATCATGTTCGATTCTATTTTAATTTCAATAAATTCACTTCTGAAATAAAGTGTCTTAAAATTTAAGCGTATAAGTGTGATATTTGGTTGCTTAAATGTTATTAAATAATTAAAAATAGCTCAGTGAACCTTTAATAGTGTGCGGTTTTATGCTTCTTTTTCTTGTTATATGTCCTCGCCGCACGTTAAATTTGGCTATTATGTATATGTTTTCTTTACAAGTTAATCCTTTACATGCTGAGCCTAGAGCTAGCAGGGATTACTTATTGCTCTTTTTATTCTTAATTTATATTTTGATGTTTTTTTAGCTTATAAGGGTCATTGTTTTGTCTACTTGTCCTTTATTTATGTTTCTTTTGGTTCCACTGAGCTGTTGAGTACTGGGCAAACCCAACCGATGAGAGATAGGAATCTCGAAACGGTTCCGTCTTGGGCTCCCGGTACGAAAAATCCAAAAATAGCTCAGTGAACCTTTAATTGTGTGCGGTTTTATGCTTCTTTTTCTTGTAATAATTAAATTAAGATTAAACTTCGATAAGTATTTCCAGTCAATTTTTTTCTATCAATTAATTTCGTTAAAAACTAGCAAAAATCCGGGCTTCCGAGTAGACCCGCGCACTGTTAAAATCACTTCCGAAAATTTGCATAATAAGTATATATGCATGTTGAAATTAAAGGTATTTAAAAACGACTAATGCTATGAGGCTGAAAAATTTTTGTAAATGACAAATTTTTGTTTTGATTTCAAAACTAATGGCGCTTTGGTTATGTCCTTACTTATGGTTTTTAAAAAAGTTTTTTAAAAAAAATTCATTCTTATAAAATTTACAGTTTTAAGTGTTGAAAATGTGATTCTGCAATTCTACATGGATTTCTAAATAGGCATGTAAAATTTCGTATTTCTAGCTACTGTAGATTTTGAATAAATAGTTCCTAAAATATGATCTAGTTGGAAATGCAGGGACTCGCTTCGCTCTTCTAATTAATATTGTTATTAATTTTTAATTGTTCAACGTTTGTTGTAATTTGTTTTAATTGTTTAATTGTA
The DNA here is from genome assembly GCA_023159025.1 of Thereuonema tuberculata. Taxonomy (NCBI): domain Eukaryota; kingdom Metazoa; phylum Arthropoda; class Chilopoda; order Scutigeromorpha; family Scutigeridae; genus Thereuonema; species Thereuonema tuberculata. The sequence goes on along the minus strand of JAFIDM010012231.1, from coordinate 131,853,453 downwards.
ACCTAAGTGTTTAGAACCTGTGTTGGGTCATGCGCTAAAGATATTAGCACCGACATTTCTATGACCATTCGAGATCAGCTGCCAATGGGTGGTCAGTGAAAGTTATCTTTTAATAGTTTTTGATTTTGAAATGATAAGTAATATTTAAAATCAAACTGAAAGATAGAAATTTGAAATAAGGCAACTTGTATTATTTTATTTTTTTGATGCAATGTTTATGTTGTGAGATGGAAGCATACGAAGAACAATTGTAAAAGATGGTTATTTACGAATAATGATATGACAACCACTGTTGCAGCAACGACAGTTGGCAAGTGGCAGAAAGAGCATCTCCCTTTTAATAATAAAACATTATTTGCAAGAATAAAGAGAAATGGTGCTTGGACGCATTAGCGGTTAAATTATTAACGAGAGATGATAAACTATGGTTAACTAGAGTTAGTGAGTTGTTCCTTTTCATTCTGACATATAGAATGAAGCTTAGGGTTAAAAAAATATTAATGATATTTTTTTTATATATATTTTAATAATTTGCTGAGGTGAATTATTAAAGGCATAACTTGGAATCGGACGATTGACTAAATACGTCAATCATAACCAAGTGGTAATAGGCATAAAGAAACATGACCTACGTGATCAAGGATGCAAGTTCAACGTGGAACAACGGAGCCCAATGGAACGTCCCAGGGAATGGAGTGCCGCATCGTAGATCTTCGAGATAAGAAGTTCCAGATAAACTTTGGTAGGACACACATCAGCTATGAGTAATCATTTTACTTTATTTATTCGGCAAAGACGCTGGCAGAAAATGGAATATTATCGTCGAATGATAAATATGTCATTGTGTGTAAGACGCTACTAAAATAAAACAAAGAAGGATCTTAATAAGATATCTAATATAAAAGGAACTTACTTCAATAGTGTGTTTAGATAGTTTCAACAGTCAATAACTTTATGTAAAGAAATAGTTTAAAAGTATATTTTGAAGAGAAAGATTTATTGTCATATTTCTGAACTGAATAAAAGATAACTAAATAGTGGTTATAAAGTAATTTAACCCGTAATTTTGAGGAACTATCAGCTATATGATAATATTTATTTAGCGAAATCAGAAGGACTGATTCCTGAATGTAATCATAAATATAAGAAGAAAGGAAAGTGTTAGAACTTTGTTAAATGAACTTTGAATATATGTTAGAAACTTAATTGATTTAAATAATGGTATTTCTGTAAAGTTATAGAAGTGAAATATAAGTGAGAACTATTAGAGATAGGACACGATTTCAAGATTCCATACGTTAAAAGGAATTTAAGGAACTGGTTAATATAATTGAACGAATATAAGAAACAGATAGAAATGAGCTGTTTATTTATTCAAGTATTTAAAAACAGATTTGTGTAGTCTGGGATTGAACTCCGCTCCTACAGCTAACAGTCCAGTGCCTATACTAGGACTATCGGACCCTTAATTGTAATACATTCAAATGAGAAAAAAAATATCAAGTAATTATGAGACATAAAGAGATCTTTAATTCAAAATAATACTTAACAAACAAAAATATACAGCATTTTAAGGTAGTTTCCTTAAGATAACTCGAAAGAAAATTTAGAAGACTAGTATAATTATAAACAAATCGTAAACCATATTTCATCAACGAAAATAAATTCATACCTACATACATTTACATATATAGCCTGTATTATCTGCCTGTTTGGTCTTAATAAAGATCATGATTTGATTTAGGAATTTCCATTTATCAGGCACTTCTTTATCACAAATTCAATAAAGACATACAATCTGGGGACCTGGCTGCTTATCTAATATTATGAAGGACTCCAAAGTGTCATGAGGCGAAAGGAATCAGATATTATCGTCCTGGCAAAGATAATTTTCTCCAAAAATGGGATAAATGTAGGATTGATTATTATCAGTCATTAGAGTAAAGTATGATTTGATCTTTTTCTGTAAGATCGCTAACAAACATTCGCTAATAAACACTGGTCAAAACAATTAGGGGAACATATAACTTTATGCAAGCTGAGAGTGTGTTAGCTTGCCGAAATTTGGAATACGTGATAGAGAAAAAGTTTTCAACCTCTGTGAGTTTATGGGAAGGTCCAAAAAATGCGGGTGTAAAGATTGAGTTTCAGAATTTTTATAATTTATAATAAAGTAAATATATAATGTATGGTAATATAAACATAAAATTTATAATAAAAGATACTTTATGTGATAATATAAAGTGCTATCAGAATTGTTAATTAAATCAAGAGTGGGCCATTAAAATCGAGGTTGTTTTCTGCACCACATTCGCACAAACAACGCGAGTGAGATGACTATTTCGCGGGCGGGTGTTTTCAAGATTCTAAGAACTTCTACTTTTCTTCACATCTGAAAACCTGAACTGACTGATGTACTTAGCGATGAGACCTGATGCAATGAAGTTGCGTTCTTAGCTGACGTTTTCCAAGCCTTGAAAGCTCTTAACAAGAATATGCAGGGAAAGAAAGAGAATATTCTTTTCTGTACTAATAAAATTAACTCTTTTAACGAAAATTTATCATTATAAGAGCCAGAATAAAAACAAAAGACAAAGAAGTTGAAATCTTTGATCTGACAAATTCTTGCAACTGGAAAAAAAAAATCTCGTAAAATTGGTCACTGCTGAGTAAAAACATTTCCCGTCACTGGTGTATCTTTCTTAGACTGGGTGAAACATCCATTTTTGTTAAGTGCACGTGAGTCAGCAGAATTTACTATTTCGGAAGAAGATGAGCTGACGGAAATCAGAAACAACAGAGGACTAAAACTACAGCACTCATCAATAGATACGGCCTCATTCTGGTAGACAGGAGTAGCTCAGCATTACAATGAAGGCTCTTAAAGCACTAATTCCTTTCTCAATATCGTATGTGTGAGGCTGACTTCTCTGCTATGAACATGATGAAGAACAAGTACAGGTCGCGGTTTCAAACTCTGGAGGAGGACCTGAGGTTATGCTTGTCAACCATCCAATCTCGGACAAGGGAATCATGAGATATTAACAGTCGCAAGTTTCTTCTAATCATTGTTTGTTTTAACTTTTGCGGGAACCTCATTTGTTCCGACGTTTTATCATATTTACATTTTTCAATATTTATTTTACAGACTTTATACTTAACACAACTAATAGTTGTGAGCTTTAGTTATTGAACTTTTAAACACAATTTTAATACTCGTTTTTTATATGATAAATCTCTTTAAAAGGCTGTTGGTGTGCCTTGACAATTTCAGTGCCCTATTCAGTGTGCTGTGAGTTGAAAAAGATTGAAAATCGCTGCGATAAAAGAACGAGGCAATATTTTAGAGCCAAAGGAGTGCGGGCAGCAATAAAGGTTAAGCGCATTGCTGTGAAAGACAGCATCGACTTTACACGATCATTTTTTGAGAAGCATAAGTTGTGTTGGCACTAAGTCGTAACTTCGATATAACCAGGAATAGGAAATCTAGCAAATACAGATTGCCCTTCTTCCTCTGTTTAATGTTCAAAACAAAACTAAATTTTTCCAATAAAAATTTACCTACTTCGATATATCAAGTAAAAATATTTCTAGAGTTCAGCTCCTAAATATGAAATCTATCTTTTAGATTTTTTTCAAATAAAAATACCACTAACATTCTTGAAATACATTTAATAATAAAATATTATAACAAGATATGTTATAATTTGTCGAAAAAAATCTTACTTTGGTTTATTGAAAATAACGTAAAAGATATAGTAAAAGATATAGTAATAAGAATAATAATACTTTAAATGTTCTTTCAATTAAATTATGGATGTGCAATCAACTATTTTCAATATCAGGCACACACCCCACGAAAAAGATCCCTGTTACCATGGTGGCGGGCCCAGGAATACAGCCCTAACATAACAGGATTGAAGCTTTTTTTTTTTTTTGTTTGCCATAACTAAAGAAAAGGATTTTTTTTTTCGTTATTTCGGATTATTATCAATGTCTAAGGCAACGTCTACTTATTTTAACTAGATAATGTTATTACAGTGCTAATGGCTGCTTATCAATAGTAGAAATACAATATTTAAAATATAATATTTAAAAAGTTGTGTTACAATTCAGTGTGTTATATACAGAGGAGACAAAGTTTTAGGCTTTTCCATAGGTGTCCAGATATAATCTGATAGAAGGGTCGAAAACGCAGTGGGGACCATTCTCCAAAATGGATATCGGGGCCTGGACTACTTATATGAAAGCCTGTGGTTAATATATTTAAAATGAGAGATTGTTAACTGTTTTAATAGAAACGAAATCTTAAAAAAATTAAAATCAGTCTTATTATTCTACAAATTTGTATATTATTACTTTGCATGTTATTTATAGATTTTGTCAACGAACTTTGTCAAATCACTGGATGTAGCATATAAATAATAATAACACAAAATATATTAAACATTAGATTGTTACTATTTTTATCTTGGAATGCAACATAACATTACCAAGCAACTCTCATTTATTAAATTTTGAAGTCCAAACCATCCTGTCGTTTGAAGCGGACCCATTCAACACTTATTTAAAATATTTTAAACTGTTATGAACTTATTTATATAACGGAGTTTTTCCATTTTAAAAATAAGACATTTTCCAATTAATAAAAGTCTATCATTAGATATAAAATTGTTCCAAGAGTTGTGATAATCTTCATTACCTAGGTTGTCTGAAGAATGGCAAATCTTAAATCACATCCATTTTTATCATTATTTGTGGTTGCTGTAACAAATTGTATTATAAACATTCTTGTTAGGTAGATAATACTTGCTAGGTGAATTTAATTTACTGCTGTCCGGAAGACGCAGTCAGTACAATTTCCATTGTGAGCGAGCGAACGGCGAAACTTTACATGTGATGAAGAGAATGAGGCGCTAATGTTATTGCAACCATCTGCATTTTAGTAGCTCTTACAAGAGAGCCTATGAAGCAGAGCGAACTCTGGTTGATTAAAGAGGAGTTACGATTTCAAAAAGAAAAATATGCAAACAACGGAAACTAGTTAAACAATACAGAGATTTTACATCTAGTAGTTAAACTAGATCAAAATAGATGCAAGTAGATAAAGAAAACTGATCTTAAAAATTTAAATGAAAAAAAACAAAAGATAATAAAAGGAATAAATAAATACAAAATTAATAAGGTAAACGACGAACAAACACGGAAAGATAAATAAATAACAATAATGAGAATTACAAAAAAAAAGAAAAGAAAATAAGAAAGAAAGGAACAAAATTGCACAATTTTAGGATTTTGAAATTAGACTAGAAACTTCAAATTTGGAACAAAATTCAAGAAAAAAAAAACCAACAAAGACGCTAAATTTCATGAAAATTAAGGAGAAGATTAATTAAAAACAATGAAAGTCAATGCAGTAAACTAACAATATTACGCAAATAACAAATCTGCAATTATCTGCTTAATATTCCAAATTCTTCCATACTTTAGTCGTTCTGTCTTTTTGTTTCTTGACAACATTTAGAACATTATAAATATTAGGGTCTCCTCCAATCTCGGATGTAATTGAAATAAAAGGTTTTTTATTTTCAGGCCTTCTATTTTTTTGGGAGTGCGGGGATGAAGTTCTCAGTTTGTTTGGTTCGGAATGAAAATTTTATCATTTAAAAAGAATCATTAAAATTTAAGTTTTAAATTGAACTGTTTTGTTTATTTGCATATTTATTTTATATTATGGTATTCTATATTATCTTAAATGGGTTATATGCTGTCGTAATCTTTAAACTCACGCTATTTGTAAACGTGACAAGCATATACTGTAGATGGATGCCCAACTTGTGTTTATAGAGGGAGCCACCCGTCTCTGGAGTCTTCAGTCGAATCGAAACCTGTATTTTAGAGAGAACTCTAATCAGAAATTACAACATTTTAATGCACATTACTCTCATTTTCATTTCATTTATTTATTTTCGTTATTTAACTGCCTCCCTTTTTTCCTTTAATAAAATCTGATAAAATATAAATAAAAATTGAAACTAAATCCGGTATTTGTTTTTTCAATGCCAGATAATATTCAGATCTATATTGGTTAATTTATTAAGGTATTAACAAGTACATTTTTCTAAGTGTATTTGTTTATTTCAATATTCAAAGCTTCCTTTGTAACTTCGTCTTACCTGTTAATAAAATTATTTTGTAATTAAAAATTTAAATTATCTGGAGTAAGAAAAATAATAACGTTTTTTCTTTTATTTTTGAATACAAAAGCTTTAAAATATATTTGCACAATTGTCAAACTATTAACAAAACTTCAGGACAAATAAGACTTCAGGTTTTTGATAATAAAATGTTAATAAAAAAAATATTCTTTAGATTTATTGTTTTCGATGATTATTGTTTACATCTAATTGGTATTATAAAGAAAGATCATATCTAAAAATAAATTATTTATTTTGATAAACTATTGACATTGTTGAAAAGAAATAAATTGTTAAAATAGATAGCATATTTATAGAATAAAAGCATATAATGCATTTATTGATGATACTTAAGAAATAAAGGTAAAATTGGACTAAGAAGTTATTGTTTTTAACATTGGTTTCTATGGACAGAAATTACGGATGACTCCGGAGACATATGGCTTTCTCTATAAACATTCAAAACTGCTTGGAAAAGGAATTATGTTTTGATATTCCGAAACGTATGTTGCGATTTTATTTATTTTTTAGCTGTTGACGAGTGCCAGTGTAGTAGGCCTTATAATATTCAAAACTGCGTTTAGATCCCATCCACCTTTTAATAAAGGCAATTTTAAGTTAATAAAATTGGAGAACGAAAATCAATTTCCGAGAACATGCAGCTAAGAACATAGAAGAAAGACATCTATGGTCTTAGCTTTGAAAATAAATCTCACAAAATTGTACTATACATAAAAAATAAAAAATAAAAAACACGATATATTAGTAAGTATTAGGAATAACTAGTAAGAAAAAAAAATGTTCATCGAAATTAAAATGTACATTTATTATACGTACAAATATATGACAAAGAGAAGAAAGATTCAATTGCTGAAAGCTCAATAAAAAAAACAGGAACAATTTTGACATGACCAATATAAATTATAAAAAAAAAATGAATAAAGAAGGGAAAATAATTTCTGGACAAAAGCACTAGTGGTGATTCCCCAAAGTATTGTTAAGTATAAGATATCTACATTTCATAGCTTAAAAATTTACATTGATACGTGATAATCACAGTCATGGCTGTAGCAATAGTAGAGTTGAAGTTAATGCAAACTGCGATTAAACAGGGAAAAGAAATGTCTCTTAAAAACTTTTTCAGACCTCCTTAAATAAAATGAAATGTTCTTTAGTAATAATAATAATAATATTTTTACGACATTCCAAAAGAATTTATATACTTCATAAAAGACCGCATGCAGGAAGGCCATCTCCTAAGCGGAATATGTTATAAACGAGATTTTGGTTCAGTAAATGCCTTCGGGTCTTGGTCTGTTTGTTTCGAAGTAACATTTAATATAAATATTGAATCTACTACGATCATATAAGATTGTCCATCTTCATTAGAAAATGCTGTCGGCGGTCTTTCTATAATAAATTTAAGACTAGAATCGAAAATGAAACCTGTCAATCTTCTACTCAACAGGTACGAGTGAAGAGAAAAGACGGTCGTAAATGGCTTGGTCTGTTGGATGGGAGTAATGGGATCAAACTGTGAAGGCGAGGGGGACCATCACACTGATCAAAGATGCCAGGGGGTAAAAGAAACGAAGAAGTTGGAAGAAAAAAAAAGGAACAAATAAACAGCGTGGACAAATAAGAACTATTGAGGAAGAGAAGGCAGAGAAAAAGACAGAAGAGAACATTAAGTAATAATGGACAAAAAAAAATGCACAAATGAACAGCATGTCAAAGGATTATTATTATTATTATTATCATTGTTGTTGTTGTTGTTGCTGTTGTTATTTAAAGACCTAAAAATGACTCAAAGAAAAGTCTAAGGTTCCTTTTAAATTGTAATTTCTGTTGAATACGAACAGTATAAATTTGCCATTTTCTGAAAATAAAAATGAATTAAACGCTTCTTATTTATTAAACCGATTAATTTTAATCCTATCAACTCAATTTTAAATCTCGCTGAAATCATGAAATAAGCTTTTTAATATTCATTAGTACTGAAACATTACTGTTCCGTTTTTAATACTTTCAATGGGAATTGTTTTCACACCTTCTCTCGTATTCATTGATCGACAACGAAAAGATTTCAAATATAAACACTAGATCTTTTAAGTCCTTAAATATATAGACCAAGTTTTGAAGAAGATCCGTGGATCAGATGTTATCAGAGAGACACACAAACACATAAAAACTGACTGATTTGATGAATCTCACTTTTCTGAGAAAATATATTAATGAAATATCGGTTAAAAATAAAGAAGAATAAAAAAAAAATTAAATACAAAAATTTTAGAGAATCGTAGTGACGAAATTAATCTGTAAGAAATAGAATTAAGTAAGTAAAAATATTGTTATTCTTGTTGTCTTGCTCATGTTGTAGGCATTATTATGTATTCATTATATGTGAAAATAACTAAACTCTTTGCTTTGAATTTGTTCAAGGAAGCAATGGCTTTTCACTATGAAAACTTTCATTGTCAATCCCTTATCTCCCATTTTGCAGGACTTGAATTCCTTGAAAGTTCTTGAGCACTCCACTTTATTTCTTGTCGTCTCCTCTAGCTGCATAAGAAGTACAAATAAGAACTGCATACTTCTTGCAAGGGAACCTCTCCAACCTTATAATCGGAGATTTTAATGAAACTTTGCAGAATGAATCATTAGATTGTGTTTATAAAATGAAATAAATCTTAGATGCGGAATCGACCTCGAAGGACCACTTTTTTGGGGCCAAAAATGTTCGAATATAGGTCGTTTTACCTCTGAAACACTAGATGGCGCTAACGATTTGTTGCTAACGTCTATATCTAGTAGTTTCCTATACATTCTAATAGCTAAGTTAAGTGGCGCCATCTGTTATTGACTCGTGATATAAACTTATTCAAAGTCTTTATTTTGTTTTAAATTTAAAGTTTTCAAATTCGGAAAGATTCTTAAACGTAAATTAGAAAGAATCAGATATAAGAGAAAACCTTCTACATTAGTTGGTTATGATATATAATATATTGATAAATCAATTTCATTTACAAGTCTGTCAATTTCATCGGCGTCAAAAACACAGCACGCGTTGAATCTAACGAATTTCAATGCATTTTTATGAATTAAAAGTACTGATGATTTACTTCAAAAAAATATTTTGTGCATTGGGTCCTTTATTAAACAGTCTCCTCTATATTTGATTTGGCAGTAATTTTTCATAATTCTTTTCTAGTCTGTAGATAATTTTAGATTGCATCAAATTGTCCTTGCAGAGTTAGGTTTTTATTAATGAGCCTCACTATACTATACGATGAAAACGTCGTATTTCCCACAAACTTCATATTTCATCGAGAGACACGACAGAACCTCAACTTTATGGACTGTCTTAATCAATTGCATACATAATATTTTTAATCATTCACTAAAATGAAAAATATTGAGTCAAATTAGTATTTTAGAGTTAACTTAGGTAAATGCGTTTTTTATTTTAAAAATTAACAGTATCGAGAATGAAACCCGACAATCGCTAATTCTGATTTACAGAAATAAAGAATCATTTCGGACAAGAACAAAAATTAACAGACAGTGAATAGCAACTGGAGGATGGATTGTCCTATCACAGCCTTCTACCAACAAATCTACAAATAGTTAATATCTCGGTATCCTCCGGTTTTCTCTTACAGGAGCTCTGACTGCTCTTACATTGACTTGTTTAAAAATTCATTTAAAAGAAAGCATTGTTATTCATTGATTCAGATTTTTGCTTCTGGTTTTACTCGTATTATTTCTTCACCCTGTAGAGCTTTTTATTTCAGCTGTAATTTCCCCTTTGAGTCCAGTCATCCAAGAGTCTATCAAAATTTCAATTAATATCTTCTTTGGACAAAAACGCGATAATGGAGGTGTCTCTTAACCTATCTTCCCTATCTTGGATTCTCTGGATCGGATGGTATAGGAACGCATACGGGACAAACAAACAAAGAAACATTCATTTTTATATATTAAGATAGAAAATAATATTTCTAAATTAATTAATGCATATAACATTACAACTTTTATAATCGTAACAATTACAATATCTTAACCTATCTTGGATTCCTCCAATTCCCAAAATTAAGATGCTCAGGGAAATGATCGCCAGGAAACGGATACGAAGCCATCAACAGACGAAATTCAAAGGATATCACGTGCTAGCTGAAGAGCTCTCTAATTTCACTGTTAGTTAAAACTTGTTCATATGTTTACATTGGAATTACTTAATCAGAAACATGAACATTTCATCTATTTCAGAATGATTTTCGAATTTCTTAATTTTTCTTTTATTTTTACTAATAGCAACGTATAAACAAAAATAATTAAATCAAACACAAAAGAAAGAAAAATTTTACACAAGAAAACTAATTATTTAAGATAAATACACAAAAAAAGCGTAATTAATTTATTCAGTGATAAGTTCTAAGCTTAATAACTATAGTATTTAAAAATAATAAATATTCACTTCGATACGATTAATAGACCTAACATCTATAAACTTCTAGACTAAAGCAAATATTATTATTATGAATAATACCGATAGTAAAACATAAAAAAAATACAATCATATTTTTTTATGATAGAAAATGGTATTTCTAAATTAATTAATGCATATAACATTACAACTTTTGTAATCGTAACAATTACAATATCTATGTCCTCAATACTTGACACTAAGTAATTGGCAGATATTTAAAAAAAAAAAAAAAAAAAAAAAAAGGAAAATCAGGGGTTCGATGTGATTTGCGGATTAATGACCGAAAAAACCGAAGATTTTTGTCCTTGTCTGGACCAGAACAGGAAAAAAAAATGGATGAGATTGGTAAAAAATAAAACAAAAATTAGGTTAAATGAATTCAGCAACCAGAAGACCTATCAGAATGCAAAAAAGGATCATGAGGATCAATATTTTAGAAAATTTTAAACAAAATTGGGGATTTCCCTCAGGAATAATCTAAAAAAAAAAAAAAAAAACTAATCGCCACGTAACACTTAACGCAGAAATGGATAGCACATTCAGATTTCACAAACACAAGGGAAATGTATATTAATGAATGTAGCATGTATTAAACATTGGATCGACACATCAAAAAAAGTCATTGAATTATCACTGCCGTGAATCTAAAGAACAATGGTCGAAAAAACCTGTATTTAACTTTCCAAAATAGATGATACGACCAATGTTCATAAAATTCATCCTGTCTATGGAAATCAAGAAGGTCAACGTTTTAATGGAGAGCAGGAAAAACTGTTTTTAATGCTTGGATGAGACGCTAATCTTCGCAAACACTCGACTGATATGCAAATATTTAGTTTAGGGTTACCAATGTTGACGCTTTAAAAAAAAATATCGGGTTTAAACCATTTCTCTGAAATCGAAAGTAGTTTTTTTAATCTCTATAATAAAAAAATGCATGTAACGCACGTTCTCAGAAAACTCTAGTTAATGGGTCTTACCGTGCATCATCAAGAGATCATAGGGATTAATGTATTTGAACAAGAAACAAAAACTCGATGAGTGATCGTGCACTTGAGAAATATTAAAAAAAAAACTGCTAAGTTGTGGCCGCTTCCTTATGAGCATCTTCGCTTTAATTTATCAACAACAGATGGTGTTCTTAGTCTATGTTAATGCATTGACTGTAACGTTTGAGATGTATCCACGTAAACTGAAGGGGTAAATCACTTAAATGAATCTGCTAACTAACTGTTTAAAGTATTGAACTGTAAGTACTAAACTGTATTTCAAACTTAAGTTATTGGTAAGAAAACTATCTTTTAATTGAAGTAACTAGATTTTGAAAATCTAAAAGAAAAGCTTAAAAATTGATGTAACATTTTTTTGAATATTTGAAAACGTATTTAAAAATAAACAATGAAAAAAGTTATTAATATCATTAATTGCTTTTAGACCATACTTTCTTCCCTAAATTCATTAGTGTATCCTTATTTATTATCTAAGCAAGTTTACGTCTCAAGGTTCTCCATTTTATTTTATTTTTTTAGCTTGTTCTTTTCCCTTTTTCTTCTTCCTATCTTTCAGACCTCGCTCACTCTTTCCCTTAATGGCTGCATTTACGATCACTGTGGTCCTTTCAACCTTTATGATCTGCCTTTCCCACCTTGACCCCATTATTCCCAGCCAGCATACCAAACGAGCAGTAACAGTCTCCAACCTCCACGTTTACCTGATGAGTGCAAGATTGGCAAGCTTCATTTTGACCCTGGTTTTACATTTATTCTAAAAAGACGCGGTACAACAGTTTCTGATGAAGTGGGGGCAACCTTAAAAATACCATAAAACTTTATTTCCACTGGCGCTAGTGGAATAGTACTTCTACTGCAAATTGAGCACATTACGATAGGTAAATCAAGAGTAAGATGTTAAATTATTTGTGGTTCTTTACAAAAAAAAAACAAAAAAAAAAACAAGCACTTTAAAATTCTAGTTGTTATTTTGTATTAACAAAATAATGCTAGAGAGTTATAAAATATTCTTCGAGTTTAAAAACATGTTTTTAATAGTTAAAAAACGTCATCTGGCAAAACTTGTCAAATAATATAACATATAGATTCAGAAAAAAAAGCAATAGAATGTACAGTCAATCGTAATTACTATACTTTTTTTGTATAGGGTATCTATGATTTTAAAGATTCATTAAATTATTTCCTTGAATAGAGGAAAAGGTGTAAAAATGGGCACAGGTGTAAATATGGGCACCCCTCCCCAAAGGGCTATGGGAGGTGCTGCAGTTTTGCGGCCAGGACTGTAGACGGCGTCTTTTGTTGATATAAGATAGCAGAGAGCAGTTGGAACCTTTAATTACAAGTAGTGTGTGTAATTACAAGTACAATAACTGACACAATAGCGTCAGTTATTGTGCGAAATGGTGTTTGTTCTGGACTGCAAACCTTTGACAGATATGTGAAATCGTTTTCTTTTCATGTCCTTGTGGTTAGTTTAAAATAATTTCACAGTGATATCCGGAATGCGGAGATCCTAAGCTACTTTTAGAAGCACGCCTTTAGTCATGCTCGCCTTTAGGTTACATGTGACAGTGGCCATCTTGCTTAGGTGGGGTTGGTGTAAATATGGGTCCCCATTTAAAGGGGGCGCATAATTACACCATCTTTTCTCTTAAACAACATAAACTAGCTATGCCTATTGATGAGGCTGCTGAAACACCGCAATGTTCCCCGGGAACTTCAAATGCAGTTTCTCTGTTCGACATATCTCCTGTTCCCAACATTAAGAAGAAAACCGCTACTCGGGGACCAAAACAGCAATGGCCAGCCTCTTCACTGGAACGTCATACAAGGATCAGTTGACCAAATCGCTTGACAAAAGAAGAAGAGGTCGCTCTCAAGAAGAGGTCGTTGAGTTTTCGTTAGAGACAGGGTTGGGAAGACCAAAGGCCTTCAGAAAAAGAAAATTCAGCCCACGAAACGAGTCTACGATTCATCATCGGACTCATCAGACTCCTACGACCCTCCCCTTGTGGACAGCGATGATGACCTGGATATCAACGATGAGGATAAGCCAGACTCGAGCGATGCAACATGCATCTTTTGTAATAAAAAGTTCTCTCAAGATACTCGCGGAGAAGTGTGGGTTAAATGTGTTATATACCAAATGTGAACTTATTTAGATTGTGCCGGGGCTGAAAGAGCCATTTATGTTTGCGATTTCTGTAAATAATTTTTGATTTGATGTTCATTTAAATTCTCAAATATACAACTTGCTCTTTGTACCGTTTTGTATTGTTTTATCCTGTTTTAAAACATTTTAAACTATTTTTTTTTTTTACTTTTTTGGAGAGGGCCCATATTTGTACCCCATTTTTTCTGGTGCTTTTTTTTAGAAGCTTTTTGTAAATCTTCATTTTCGAATTAAAATAATTGATATTAATCATTGTTTTGCCTCTTTCCATTTAGTAAACTTGTTATAGTTTTTAATGAAGGTCAAAAATCTAGAATTTTTCCAAAAGAAAGTAACTTTAAGTCAAAAACAAAAGAGGGTGCCCATTTTTACACCTTTTCCTCTATTATTTAATTTTAGGTCGATTTCAGTGAATGCTGAATAATCTTTTTAATGAAGATTAAAACTTCCTGAGACAGCTTACATGAAATCTTAAATTCTAATAAAAAGATCAATGTTTTGTTTTTTGTTTTAGGGTTTTGTTTTTTTGCATTTACATTATTCCAATGTAAATATTGATGATAAAGCAACGTTCCATAATCTTCGAAGATCAAAAAGAACATCCAAACAACAGTACAAATTCTAATTTCATAAACTATCCCTCAATTAATAGGCTGCCACTATTCACTAGATAACTCAAAAGTGTAAATGAAACTCTAACTCCAATCTATCGTATCATAGAGATCTATACGACTAGAGATAAAAGCTCCCTAATTCGTCCACATCCTTTTTGTCTTATTATGTCTTTGATCCTTTTCATATCTTTATTCTATTGTATCAACTTGTTGTTCAATCAGTCTTTGAATTAAATGGCATTCCTTGTTTATATTTGTCCTTGAACAGGCTTCGTGATTGAGAGGAATACTACTATCGCTCCAAGACGTTACATTTACAAATCTCGTTTTTTGTTTTAGTTATGAAACTTATCTCTGAATTTGTCCAGTGGTTCTCCATCCCAACTTTCTTGAAAATATCTGGGAGGTTTTTTTCTCCCATAGTATAATAAATAGAACAAGGAAAAAAATTGGCTTCATATTATATATAAAAACATAGCCATCCTGTAAATGTTTCATTTTCGACCATGTAACTTTAGTAGTGTAAAAAGGCTTCATAAATTTCAAATCCGACATTTTATTCCCTTTGATTTTTATTCCACTTGAAGTAAAACTCGGTAATGTCTCTTCAGGTGCTGTTAGGTTTCGAAGTGCTGTACAGAAAAACTAAATTTTTGCGTTTCTTCCAACTAAAATAGGATCAGAATTAAGATTTCAAACAATAGACGACCTGAAACTTGCGTTGTTTGTAATAGCTACACTCACAAACACTCTAATATAGATAGATTCCTTTTTAACAAACCATTGCCATTCATATTTAATTGTTACCCTACGAACAGGAAGATTATACAGTAAAACCTCGGTTAACCGAACTCGGATCAACCGAAACCCGGGTTATCCGAAACGCCTCCGAAAATCGAAAATCCAAACAATAATATTGTACTGCGTGGAAATAATTCGAGGGCCAGAGTGTGCTGGGCTATGCAACATCGGCTAAGGGATATCGCTGCTCGAAAACGTTGGGAGGGATGCAAGAAACAAACAAAAATTACTGAGTTTTTATAGCCTAAATGAGTAATTCATATGCTACAAACTATTAAGTACGGAATACTGTATATTGATGTAGCATACTGTAATCCTAAAAACGTAATTTTAACTTTGATAAAGAACGTAAGTGTAGCATACAAAGAGATTTTTGAATTCGTTTGACCTTCAAAACCTTTCAAAAATACGTACTGTAATAATTACAATACAAAATACTATAGTTGTATTAGATGTTCATGGTTTAATCGAAAAAATTGTTATCCGAAGCCGCTTCCCCCCCTCCTTTAGTTCGGTTAACCGGGGTTTACTGTATATCTTATTTGGAAGGTTACGGCAAGACAAGTTACAAGTCTAAAGGATTTGCACCCTGAGCTATCACGGATGGAAAACTGGAACTGCATCCGTGATAGCTCAGAGTGCAAATCCTTTAGAGTTGTGCATTTTTTATTTTTGTTTTTTAAGTTAATAATATGCTCGTTAAACTTTATTTCTATTAAAATTCAATAAATATTCACAAATAAAATATGTCTCCAAAATATTCGTAGAATTGAAATGACATGCAGATATAACATATTTAGAAGTGACATGGGTTGTTTTTTTTAAGTAGAAATAACAAACATTTCTAGCAACATAAAAAGTGATAAAATTTTAAATGTATTGATTTCAAAGCAAGGTGTTATATCATCTTACAAGTTAGTAAAATGACAAGAATGACAAACAAAAATGGAATTAATGTCGTTCTTCATAAATCACAATTTCAGAAATTGCCACAGAAATAATGAGAAGAATCATTGTATCTAGAACAGAGATAATGACATTTCGTTTAATTTTGTAGCAGTTGCTTCGTAAATGATGACAAATAGGATAAGAACTAAAAATAGGGTCGTAACCATTGAAGCGATTTATTTACGTGTAGTGAAGAACTGAGCACTGTGACAAGGAGATGGCGTGCAGCGATTCCGTCAACATGCAATAACAACCCTTTACAGAAGTTGCTATTAGTATGCACGGAACGGAAGGCACGGAAATGTAGAAATATTAATTACATGTCAACAACACACATCCATTATATAAAAAATCAGTCACTTTAATTTCTGTCTATTTCTGCAAATTAACTCTGTAGATGATTTTTTATTTGTATCATCTACAAAACACTTATTTCACTAGTACAGACATGCAAATCAATAATTAAAATCTTTCACTCCTATTTACAACATCTGACATATTGCCGCGTATACTTCAAATACGCTCATTTGGTACTTGATGCTCATTTGGCATCAAAGTTCCAATACGTCGTTAGGCTACGTATTTAGTCGGAGTAAGTTACAAATGATGAGCCTAAGGCCTTCGCACGACAAACTAGATACAGAGCCGGCGCTAGGAGGGTGCGGGGCCTCGGGCAAGATGAATTATGCGGGGCCCTTGACAATCCTATTTTAACAACCAAAAAAAAAACCTGTTCTTCTAACCAGGCGCGGTGCCCCCACAAGCGCGTCCCGTTCGCCACCCCCTAACGCCGGCTGTGCTAGATATCACTGAATGCAGGACTGAATTATTGTTGTCAATACGTAGCATGAAGATTTGGTCCATGTTAGTAGAGGTGGGCCAAAATAAAACAGATTGAATGCGTCGTAATAAGACCTAGTACACTGTTTTGTAATTACTGAAAACGCTCAATAAATCTGTTAAATCACTAGATATTGATGAGTGAATGGCCATAAGTATTTTTGTGTCCTTATTACTCCAATGAGAAGGAAAGTGAGTGGTGTACTTCTAGATGTCTGGACCCCAAATTTTATTTGTAAATGCATTAAAGTCCGGATACATTTTTACTACACACACATCCCTACTTATCGATCATTGCAATTTTGAAGTTTACGAAGAAATGCAATAGGACTAAAATAAAATGTCTTCATTGTACAGCAAACAAATAAACTTTAAATTAAAAACATTTTAGTACCGAATGATAAGATTAGTTTATCAAACAGTATAGCTGGCATTTATTAATTCCCTTAATATTATGATCTTTAGCGTTATAGGAAAGAAATATAGAATATAATACTTAAACCGAAGTGTTGATGCTTGTCTGTTATTCCATCCGTCAATGATCAAATTATGGAACTGAAACTGTTAGTGGTAGGTTTAATCAAATGTATGACTTTTTAATTTGGATTTATGTTGGAACTTAAAGTAAGGAGAAAGGTCAAATTCATTAATACAAAATGGGCATTAAATTGCCTTAATCATAAAAACAAAAAAAAGAACATCCATTAGAGTTTCAACATCTCAAAACATCAATAACTAGTTATCTAGAGACAACAATTATTTTTTTTTTCTTTATAAAATGATTAAGTCTGTATTTTTTAACAATACTAAATAATTCTTTAAAGATTCAATTGTAAAAAGTTTTGAACTATGATCAGACGAAGTGTTGGTTCATCTTCAAAAACAAAAATGCTTTTAGAAAGGTCCCGAGGAAAAACAGAAAATCCTATTAGAGTTCTGTGGTGCTTAGATCATAGTAGCTTTAATCTTTTACGCCTGTCTTACTTGATTATTGTTCGATTGATACTAAGTTAATGAAGAAATGTATTTGTGAAGCGTTATAGTTAATGAAATCCAAAAAAAAAATTGGAAAGTTCTTTACTTACGTGAAATAAAGTCACACTTCAGAAAAGGATACCCTTTTGTTCTTTTCTTTTCTTTTTTTCATCTTAATGGTATGTTTTACATAATATCTTTTTAGCAGCACTGCCTTCCATTAAGATAACGCTACTTATGTTAGATAATGTTCGTTAGCTGTCGTTGCAAACGAATTATAGAAAGGATAGAACTAAATTTTGTCAATAAATAAATTAACATCAATCAATGAAGAACTTCCATCAGAAAGAGTGTCACACGCAACATTTTATCCGATTGATTTCATTTTGAATGATGCAAACGTTAGAAGCATTATCAAACTGATTCAGATTTAGTATGTGTGCACTTTACATATTACTTTAATGCATTTTACATGTTATTGCAACCAATGATTCAGTTAAGGTAGCATTTTTTTTCAGGAAAGTGTTCCTAAAGCAAAACTAAGATTGAATTACTTCGAAATTGATTGAATTCATGTGATACTGTCATTATTGATTGATTCAAAGCCTGATTCAAGAACAGGTAGCAAGTTACTTAAAGGCAGGTGTTTTTTAGGCTATTTTAATTAAGAAACAGGAATGATAAGAAAGAATGTATCTGATAATTACAAATTTTAAAAGAAAAGTAAATTGAAAAGGGAGTAAATTTCTCCTGAGAATTCTATCAAACACAAATTTTCATAAAGATTAAATCTGAAACATCAAGATTTAATGAATTACAAATAAAAATTTGATCAAAAAAATTACATACAAGATCAGAATGAGAAATTAAAATCCGACAACGTCAATTAGTTGCTTAGCAACACTGAGCAGTCGACGTCTCTGAATCGACAAAACGCTCAAGTTTCAGTGACCGGAAAGCCTTGACTGCTTCTTCAGTTGGACTGTCAGAGGTCAATTTAGTCCCTGAAAGTGGTTCTATTGGTATCGGTTTTCCTCTTTTCTATAACTGACTGGAAGAGAAGTAAAAGCCACCGCTAAATTAAGTTGTAATTTTTGTTTTGATATTATATTACTCAAAACACAATGACTTAAGCCATCAGTGCTTGATTTAACATGTTAAAGAGTACAAATTCTTTGATGTAAGTAATTTCCTTTTACAGTTTGTAATATTATAGCTCTTACACTTCTTCAGACAATAATGATAGAAGTCGTATCCATCAAAAAGTAATGAATAGGTTGCTAAAATGTTTTAATTTCTAAAGCCATATAATTTGCACATCTCGTATATCGTAAATCTTCTACAGTTAAACAACAGCAATTCAGGAATTTCTTTAGCTGGTCTGAGGATAAAGTTCCTACTTTTATTGCGAATTCCAGAAATTGAATAGTGAAGTCGCAGCAATATAAATAAAACTTCAATAATCCATAAGAATTTAAAATGTATTCCGACCTATTCCAATTCAGTTATTTTGAATTCAAATTTTTACACCGATGCAAATGCTTATTTCGCATTCTGAAGCCCATTTGCAATACCGATAAGAACTGTTTGAACAATTCTACTTTTGAAATTTGATTACAGAAGTCATTTTAAGTGGGTTATATATTTCTCACAGAGTTATTAATAAGTACGTTAGGCCATCAAACATAAGTTTTAGATGCCTACTTATAGTTATACATTTATACATTCTGTAATATTGACATCATCTAAATTGAAGTATTGGACATGTTATTGAAAAACATCTATTTTTACAGTCAAAGATAGGTAAGGAATGATTTCCTGTACAGGTCAATGCTATCGGTAATTTAATGCAATATTTATGGAAAATGGTTCCTATTAGGAAAATGATTTAATCAGCTTCGGTCTTGGAAACAAATCTTAAATTGGTTCAAGGTTATGAAGCTAATGTGAATATGAAAACAATATTTCCTAAATAGTTTGTAAATTACATAAATTTACTATTTGTAAATTACAGTATTTTCAATCCTTTTCAGCTCATGGCACACCATCTCACATTCTTTGCAAAAATTTTATTATTTTAAATAATTTTATAATTAACGGAATTACTTATTATTTATTTATCTAAAATAATCAATAAATATTTATGCATTATTGCAAGTAAGTTTTATGTCCCACTTTAATCCCAAATTTGAAATGAAAGATAATCCTAAATGTAAGTATACTAATTTTTCTCATTTTTAGATTTTTTTTTGAATAATCATCGTAAACTGCTTGATTAAAACTTACAAAACAAGATCTTCGTTTTATAAGTTTTAATAAAACTTATAAGGACTATTTAATAAATTGTAGGATTTATTACGGATATTCACCATCTGTTTTCGTGGAATGAAGTAGAAAGTTTCAAAACCAGTTATTAGATGGAGACACATTCTTCTCATCCACATTTTTGTATTAGATGTGGAAAGCTTATTGAAAAGTTTAAAATTTACAAGATTCAAATAGATATTTATCGACTTAACAATTACAAGTACAGATCTTGCTTTTTAAACATATATTATTAATGCTACCATATTAGCCCTCCAGTTGTTTCATGGATATAAAGGGCAAAAGTTAACCAGAAGAATCCTTTTCTTTCATCCAATCGCTGTGAAATTTGAGATGTCTTTAAATTTTATTACTATTGCTTTGTACCAAATTCCATGATTATCGATCCAGTCGAGTTCAACGTCTGCATTTGAAAGGACAAACATCGCTTTTTCAGTTTTTAAGCCTGCATAAAAAAAAAACGACGTAACTTCTTTAAAAT
Organism: Thereuonema tuberculata; assembly: GCA_023159025.1. Lineage (NCBI taxonomy): Eukaryota > Metazoa > Arthropoda > Chilopoda > Scutigeromorpha > Scutigeridae > Thereuonema > Thereuonema tuberculata. The sequence goes on along the minus strand of JAFIDM010012231.1, from coordinate 131,832,600 downwards.
AACAAACTTCAAGGTATCATAACGGGACTTCTCGAAGTCAATCAAACTTTGCTGTATACTTCCAGTCATTTCGTAATTCAAAAGTACTACATGAAATCAATATGATAACGTAAACATTCTAATTATAAAAAAAATATTAAGAATAAATCAGCCCACAATACATAAATGAAAAATAATTATTTTCAAAACGAAAACAAGCCAAACTATATTTTTATTATTACATATTAATCATAATATCTATAACCTCAGAAATTGTGATATCTATCAGGCTGTTGCAAATGAAATCTCGGAAAATGAATAAAAATCCAAACTCGATGCAAAATGAAGTTTATTAATCAAAATAATTACCGCCAACACTAATACACTTTCGCCAATGAGATACTATATTGTATATGCTAAAAAAAAATAAAAACAAGGTACGGGACGCGAAACTCTTGAAGAAGTATGACTAATGTTTTATCGACAATTTCCTGTGCAAAGTTCTTGACAATATCTATTTGTCATTATTGTTAAACCCTGTGGCAAAGAGAAGTGAATCTACATCAGCTGTGGATCTCCTAACACTGACCATCGTCTTCCTGAAATGGAGATCGGTTTTGGGGTGTGTTTCGAGACCTCATCGTAGTCCATTGCGCCAAAAGTCGCCGATTGTTAGTCTCCGTTTTCCTTCAAAATCGTTTGGGTGCGGAGAAGCAGAGAAGAGCATCCATTCAAACGTCGTCTTCTGTGGTTTTTTGTGGAACTATTTATCCATCTTCTTCACTTTGCCTGTAACCGCCAAAGGTAGGGAAGTGTTGCTTAGTGTACTCCCAGTTTCTCGGAATTTCTCGAACTATTTGACGAGTGTTGGATTCAGCTTAACATCATCGATAGCCACTTTGATCTATCGAGAGGTTCATTTACTAGGCTCATATTCTGGTGAACCAGAATTTCTTAAACCACGCTGTGCCATGCTAAATTCACTTTGACTTCACCGAATGCTGTAGACTATTGATGTTACGGTGCACGGTGTCCCAGTTTTAAACTCATAGGGAAATGACACGAAGTTGGCTCGGATCCATCGTCGACTTTCATGATAAAACTCCGCTTGGAACTGTTGCCTCAAAACACACGATCTCTTTGCCTTTTATGCAGCAGATTTGTAGCTTGAAATTTAAATATGACAAGCGCCATCTAAGACGTTTTAATCCCTCCAAAATACGTAAAATATAAGACGTTGCAAAGCCGATGTTTCATTCTCTGCATCGTGATACTTGTTGCATACAATCAGAATTTTTAAGGTTAGGATTCATCGCAAAATATCGTAGCCTGGTGCGTTACAATTAATTGTACAGTGTTTAAGCATCTTTTAAATGTCAGATAGTTTGAAAATTTTCTTTTGTTAAACTGTTATAGGCCTATTTTGAATTTCATTTCATTGTATTTGTCCACAGATTTACTTAAATAATGACTGAGTCAAAGAAGGTAAAGAAATTAACTTTAATTGCAAAAGACTTTTGAAGGTAAAATATATACAAAGTGATACTATTTTTTTAATAATTTTTATTTATTTGCTTTTACACTTTTATGTGATACTACAATACGATCGTGTAAAAGCATAATTCATTATAATATTTCAGTGCAGTTTAAAGAGAAGTCGATATTTTCGCTTTAACATCGAAAGCAAAATGGAATGGTACCATTTACCAAAATGGAATATACTAATGGAAGGCAATAGAAAGATTGACATATTCGATTCTATACCATTATTCTATTAACTATTATTTAACTGTAATTGGAATTTAAAATATGATGAACTATATCGAATTTATCAGATTTACCAGATCTAAACTACACTCACTTCCAAAAGTTAAGCACGAAGAGGAAAAATGTTAATTTCCGTAAGAGATCTGAATTAAAGAAGCTGAAATTTGCTGCAAAGGTAGAAGGAAGTATGCAAATTATATAGGTATCAGCCAATCACGGTTTCGAGTCGAGAAATATGCAAAACATGCAATCGTTTAAGAAGCTGGTATTGTGAAAGGTTACAGGAGTTGCATGTAAGTGCTGATGAAAGGTGTTTAGAACGTTCGTATGATTTGTTTTCAAGCTAGACGTGTTTCAATGGCTTCCAGAAGACGAATGGAAGATTCTGAGCGCTGGCGGGCTGTCGGACGCATTGAAGCAGGACAGTCTAACAGATGTTGATCGTTTCTTCGGCGTTCATCATTCCGTCATTTCACGATATTGAAAACAATTCCAAACCAGCCAAAAAGTTGTCCGAAGACCTGTAGCCGGTCGTTCAAATGTTTCGACCCCCGCGGAAGATCGATATATTGCTGTTGTAGCCAAGTGAATCGAAGATCGACCTCCACATCGTGTGACATCTATGGTTGTAGCGGCCATTGGTAAGACGATATCTGCCACTAATGTTCGTCGAAGGCTACACATGAATGGTCTGTACGCCCGGGTACCACGAGTTTGTGTTCCTTTATCCGTCCAATCCAGAGGGGCACGATTACAGTGGTGCCACCAGCATGTGAATTGGACTATGTCTGATTGGGGTAACGTTATGTTCACAGATGAGTCCAGATTTGCCCTACAACCCGATGATAAGCGTGTAAGGGTCTGGAGGGAACTAGGCACACGCAATCGGCCCCAGAACATCACCGAACATCACGCATTCCGCGGTGGAAGCATCATGGTCTGGGCAAGGATTTCATTGGGATATCGCACCGACCTACATATCTACAGGCGAGGTTCTGTGACGGCTGTACGGTATCGAGATGAAGTCCTACACCGCATTGTGAAACTGTACGCTGCAGCAGTTGGTCCTTCTTTCGTTTTAATGGATGATAATGCGCGTCCCCATAGAGCTGCCATCGTTGACGACTTTCTGGAAAGTGAGGGGATTGCGCGTATGGAGTGGCCGGCTTACTCGCCGGACCTTAATCCAATTGAAAATCTTTGGGATGCTCTCGGCCGTGCTGTATGTCGACGTTTCCCACCTCCAGCCACTCTCAGAGCTTTAGAAACTGCCCTACAGGAGGAATTGCGAATACTGGACTCTGCGGTGGTTAATCACCTCGTAACAAGCAAGATCACATGCTGTAAACTTTGTATGCAGGTGAGGGGTGTTCACATACCCTATTAATGTCGATTTTTATTGTATGTTTTGAATTTAAATATCATTTTGTTAATGACGCAAATATGACGTCATCTTATAATTTATGAAAATTCAATATTTTGTTTATTTCTGTATGTAATTCTTTGTTTTGTTTCATGAATAAACATAGAGCTACTTACTTGCAGCATTTCATGTCAATCAAAGCAGTACTTGTCCATTTTTTCTTATTTTACCGCTCCGTGCTTAACTTTGGAAGTGAATGTATCTTGAATCTATCAAGATTAAATTATCTTGAATGAAATGAATGAAAGCAGTATCTCCAACATGAACAAATGAACTATTATTATTATTATTATTATTATTATTATTATTATTATTATTATTATTATAACGAAAAAGTTTCAAACCAGAGGATTCCCCAGCTAAGACAATATGGCGGGTCAAGGACCAAAGCACATATTGCCAAGTGTATTAAAAAAAAAAATTAGTATTATTATTATTATTATTATTATTATTATCGTGTTTGTATGTTTCAAACCTTGGGTTTCCCCAGCAAAAACAATATGGCGGGTCAATGACCAAAGCACATACTGCCAAGTGTAAAGATGTGTGCAAGAATGATTAGGGATGTGTGCTTGTGTCCAAAAATTTCCTAACTATGCGTGTAGTATTGAGTACCACAGCCTTCTGCAGTTGTGCATAAGTGATTTTGTGAAGTCCTAGTGTGCTGAGACTGTGGTGCAATGTGTGAGGCACCAGACCAGTGGCAGACAGAACGATGGGTACAACACGTACTCGATCCTGCTTCCACTGCTTCTGGAGCTCGTGTGCTAGATCAGTGTATTTACTGATCTTGGATGCGTGAGTTTTCTGCATGTTCTTGCTGATAGGCACTGCAATATCAATTAGATAGGTCTGTTTGTTGACCTTATCAACAAGTGTGATGTCTGGTCTGTTGTGATGTATGGTTTTGTCTGTGTGAATAGGGCGGTCCCAGTATAGTTTATATGAGGGTGACTCTAATACACTTTGTGGTATGTACTTGTAGTACGGGACCGTGCTCTTAATAAGTGAATGTTTGTGTGCTAGTTGTTGATGAACGATCGACGCTACCTGATTGTGTCGATGGAGGTAGTCTGTTTGAGAGAGAAGGGGACAGCCTGTTATTACGTAGTCGATCGTCTCATGCGTAGTGTGGCATTTCCTGCATTTGTCGTCATGTGTGTTTGCATCGTGTAGAATGTGTTTCTTGTAGTTGCGTGTGGAGATGACTTGGTCCTGTATTGCGATCATGAACCCTTCGGTCTCCCCAAACAGCTCACCACTCGTCATTATTATTATTATTATTATTATTATTATTATTATTATTAATGTTATTTGCTTATACACACAAAAAAAATGAATATAAATTAAAGTAAGATTATAAAATACGCCCCAAAAATAAAGATTAGTATTCGAAATTATAATAGCGATCGTGCTAAGAAAAAAAAAAGGGTACGGGAAAGTAGGTGGGTCCTACTCCGAACGATTCCTGACATAGAGCTATTTGAATGTATATTATGTTGAATGTTAGTGCCTGGATAAAGAAATGTCAACATCTACCCAGACGAGAAACATAAAATGTTTTCTGACGAGTTGTGGAGTGAATTGATGTTGAAGGTGCAATTTTTAAAAACTCATTAGTAATTTTCAATTACGAATTTTTAAAAATTCATTATTAATTTAATGTTCAAATCTGTCAACAATAAATATTAGAAAGTATGTAATATCTCTTTCTTACCAATGATTTTTGGTAATGAAAACAGTATTTTGGTAATGAAGAAAACAGTAATGTTTGACCTTAAGTCACGTGACTTCCGGCTGACCCATGTCGATGAAAATAAAATGTAGCCTTCCTCAATTTTTTTACATTCAAATAGATGTATCTCGGAAACTTTTCGGAGAACTACACCTGTTCATATAAAATTGGAATGACTAACACTATGGCCTCCCAAAATATTGATCTATTTTCCTGGACACCTACGTTGATTATATTTACAAATTACTTTTATTGTATATTGAGCAAATATATTTTTGTGTATATTGTATTTTGAGCATTTTTATATTATTCGATATTTACTTTCTAGTTTTAAATCTAAATTCTTTTTCAAAAAATATCTAAAAGCTAAATGAACCATATTTTGACTGAACTGAACCAATTAAAATTACCTTGACTCTGTGAACTGTAGTGTTAACGAGAATTATCATTTAATGGCGATAATGGCCAACAATCCAACATTAATGAAACTTCTTGTTTTTTTAATATTTAAACTAGCAAACCTGGCAAGTAAAATTTTTTGATCACGTGACCTTCGATTCTGAGATCACTTTCTTAGTCACGTGACCTTTGATTGCAACCGAATTACCCGTAAAAAAGTTCATCTCAAAGAAAGGAACAACTTGTCTTTACATTTTGGTCATCTAAAATGAACGGTTTAGAAGTTGACCTTAAGTTACGTGACTTCCGGTTGACCCACAAAATTGAAAAATAATACCTAAAATTTGACACCTTATTTACAGGTATTTCTGTGTCTTATGGTTTGGGAGAAGTAGTGGCCAGAAAACAGTAATGTTTGACCTTAAGTCACGTGACTTCCGGCTGACCCATGTCGATGAAAATAAAATGTAGCCTTCCTCAATTTTTCAGTTAACATTTAAAATCTTATTTGTATTTCTGTGTTTCGGAGGGGTAGAAAAAAACAGTTTTCTTTTATATATATAGATAGACAGATAGGTTTTAAATCGTTAGGGAAGTTTGGCTTCATTTACAAGTGACAATCTGTGTAGACCTTTCGGATAACTTATCGCATGTTGGCAATGAACAAACTATGCGTGCAATAGTGATTTAAGGGTTGAGGGCCCGGGATGCAAGGACAAAAAGAGGCCTAGTTTTGAGTATCTCAATTAATCTGTTAAAATATTTATATTTATAACGTATTTTAAATTTCATTTATGAATCATGAGTATAAATGTTATTCAATCTCAAAGAAGCCCGAACAGGTTGTCCGGTAAAATCCACCACTGTATGCGATCTAAATAGAAGCACATCCACGAATGACGCTATTATTCAAGTATGAGATCATAGAAATCACTATTGTAGTAATACCAATGAAATTAGAACGAATCTTGGAGGAATAAATAAACAAAAGCACATTAATGTCCAATAATGGATGAAATCAAGTGTTTATTAAGTGACATCCTGGAACAGCTGTTTCACGCTCTTTGGCGATCATCAGCTAAGGGAAGTCACCAGTAAACAGCGAAGTCTTGGCACTGAGACTATTGTGAATAATCATCGGATTCGCAGAGTTGACTAAAAATTTATTATTGCTTTTTTGCTTTTGAGGCGCCACTCCGATTCCGAGGATTAGCACATTAATGTGTTGATTGAAAATGGCTTTATAATTTTATCTTCATGTATTTCTTAATTTCATTAAACTTATCTCTTTTTAAGCTTTCAAAATAACTATTTCTAAAATTTAATAAGTATTTAAATTGTATGGTTTGAAAAGAATACCAAAAAATCGATTATAAACAGATAAATAAAGTATAATTGGATAGATTACAAAATACGAAGGAAATATCATCATCACTTTTCAAATCTGGCTGATGATAGTTCCTTTTTAAAGGTAGACCGAAAGTAGCAGAACTATTTTACTGTGAAGTATTTTAAAAGAGTATAATATAAATTTCAATCACAAAGCCAATACACCTGAATAATTTATACTTGAAAAAGGCTTCTCATTTTTCGAAGTTGTATTTACTCGTAACTAAATAATTTCTTTATAAATTATTCAGGTATACCGGCATTGTGATTGAAATTTGTAACATGAACTGTACACGTAAAACTATTTTATTTCTTATTTTAAAAGAGTTTCGTATAGTTTTTTACTAAATCACTTTTATTAACTATGTTCTTATGAATAATTTGTTATATAATTAAAATTTTAAATAAACCTTTTAGATTTTGTATTTCTTGTCTCTCTTGTATTTTTAACCAAATCAATTGAACTTTAATCATATTTTGTCTATTATTAAATTTTTGTTTGTTGTGATTCCATCAATAGGAAATCGTGATGGTTTTATTTATTTTCTTTAACAGATTTGATTGTTTTCTTGAAGAACCAATGCTAATGAGAACTTGAACCAAAGAACAAATAAAAACTTCTTTTTTATTTAGCTACGTTCTTTGTCTCAACCACAACCGAGGTTATTGAAGTATCAAAAAACCGGAACGAAAAAAGACAAATCGTAACCGTAAACCGAAACGAAATTAATTTCGTTTCGACTTCCTGTTTAAATTGATCTTAGAACTGAAATAATAACTTTTCCTTTTCTGTATTTTCTTGATCTACATTATTAAAATTTCAAGATCAGAAATCAGAAATGTTCAATGAAGTCGGAAAAAAATAAATTATTGATTCCGTATTGCTTTCCTGCTTAGGTAAAAAATAAAAGGTAGGTTCTATTTTTAGTTTGTTTCTAACTTCAGAAGGAGAAAAACTAGAACTGAAAAGAATCCTCTGAATTTTGAATAACATAAGAGATCAATTTAAAAATTTTCTGATAAAGTAAGGCAGTAAAATTAAATGAAGACCAACCATCGGGAAGAAAAAAAAATCTAATGTTTCAATAAGTAAATGAATTTTTTAGAGGATATAACTCTAAAATTATTTGAAAATTATAATTGCTATCTTAATTATAGCATTCTAAAAAATCTGTCAAAAAATTGATTTTTGTTCAAAAAATTGATTTTTTTTTAAAATTTATTTTATCTTACAATGAATCGTAAGCAATCAAAGAAATTTGGTGTTTTGTAAGTAGATGCACGTTGCTTTTAAAACTAAGGTCTGAAAGGAAGAATTTGGCTGAAGCTATGCAACAAAATGTAGCCTATGTTATTTTACATTTGCAAACATACAGGCTCCTAAAGATAAAAATGCTTGAGGTCAACTCGGCCCAGGTACAATGCTGCTCATAAGTATTTTTCGCTGAACTTCCACGAATACTTATGTGGGTCTCTTGTTGTCTTCGGATGAAACAATATTGAGAATTGTCTCTAAACTGAATGTTGGTTCGTCCGTAAAAAGAATATTAGTACATTTGTCCTGTTTCTGAATATTATTGATCATATAATTTAAATAACCTTCCTTACGATGAGGTGGGAGTGACACATCCTTAATTTTTGCCTTAAAGGCCATACTCATTAAACTTTCACTATATGACTGTACACGGAATTTTTCTATGGACCAATTGGTCTCGAAAGCTTTGGCTTCAAAGAGAACAGAATGCTGGCTAACCGATCCTCTGGTACGTAGCACTATCTTACTAGGCTTCGACTAAAAAATTGCTCGAATCCAATTAATTTTAATGAAATTGAAGCACGCGGAAATTTAAAATGAATTTGAAATTGGAGTACATATATGTTAGACATCAACAAAAATTCCTTTTACAAAACATAAAACATAAACAGTTTCACGATCCATTCATCTGTTCAAATGCTATTAGGGGGGACACAGATACATTTTTTTATGAGTTTAACTTCCCTTGGGAAAGTAGACTAAAATATAATAGAAGAGAGAATTAATTCTTTGAAGCTTTGATGTTGGAGGACTTCTTTCGTAGGAAGAGTCTATGTTGTTGACATTAAATATTAAAAAAAGGATGAAACAACACTTCATTATTTTCAAGAAAGAATTTTGATTTACAATCTTTTAAGAACGTTTTAATGGAACTAAACAACAAGGAAAAGCTCTGCCACATTAGACTAACATAAGTCATTTATCTTTTAATAAAGGATCCCATTGGTTGCATCTCAATAAGCAAAATATGTTAATTACTCAGAAAGGGAATAATCGAACAACTGCTATGGCAAGTATACGACTAAGAAGACTCCATTATTATAAATGGGTTTCTGACTTAGGGAGGTGTACAGTAATACTCTGTCAAATAGGTTGTCAGTAGACAAGCGGCTACTCTAATCGAAGCTCTACAGGCCTTCAAATAAAAGTTGGTATTAAAATTACGTTGTATTTTACTGATGAATCTTTAGTAGTTTGTCGTGTTTCTAAGGTGGTTGCGATTGTTGATAATATTTAACATAATTTTTCGCATGCGCAAATATTTTTTAAAATGGCAGCTCCCATGAAGAAGAAAAAAAAAAAACACATCGAATTTTCGTTTGTAAAAAGGGATTTTCTTCTTGTCTCAAACAAGAATCTTGAAATGGCTTAGCTCTATGTACCATTATTTTAGGAACTTTTAGTAGTATACATGCTACTAAAATGTATCTAATTCATCGTCAAAATCACAAGAATCGCAATTGAAAAAGATGAATGGGGTAGGGGCTGATTTTTCTAATTGAAAAAATTAACAGAAAAAGATTGTACAGTTAAATTTTGATGATATTTCACCAGCGCACATTAGTGCACAGCCAATGTAGCTTAAGGAGAGATTTAAATAACACCCAGTTTTAAGGAAGCACACGGCCCTTAACCTTTTAAACTTCTAAACTTGAAATTCAATGAAATAGTTGTAAATTTACGAATTTAAAAATTGCCATTGAGGATGGGGAAGGTTCCACTGATAAGCTTTTAATGTTGCCAATCAGAGCCTCTAGAGTTTACATACGCTATTTCCATGACTAAACGCTTCAAGTAGTAATTCAATTTCGTCATTAACATATCAGTTTGAATCTGCAACGAATTGATTAGAGACAAAAGAAAATGATTTTTCCACAGCTTAGTCAGTGATTATTAATTTGCATATCGATTCATGCATAGTTAATCCCATAACACAGAAATCACTTGAGATTGCTTATCGTCGATGTTTCAAATCCAGTTCAAACGATCTGAGCCTCTCAAACTGCCTGACAGCAACTGAATGAAAATGAAAATTTTTAGTCCACTGAGCAACTGCAGCTTTGCCTGTAAACACATTGGAAACTAACATTTTAGCCTCTGGGAAGACGGGAAACTTGTAGAGCCCAAGTAGAAAACCTAACAAGAAAACATAAGTAACAAAGAAGAGCTTCTTTTTTCCCTTGGAAGTTGGTAAATTAAACTAACCCTCTAATCGAAAAGCATCGGATGAGTGAGTCAATACTTTAATAGATTTGTTCATTCCAATTAATCGTTCCCTGGAAACATCATTTGAAGCGAAAACTCAGCTGAGGTGAAAATCACCAATGATGCGCAAAAACCTCTGACCCTTTTATGTCCACCTGATTTCAACAACATTAGATACAAAATAATTTCCGATATTTTTTAAAACTAATGTAAATGACAAATTTCTCCTAAAGTATAAAAAAAAAAAAGCTTTCGGAAATAAAAATCATATGAAGAGTTTCGGTTTTAAAATATATATTAATTATCACTAATTCTGCTAGTAACGTTATTTACAGCCGTAACCTGTAATTTCATTAAACATTTTGCAATGATTCTTAGTAAAGTTCTTTATGTTTTCATTGATCTTTTATTTTTCTTTACTGTCTTTACAAATTTCTGAAAAATGTTAATTTTATATTTTTATGTTTATAATTTTATATTATATTTTATATTTCTGAACAATATTTGTTAGTTTACTTCTAAATATTAATAATAATATTAGTAATAATTATGAATGATATGATTTTTTTTCAAGATTCGTTTGTAGCTTATCATTGTCATTTTATTAACACAGTTTTAAAGACTTTTATTTGTTTGATGATAAATTAAACAAATTATTCTTTGTCTTTCTCTTTATAGTGCTTTTATTTGCCCAGTGTGCCCAGTAAGCCCTATTCTGGAAAAACCAGAAGTTCAATTCCGGCATTGTTCAGAGATTTTCCTTTTTTTCCCCCTCCCGACAGCTTGTAATCCTCGATAAAAAGGGGAACCGGTTTTTGTTTTTGTTTATTTGTTGTTGTATTTTTTCCTAAGGTTTCCAGATAGACCATGGCTGACTTACTTCGACCTTGCTTAACTTAAGTCCCGATGGTCAAAAAATGTTAGGAGCCTTATCACCAGCACCCACATGGTCACATCCGCTATCTATATTCTTTATTAAAATCCATGCACCGCCCACACTGTGATACTGTGACTGATTGACATATACGAGTACCAACAAACTACATTTCAACGTTATTAATGATAGATGTATTCTTCGTTGATAATTAATCTATTAATAATGTTGCTTTAACAACAGTTTCCAATGTACAACTTCGCTTTTTTTTTAAATAATCAGCCTGCTTTGAAAAGATATTTTGAATAGAAGCTTACAGACCACATATTACTTTGACAGTTAAAGAAACATCAGCGTGTTTCCATACTCCCTGAAAGAAATATATATATATTTTTTTCCATTTTCAAATTGTAACTTTAAATTCTTCTATTAAATAATTGGTACTTTAATCCAAAAATCAGAGTTGTATTGAAATACAAAACTACATCTTATTTCTTTTTTTACGGTGTCACATGGAGAAGTACGTGAACAACTGATAACCCAATTCAACAATGTGTAGTATTTACACAAACAGCCAATGAGGGATAGTGATCGGAATCCACAGACAAAATAAGTCTTTCAGATATATTCCATTTGAATAGTAGGACGACACTGTAACTTTTTGATTTGGCTACAGAGTGGCATCAAAGATTTACATTAAGATTTGTTTACCATATTCTGATAGCAATTAAAATTATGACGTGTAAAGCGTTTGCCTCGGCGGAGTTTTCTTTCTTTTTCTGGCACATGTTCTTACTGTCCTCCCAATGAATGATGACCGGCGGAAGTTTGAACTGCGCAGCCCTTCGGGTAGCTGATCAATTATGTTTTCCTGTCACAATGAATGACGTAGTCTGTTTTCACTGAGAAAGACAAGTTGGTAACGCCAAATTAAAACTTCTCTCGACTATTTAGCATTATTTCAATACCAGTTGCTAACAATAAGTATTTATATAAATAAATAAATATATATTATTTATAAATACAATGCTCTTTTGCAAAGTAACAAGCGATTAGCACAATGGCGGCGTCCTTTCATTTAAATCAGACGGAAGTGCCTGACCAGACTAATCGATGATACATGCGCAGATCTCGCAAAAACAGGGCGGCCATCATTCATTGGGAGGACAATATATGCTGTAATATGATGCTCTTATATTATGTAATATGACTTAAATTATCCCATGCTTTAATAAGGTCAGGATATTCAGGTCAGATCATGACATTAGATTCGGATGTGGTGTAAGTTTGTTACGAGGTTTTTCTAAAATTCGGTGTAAATTATTGTGAAGCCTCATGATATTATTGTTATACAGTTTCTGTAATTGATAACAAAGTAAACTAAATACATTTTCACATTTGATGATTTATGCTTTGTTTCCTCTTTTCATTGATATAAATGTTGATTATTGAAGGTTGCTGTTTCCTTGTGTATAACTCGCCAGTTAAATTGAAAAGAAGTATATTCATCTCCATCAGCCTCTCAACCCTTTCTAGCGTCTTCCTATTAAGCAAATACTTCTTAAATTAAGATTATTTTTCCCTTGAATCTTATCTATTCCCAACTGACATGATTAATAACGGTCTGAAAGACATTCATCATTTATTTAATTAATTAAACTTTCTTTAAACATTAGTATTAACACTGATACGTATATTTCAAATGCAAACTCCAATAAAAATACAAAGTAGTTAGAAGTTAAGTAAGTTTTATGTGATAACCTTTTTATTTAAAGATTTCATAAATGAAAAACAACCGCACAACATCTATTACATTCTATGTGATCGCCTTCTTTCTAACAATCGCTATGTAATCGAAGTCTCCATTATAATAGAACATTCTGCAGAGAAACGAGTGGAATGCTGTTCCATTCCTCTTGTGTGACTTTCCAAAGAACTGCAAAGGTCTTACACGTTTCCGAATTCTGAGTTTAGAAGTCCAAAGCCGCAGTCGTCCAGGGACTTGACTGGGATGTGGGTAAAGGGGATGGCTTGAATTCCGGTCTCGGTTTTCATGGCAGCATAACAATTAATCGAAGACTTTGCCAAATAACGTGAGGCTTTGTTCTGATGGAAAAAGACTTTATCTTTTTCATTTTGGCAAAGATTTGGAATTTCTGTGCGGTGAATTGGTGTGATAATACGAAAGCATTGACTTTGATATTGGAAGCAACACAACAGATCGAAAGTCTATCTTTAAGATAGAAAAGTAGCAACAGCTTTTGGGAAAAGTCTCTTTGTCTCTTTGCTGTAAAAGTTAAGAACCCTTTTTCGTCACAAGGGCGGTATGAAAGGGCTTGTGGCTTGCCATAATCGCTGAAATAAATGCAGCTTCATCAAGAGAGACAATAAATTTCCATTTATCAGCAGAAAGAAATCTTTTGTTAAGCTTACGACAGTTGGTCCTTCGTTCCTGGATACGAATCCGTGATATGCCTTGTGATATTTTTTTCATAACGAGTCGTTTGTTAATACACATATTGACAGTTAATGGAGCCGAATTTATTCTATCAGTCTTAGTTTTCTGTGTTGGTGGGTTTCCACACATGCCAAAATACGTATCCGATGTGGCACTGATTTTTTGAGGGATTAGCTTCAAAAGTTTTAGTATTACACAATATTTTTATTAATTGGATGCTTATAATCAGCAATTTCTTTAGAGTTACTTAGATAATATAAATTTTATGTTAAGATTTTTTTATTACTGTTGAGGCTTGACATTTTCAGGGCGTTTTGTTGGCGAATTTATTACTGCACCGATGGATAATCTTCGAAATTACAAACTTGCTGACGTTCAGTCCATTTTCTTTACACTGTTTTAGAATCATAGAGTAACTGAAGTAAGCATGGAAAAGAACTGTTATCTAGCCTTCCCAAAAAGAGGATATTTTTGAAGCCATAATGAACTAATTAAACATAAAAAAATTAAAATAATTTAACAGAATTAGTGCGTACTAGAAGAATTTATCTCTATGGCATGTGCCTTCTTCGGGTGCGCTCGTAAAGTTCGTGCAAAGCATCGTCCATACATTCAATAAGCACAGATTGAGAGATAGATCACAGCAATTTCATGCAACAGCTTCATGATTTATATAAGAGTGGTAAGAGTATGCATGCTTAGTCAACAAATAAGATACAGTAATAAATTGAATGCTCAGTCAAAAATTATAATTTCTATGAATGTCGCATAATATGTTACTCGAAAATAAGGAATAGACCATTTGTAATCGACTGAATTCTTTAGGCTTCTAGTTTTTATATCTTCTACTTCTTTTTCCTTCAAATAGTGGAGCTTCTTTAGTGTTGAAGAATAAAAAATGTTTCCAGTAAGCTCTTTAATCAATCTATGCATAACAGAGTCATTATTATAACCAATATAACCTATAAAAGTGATTTATAAATTTCTGAAGACAACGTCAAAGTAATATTCTAGAAAGCCAATAAGTGCCCTGAAATCTTCAAGGCACGTCTGAATTTTTTTCATTAAATGTAACATTCCTATAAAGTAATTGTTGACTGAACATCCTCTTGAATATCTCTGTTTGTCTGTAAAACAGATTTCCCTAAAATTTGATGTATCCCTTATTTGTAATCAAACAAATATGTAGGACTAAATTAAAATGTAGGACTAATTATTTTGTTCTCTAATCTTCCCCAAGTCCACATTAATGGATCAGCGCAATAAGTTCGGTCCCCATCATTCGAAGATACCTGAGCATGTATCTGTAATAATTATTAAACAAACAACAATAATCTGTTGAAAATAAAAACTACAATCCAAGGCTGTTAGTTAACTTTAACGGTTCGGTAACATGGTAACTGGCATTTAAATAGAATATGATATTATTTGATGTTTCCCAGATGTTTCTCAGATTTCAAAGTTGAGTTTCTGAAAGCAGCAACAATAGACGAACAGTCGTCCGAAATCAGCCTGCGAAGCACATCGTGAAGCCTATGAAGCAAATTACAGTTATTAAATTATTCAAATCAAATCTTAGTTATTATCTTTTGTAATTACGAAACGCCATATTCTCAAATTCCTTTACCTATGCCCAAGTGCACCAAACTTCAATTAACTTTGACGGCTGTATTGTGGACGTAGCTTAAAGAAAACAAACATGTATAAAAAGAAAATTTATTTATAAACTTGATAAATTTCTTTTTATACATGTTTGTTTCCTTTCACACAATTTTAAAACAAAGTCTAAAATTTTTCTGCAGCAGCACCCCCACTAATTTTAGTTACGACCACAATGCAGCTGTCAAAGTTAATTGAAGTTTGGTGCACTTGGGCACTAGTCTTTTTTTATTCATTTTTTGGGGGGGGAAATTGATCAGATCGGCACGATAAAATTAGTCAGGATTAGGCCGAATTATTATCCATTCTAATCTGCATCTATTTTTTTTTCTATAAAAGAAAAAAATAAACTACATTTTTTTCTTGATCAGTCGTTAGTGCAGATTTCACGGTGAAGAATCGTGATGCGTCTTCAAGCGATAGTCCTATTTTTGTAACAACATTCCATGATTCATTCATCATCACTTGATCGTTTCCTTCCTCTCCTGTTATTACCCAAGCGCCGTTTCGATATAGTCTTGTGGGCAAGGCGGCGATCTTCCATGAGACAGATTCATCGGAACATGGGTTCGAATCCGGCGTGGCATGATTGTTTACTTTCTCCTTCTGTGTTTTGTCTATTTCTGGAGGTAGAATGTAAGCTGACCCTGAGAAACGATTCTTCCGCTAAGTACCACAACTACCGCCTCTTGTGGCCAAAAGGTAAGTGCCAATAACCAGAACGTGACAACTAACAATAGTAATACTTATCTAATCGACAATAAATCATCGCTAAGATACTAAAAGCCTCTAAAATTGCGGCTTTCTCTTCATTCTAAAACCTGGCAGTAGGAATTATAGTTAACTAATTTTTTCTGAAAATTAAGATGAAACACAATACTCGAGGTAGAATCTAAGTACTGTAATTTGATTTTTTTTTTTTTTCATTCTTTTTGCTAGTCTTAACTTTTTTTTTTATATATATCCATCATTTAATTAATTTCTTTTCATTTCTTAAGAACACAACGGCTTAATATGAATAATTTGCTATAATAAATAACTAGGCCATCTCCCGTATACACGCGCTTGTTTTTCTATATCACATAGATTTGGTTAAGTAAGAATATTATATTTAAAATATTGCAACGTTTCGGCAATTACAGTTTTAATTGTCATTTTCGAATTACAAATAAATAGACGGATCGGAAATAAACAATCTTGAAATTCAAAAAGAAGGTTGAATACATTCATTATTTAATGGGGCGAATGGGAAGGACACATAAGTCAAAAAAACAAAATAAAGTGAGTTGTAGTCCCGGTGGTCTAATGTATAAGACGTCTGACTTCGGATCAGAAGGTTGCAGGTTCGATTCCCGTCGTTTCATTGTAAAAATTACTTATATTTTCCTTTCTCACAGGAAATTGCGCCGGACAGAGAAATAAAAGATTTTAGTAATATAGATTCTTAGGAATATTTATAACTATATAGTAATATAGTAAGTAATTTTCAATAAATAATAGAAGTATTTATAATCTTTATTTATTTACTTAATTTTTATGATAATTTTGAAGAAAAAAAATCTTATTTTTGTTGCTAAATTGAAATAAGTAATTTGTTTCAGATCATACAAACAATTCATTCTTAATTACTACAATACCAACACGTAACGAAGATAATTAGACTATTAAAAAAATCACTTATCACTGTTTTGCGATTTATTTCTCCAGTTTTAAAACTGTGACACGAACTGTCATTGTTAATCGACTGTTTCAAATCAATCACCTTTTCATCTCCATTGGCCCAGTGCCAAATATCTTTCTCTTTTGTTCTCTTTTTGTTCTTTTTCATCGCTCGTTACAGGGATTTTTTCTTATTCATTGAAAAATCATTGAAAAAAATCACCCAAATTTAACGATGTCTTACTCCTTTGATGCCAAAATAACCTTTTCCAATCGTAATAACTACTGCTTTTTATAATATTACCTTAAAACTTATCACAGTTCAATGATTTAAGTATCATTGAATAAAATTTGAGTGGTTAGTAAAAGTAAATATTATTACCATCTATTAATTTGAAAATTTTATAAAATTTTTATAATGACCGAAAGCATTAAAATATCCTTATTTTTGTTAAATAGTAATAGAAATTAAATAGCTGAATGCATAAAGATAAAGAAGATATTCCAGCTTCCAGAAAAAGAGAAAAATCCTCGTCAGTTCTGATATTTGCCAGCACATATGTTATCATTTTGACTTATTAATCTACGATTATGTATTTAAGAGTGCCTTAGACCTTTTATATAAAAAGAAATAATACACATGAAATTTGTTTAGAGTTATCTGAAAAAAAAAAGAAAGAAAATTTGTATTGCTAATCGCATAAAAATAAAACTTTCAAATTGTATATTTCAATTAGTAGTCTATCATAACATCATTCTGTAATTCGTAGTAATTTGAAAAGCGATATAAGGTATTCAACATGAATGAAAGAAGAGACTTTTTACTAAATCAGGCATGCTGATCAAGAAAATGCTATTAAAAAGTTTGTCATAAGCACATTTTTTTATCATTAAAGTTTTTATTTGTATTAAAAGTAAACATGTTTATTGTTTTTTTTTTTGTTTGGTTTTTTTTACAATTAACCATAACTAAACTAAAAGTCCTTTAAATTAAGACTGTATGCATCCTATTTCAAGGGCCCGGTAGGCGAGTGGTCAGGGCGCTTGGCTACGGGTTGGAGGTGACGGGTTCAATTCCCGGCCTCGGCGGAGGGCGGGGATTTTTCCACGCTTCTTTCACCTCCAAACGGGTCCTAGGGTCTACCCAGTCCTCTGTGCAATGGGTAACGGGTTTCTTTCCCGGGAGTTAAAGGCGCGTGGGAGTCGGGCTGACCACCCGACCTCAACTTCGTCCCGTTGGTCACGAAACGCTGGGAGCCTGATCTTCCGCGCCCCAAAGGCCTGTCCAGGCCTGTAGAGTGATACTTTAAATTTAACATCCTATTTCACAATTTCAACTTCTCTGTACACTGAGGTGTAATTCAATTTCTATTCTACATTAAGATATATTGCTGCATAATGGCTCTGTGTTAACTGGAAGGAGAGACCCTTCAATTCCTTTTTAAGGCTTGACCCACTGAGCCTAGTGTCCATTCCCCACTTTCACCGGTGCAGCTGTTAATAGGCATGTAAAAACATTGTGAACGAACGGGATGGGCTACTCACCAAGACGCACTGGTCAGCATGGTGAGCAATGTTTTATACTATGTATCTGAAAAAGGAATCAAGGCCTTCATTCCCCGGAGGCTGACCATGGCAGCGGTCAGCGATACTTGAAGGCAGAGGGTGCAAAGAATTACCGAGTTCCAGAACTAGGCTTCGTTGATATCGAGGTTTGACATTAGACAGGGAAAAAAGAGGCATCAATATTAATGGTGACTATTTAAGTCATCTGCGGTTTGCTGATGATATAGTTGTCCTATAGCTAAAGATGCTACGGAATTGAAGTTGATGATACAAGAACTTGCCAATGAAAGTTTAAAAGTTGGATTAAATCTAAACTCAAAGAAAACAAAGATTATGTTTAATAGATTTGTTAATAGGCAACCAATTAAAGTTGGTCATTCTGAATTAGAGGAGTTAGCAACTATGTGTATCTTAGACAACAAATTAATATGGATGGAAGCATTATACCGGAAATTAATCATAGAATCAAACTTGATTGGAATGCCTTTGACCGAAATACTATAATAATGAAAGGAGCAATGCCTCTATGTTAAAAGAGAAAAGTTTTTAACCAATGTATATTCCCAGTTCTAACATATGGAGCGGAGACATGGACGTTGACTAGGAAAGCAATTCAGAAACTGCAGACAACAAAGATGAATGGAAAGATGTACGTTAGAAATTACGCGACATGACCCTAAAATTAATGTGCAGGTGAGACAGCAAACCGGGTGTCTGATATTATTATCCCTTTAAAGCAGCTCAAATGGAATTGGGTTGGCCATGTAGCAAGGCGTAATGATAATAGATGGTTAATTAGTTTAAGAAATTCTAAAGTGATTCCGAGGAATGAAAGGAGGCCAAGAAAGCGTCCATAAGATAGATGGGTGGATGATATTAAAAGTTTTGTTGGATTCGATTGGAAGAGAAAAGCTTCCGATCGAAAGAACTAGAAAAAACTTTGAGAGACCTTCATCCCTGCAGTGGATTGAAAATGGTTTAAAATGATGATGATGATTAAAATACATGTCGCTGGTACTAGGACCATAATAAAATACTAAGTAACAAAGAGAGGCAAAAAAAAAGAAACATTATGTTGATTCAATATAGATAAGATTTCAAATTCTACTTTACAGAAAGCAAACAAATTAGAATAATGTTAATCATAAAACATCAGAGCCCCCTACCATAGATAATGATTATAATAATTTAAGATTATTACAACAACTAAAGAAAAAAGTAAAAGTCAAGAAAAACAAACTATTCTAACTCTCAATTCATTAGTTTTCTTCTTATCATGAATATTGTCATCAATCTTGTGAAAATTAAAGTAATCACTAACTGTAAGGTAGGATCGTATCTTGGTAGCATTGCTCCACTTCACTTATACCTTCATAGATTCTTTTGCTTTTTTATTTTTGCAAGGCAAAAAAGCTTGATTGAATATAAAAAGTTTAAGATTGCGCTGCACAGTAAAGTCTTGGATCAGTAAATCTTGTTCTTTGTAATGAATCGAATACTTTGTAATTCTTTCCAATATTGACATTGGAAAAGAAATAATAACATGGATACCTTCAAAACATTTATTTAGAAGGATATTTAGATATTGTTTTTATTTTTCACTTCCTTTGGAAAATCTCTCAATTTTAGTTTGACAAAATAACAACTTTTAGATCAAATTTTAAGTCAAATGTGCACATGTTTTCGCATAATTTTTAAATAAACAATGGAATACGCTTTTGAAAAAAAAATCACGTTCATTTATTATAATTTAAATATTTAGTAGTCTTCTTTTTATGAACTTTGCTTACAAAATCATTTATTTAGTTTTATTTAGTCAAATACTCAATTTTCTAAATCTGCTTGTTTTCTAAGAAGATACCGTAAACTTGTGATCATTTTTTTAACAATAGATTTAAATTTCAATAATTGCTTCTTTATACTTAGTTTTTATGAAGTAAATTATGATTCCATTACATTCTGGTTAGACCTTTAAGAAAATTCCTTAAAAAGGGTAACAATCATTTCAATAAGAAAAGCAGTTTCATTTGACTTGAAATGAAGTTAAAAAATACTGTAGAATGCACTAAATAAATAATAATTCCTATAGAATTCCTGTAAACTTAACACAATAAAATAAAAAAAATACATACTACTTATGCAATTCTTCTTTATGTCTTTATATAATAATAATTACGTTCTGGAAGAATGATAATAATAAGACAAATAAATAAATTCCCGTCGCATTGAAAACTTAGCTAAATATGCTTTCATAATTTTTGTCTTTATTCATTAACTTTGTAGGAGGATTTTCATTCCTTATTCTTTATTTAATCTCATCTTCTGACTCTTTCAGGTTTTGTCCAATTCCCAGAGTGACTTCCTTCTCCTTGTTAAGTGTCTTTACTTTCCTTCATTGTTTGTAGAAAGGCTAGAGAAACATTCTTGTTTAAACACGTAAAAACAATAACCTACTATATCTTAAGTAAACTGACATGATCTAGTGTAATCCAACGACTTCTCCGCCTCAAAAAAAGAAAGAACATTAATTCTAAGACAAAACAAAAAAAAGAAAATATTACTTGACAACTAAGTTCTTTTGGTTATAATTGGTTGAAAAGTCTTAAATCTAAAAGTTTATTTCTTTCCCATGATTAAGTTTTGAAATGAAAATTAATACATTGAATTCCTCTTTGCTTTTTGTTTTATTTTTGACCTGGTTTAATTATTACAATTTTTATCGGATTTTACTTTAATTCTTTCCATATTATATCACGTTACAAGATGGACACAATTAAAGAAATAAAGAAAAGAACATGCTCGTTCATATTTCTTGCTCATTCTTAACATGAAATACAAGCATCAAATTTTCATCACTTTTTTTTCAGCTACAGAAACATTTTACAATGCTATTGATGATCCCTTTGCCTTATCAGTATAAAAAGCTAACCAAGACTTTTATTTTTATTTTTATAAAATCTTAGAACTAACAACAGCTACAAACAGCTATCTCAGAAAGTTTTGTTCTTCATTCTTAATATTACAAGAATGTTCTTAATATTGTATATTTCAATAGCTATAACTCTACTATTTAAGCTTTAAATTCAGTGAAATTGATTTATTGAAAGAGCAATTGGGTTCTAAGGACGAAGTTACTTATTAGCCTTATTCGGTAATTTACAAACTATTCTTTAAACCTGAACTACAAATTTCAATCGTTTAGAAAAAAGAGCGAAATGATCAATGATTGCGTTTGAAACGAACTTTCTGCTGTTTGAAAGAACGAATTGCATTGCATTTGAAAAGAATTTCTATAGTTCCTCTGCTGGTCAGTGTATCTTGACTGGAAGTAGGGAGCGAAGCTAGGGGGTGCCTCGCAAGAGGGGAAGGGATGAGACAGTACCGATTTTGGGGGATGAAGAACGACAGGGGCGAGAGGAAAACGGAAGAACGACGGAAATAAGGAAGACCAGTGTTAACGCCATCACCAGGAAATGAAATGAGTCTCTGGTGTGACTCATTGTATTCATGCGCAGTTTACCCACACTGGCGAATTCCCATTTCCTATTCGTTGGAGATTCGTTGCACATTGCGAAGGACATCCTTTACGAAAATAATACTAATTTCCTATGTACTTTATAGTATTTATTAACAAGTAACTTATAATTATTAACAAGTTAGCCATTAATAAGTCACTGTAATTAGAAAACGACGATATAATGTCGAAGAAACCGTTAGGAGCAGATTGCCTAAAGAAAGTCAAGATGAATGAGTTTTTAAGAAAGGATGTTAAAATTTTGTTATTATTACCGTAGTAGAGACTAAAATTTTCCTTGTTTAATTCAAGTATATTTTCATAAATCTTGAAATTTTGCTTGCATGACTTCAAATCAAGTCAAATCAAAGAAAATCAAATCAAGTCAAGGAAAGTCGTCCAGTTTTGAAAAAAATGGAATTCATTTCGACGAGACGGAAAGGCTGAAACTTCAATTACAGAGAAGCCACCGAGACAGCCAAAGCATCTGAGTAGAATCACACCAGATTATCAGAGGTTTCACAGCTATCTGCACTGAAAAGCGTTGAACAACCGGACCCAGATATTCAGGAAGTCTTTCAACCTCATGGAAATAGTGAGTTTGATTTTGACTTCATCGATCCAGGTAATAACCAAATAAAGTTTCTGATTGGCTGACATGTTTCATCACAGGAAAAAGAGCCGAGGCAGAAACTGAACCAGATATTAGTTTTGTGTCCGAAACCTCACAAAAGACTGGCTCTTTAAAACTTTGCCAAATGGGCAAAAAGTAATGATTAATGGTAATAATTAATCTTTAGCCACTCTAAAACCGCTTTTTGTGACATTTTGTAGCTATTCTCCCATCCTGTACGAAAATCCAAATTATCTTTTATGGATAAAGAAGAAGGTTTTATAAAGAAGAAGAAGTGAGAGAATATCAGACCAGGAGAATTGCAAGAACCGTAAACAGTTTTTTTTGTTCCTGGAAAACCCTAGATGCAAAAGGTAAAGACAAAGAATTGCAAGATCAGACAGCCAAAATGGGAAATCAATGGAAAGCGGTTCTGTTTTTCTATTGGCGATGTCATAATGTTCCTTTCAAAACGGAGGAGTTCTTTGCGAGGCTCAGAGAGGCCAAGGACTCCAAGGACCAAAGACTTTATGAGGTTCAGAGAGTCTCACAAGAGTGGGAAATTTCTAAATGCTACAGAACTCCTCTCTCACTACCATATTCCAAGGCGAGAGCACATCAAACGCAACAAGAAAGGACAAAAATTACTTTTCCTCCGATATCGAAACTGAAGTTCTTGACATAATTTCCGAGAGGAGAAGAAAGGTTATTCTCGATGACATTAAAGAGACAAACTGCTTTTCACAAAGTACTTTCGATGCTACCTCTGACATCACTCAACTGAAGGTAATCAGATACGTAAAGATGAGTGAAGGTGGTTCAGAAATCCAGGAAAGTTTGATTAACTTTTTCGTCGTATGAGAGAAAACAGGGACTGACGGTGAAAATCTGAAAAAGGTTAAAAGTTATAAACTCGATTTGAAAAACTGCAGGAGCAATAGCCGGGTGTTCAATTCAGAATATTCAAGCTGAGCAAGAAGGTATACTTTGAGCTCTTTGCAGCGGAATGTTGCATCCGAGACACGAACACGTTTTATTCGGAACCCTCCAGAGCCTGTATTTGTTTTTATTGCCTCACTTCCAGATAGGATATTTACAGAAACAAGTGCATTTGACCTTAAATTTACAATGAAAGCAAAGTGGTCAGTCAACTTTGAAGCTGTTGAGGCCATTTTCAAGCATCTGGTCACAGTCGTAGACGCCTTGAAGGAATTGAGCAAAAACACCTGTCCAATCCACAGACAAAAACAGAGGCTAATACTTTGCTGACTAATCTCACAAAGTTTGAGTTCACTGTAATGACCTGCTTTGGTTTAACGTACTCAAGCAGATCCAGCGAGTGAACTTACTTTTCAAAAAGAGGAATTGACAGTAAATCTTTCTTTGAGGGACATTCATGGTCTTATAATCCTGTTGCAGTGAGCAAGGTGGAATGCGCAGCCGACGCTCTCAGTCATCAGAGAGCCA
Source organism: Thereuonema tuberculata (assembly GCA_023159025.1). Classification (NCBI taxonomy): domain Eukaryota; kingdom Metazoa; phylum Arthropoda; class Chilopoda; order Scutigeromorpha; family Scutigeridae; genus Thereuonema; species Thereuonema tuberculata. The sequence continues at coordinate 131,808,578 of JAFIDM010012231.1, read as the reverse complement.
ATGAGATGGATCTGGAGCCACATTTTAAGAAAGTAAGGAAAAGAAAGAAGAAGAGAATGAAGGACGATAACTGTGAGAATGAGAATAGACAGCAAAAGCAGAAGACAGTTTTAAGACCCTACTTCTCGAAATCCTGGACAGAATTCTCTCTGGGCTGAGATCGAAATTTCAAGCATTGGAGAAGATAAACGATAAATTTGTATTTCACGGACTGAGTTTCAAGAAAGGGACATGAAATTGCTCAAGAAGAAGGTTTTTGAACTGGTTAAGGTTATAATGACATTAACGATGAAGAAATTTTCGGGAAGGTCGAGAGCTTTAAATTCCACGCTCTTGTGATGGACGAAAAACTGAAATCCGCTTTTTCTGTTACTCTGCTAAAACTAATTCGGAAGAAAAGACTAAATTTAAAGAAGAATACCTGAATCTTACTACCGCCTTGAGCATCTTCATGCTTCCAGACTCTGTTGCTTCGGGAGAAAGAAATTGTAGTAAACTTAAGTTGATCAAAGCATACCTCACAAGCACAGATTGACAGAATCAACTTCAGGATCATCTCAATTGAGCCTGAAAGGCCTCAAAACTTCTTACGATAAAACTATCAATACTTTCGCAGCAAAAAAAAGCGCTGAAAGTGAAATTTTTCAACCTGAAACGAACTACGATGCAAAATTTTTTTTAGTTTTGATTACGTAGTCAGTTTCAAAATCCGATTTCCTCTTATTACCATTTTTTTTCATCATTCTTTTACTACCGTTTTCATATCCTATACATATTTAATCTATTTTAGTGTGTTTTTATACATTTCTTCTAAAACTTAACTACTGATGTCGTATAATTATATTCTTAGGTTACATTGTTTAATATTTTATGCAATATCATTATTACAAAACTTTTATCCCGAAAATAATTACTGAAAATTGTTAGAATAACAAAATTATTATTTTATTAGTATAATAAAATTATTAGAGTACATAACTTTTTTCATTTATAAGGAAACTCGAATCCAACATTTAATATAAGTGCAATGAAGGAAGAAGAAAACAATGGATCTTTATTGTGACGCTGGTGTTTTTCTGTAAAAATAGGCCCCCAGCAGGGAGGGGTCGCACCGAGACCAGAGGTGACGGAAAATCTAGCTTCGCCCCTGCATAACGATACACAGGACGGACGAATACGAAATTTAAGTTGACACAAGTATAACAGAAATCTTTTAAACTTTATTAAAATTCTTGAAAAAAAAAAACCATTTTCACTGCGTTGCAAATATTTTCTAGGTTATTTTGCTGACATGTCAATCATAAAAGTCTAACGGTTGATGGTGGTTCCAAGAAAATCCCTTTGAAATCTGATCGAGACTAGATAATTCTAATCTCTTGACTTTTATTAGTAATTAATTGAAATATTTGTTCAATTCTTAGGGGTTTGTGTTTTTTTTTGTGGGCTTTTTTTTTCTTTTTTCGCGAATTGGACAGATCTTTTATTAGATTTTCGAAGATCCCTTGCTTTAATTTAGCTACAGTCTACGAACGTAAATATTCGATTATGGCTTTATCCCGTTAGGTATCTCCGAAAATTCCACCATAAACTGAACCAATCTGACGTTAAGCTTATGAGAATGGTCGTAGCTGGTGAAAGCGAACGCGTCAGTTCAAATCGGTTGTGAACCCGTATCTTGAAATGATTCCTAAGACAGACAATCATTGGCAAAATATCATCTTATCTCAAAGAATCACTGTTACATCTATTTTTCTCTTACATTCACGTTTATTACTTTCTTTGGAAAGTAAAAAAATTAAGATTACTTAATACAGTTTAATTTTAGTACGAATGATAATTCAAAATAGTTTATTTTAATGTGTAATTATTCACAAAACGTTAATAGCCTAATTAATAAAAAAAAATTCAATTACATCCTAACAATACGAAAATTAAAAATAAAAATAAAAATAAAATAAGAATTTTTAAATATAATTACTTGTCTACTATTAATTTTTTTAAAGAAATATTTAATTTATTTCAGCACTAAAATTCTGATTATGACTCTCAACTGATGATCGCCTAATAAGCGTGAAACAGGCTTGTCTTGAGATGTCAGTTTGAACATTGGTACCAATTTTTCATGTGTTTAAACATTTTTAGGCACTTTTTCTTTATTTTGATGCGCATAAGAAATTCATCGAGGCTGGCAGAGCCCAGCATATGAATTTTCTTTTTCTTTTTCTTTTTCTTTATTTTTAATGTGTTTTATGTTATTAGTTTATATTCAAGGAGGTTCCATTTCTTTCCCCACTCGACATATTTAATTTATTCTGATATAGCATTTTATCCTTAATTTTATAATTTTTAATTACAAAATATAATAAAGAAGGGATGGGAAAATAAAAACAAATATATTTATTTATTTACATCTTAATTGTAACAGAACTTTATTTATAACAACATAAGGTAAATGACGATGTTATCAACATTGCTTTTTCTTTGAAATTCTGGCTTTACCACTTAAGTGCAGAGCACTATGCTACGTATTCACAATTGTTGAAGGTATTTATATGTGCAATTTAAATAATGTAAATTACAAATGGACGGATGGAGATTGAAACGGAAGAAAAGTTGCCTTCTTTCTATGCTTTGTTGAGATACCATGTACTGTTCGTTTATTTTATTTTTGTTACTTTTTATTTTTTATTTATTTATTTATTATTAATTTTTATTTTTTATTTATTTATTTATTATTAATTTTTATTTTTTTATTTCGAATACATGTGCACAATAGAGTTATACAAAGTAATAATCGATTTTGGTCCATCTCTCCTTTTTCTTCCAGAAAACAATTTTATTCTTATTTTTTAAAAATAAACTTCAATACTAAATTAATTGTATTTTCCTGTACCCTAAAATTTTATATTCTTCCTAGTAATGTAAATATTAATCAGAAAGTAAGAACAACAAGCATATCGATGGTGAGCTGATTAGAAACATCAAAACTCGCTCAGAATTAATTTAGCGATTCTCGTCAATTTTCAAATACACTGAAATGCCAAAATAATTGGGAAGGGCGGTACAATGTCCATTACAAGCCACCACACCCTTACGGTTAATGGAATCGTCCACAAACGACATCTCTGCAATCTCAAGTAGTAGGTAGCCTCCGCAGCTCCCATGCCAGCTTATCAGGACTTCAGCGACTTCAAAGAGGCATGATTGTAGGGAGCCAGATGGGCCACTCCATCTCGGAAATTAAAACTAAGTTCTGATTCACATCTTAAACAATTAATGGTCTCGACGTATGAATCCTAAACTAAACGAAGTCAGGGAAAACATCCAGAGTGCGAAACCGGTGGCTGAAAAAAAATCCCTGGCGAACTTGGAGAACAGCGTCTAGCACGCATCGAAATATCGGCCCAAGTACAACATTGCTGTAAATAACAGCGAAACTGAATGCTGGGGCCAGTACTAACATCAGCATTCAAACAGAGCAACGTTCGAATGCTGATTATATTCTATGAGTTCCGGAGCCGACGGCCCATCCGGGTGCCATTGCACACAACACAAGGCTCTACGTCTCTCCTGGGGTCGGGTACACCGGACTGTACATGACTGGAAACGTGTAGCCTGATCCGATGAATCGTCATCTACAATCCTGTGGCGGTGTCCCCGAGCCCAGACGAGGCGCACAGCCTTATGTTATGTGGTTAGCAATGGCACTCGGATGGACCGTCAGCTCCGGAACCCCATAGAACACAGGGAACGTTGCACTGTTAGAAAGCTGACGCTGTTCGGTCCCAGCATTGAGTTACACTAGTATTTGCGGCAATATTGCACGTGGAGTCTGATGTTACGATGCGCGCCAGACGTTCGTCAAGGGCTTTTTTTCCGGCCACACTGGTTGTTTTCCTTAATTTCGTATATTCCAGGTACGCCCTTGAAATTGTTGAACGAGAGAATTCTGGCCTCTTATTACTTACATTACGAGAAAATAATGCAATTTCCTTGTGAAGCATACCTTGTAGCAATGCACGAAAGTAATGCCGTGAAACACGGTTTGTCTCATTTCTGTCGTATTTTAAGGAAAAGAAGAATCGATCTCAAAGAATTACAAGAATGAGATGATATTTTTTTTTTATTGTCGTCTCTTTTTAATTAAAACCAATTCTTGTTAAAACAGATTTTTGTGTGATATCTCTTATATGAAAGTTTGAAGATTGTAATAAAAATCTAAGTATGCATTTAACAAAGTGCTGAGATTTGCCTCTAAACATTTAATTTACCATTGCACTCTAATTGGTTTAATTCCGATAACTACTTTTATACAAATTTGATATTGAACAAGATTGTTAGTGTACGCCCGTCGACCAAAGGCCAAGAAGAAGCTACGTAATTCGTATTTTTACTTTTATTTATTTATTTATTTATTTATTTAGTAGTAGAGACACTTTATTAAGATGTAAATAGATCTCTAGTTTTAAGGTATCCTGGTTTCAATAGAGTCAATATTTGCTTTGAATTTAAACAGAAGTGGCTTAAAACGATTCAAAGC
>JAFIDM010012231.1:131777518-131799038 GCA_023159025.1 Thereuonema tuberculata | reverse complement strand
TGGTTTCTGTTCCTAGGTCTCCAGCTCGTTTCTTTTTGAATGCCCCTTATAGATACAGGTTCTTGTTTAGAATCGTATCTGTAAAAATACAAATTTAATGTTAAAGAGGATTTAATATATAATAATTACCGTCCGATACAACGTTAATTTTTTAGATGAAATATGTTAAAAGTCATATACTATTTCTTATCCAGTAAATATTTTTTAAACTTTTAATAGTTCTTAATTTTGTGCGTGTTCACGTTCTCATCACTTCACTATATAAAAGCCTTTCACTCTTACTATAATTAGGTATTTAAAAATGTTTATAAATATTTTTATATCTCAAAATGTAGAAAGTATACACTGTGACAAAAATAAAATAATAATAAAATAAATAAAAAAAAGCATCTTAAAATAAGCGTCCAATTCGAATGAAACTTGGAAACTGCAATTTGGAAGAAGAGAATTGGAATTGATTCAAAATTCACCTTGAAAAAAATTGTGGCTGCTTCTAATATTCATTTTTATATTATTTGTACTACGTTGAACCGCACAGCATCTGCAATTCGTCTAGCAGTGGTGCAGCTAGACACCGCTTGCTGTACTCAGGATGCCACATCTCCCTGGATGATGAAGAGTTAGGGCTTGCCTCTCAACAAACCGCTGTCTCTAGAGCGGAAATCTTCGGCCGACCGGAGCCTTGCCGACGTTACGAATGCTTAAGCAACTATCGGTAGCAGCACCTTCCCACAGAAGCATCACAACGACCCAGATGGCACTATCAGATGTGGCCTCTCTCAAAGCTCTGAAATTGCTCGTAGGATCTGCGAGAACGTAGTCGAGGCATCACTTACGGTAAACTGATGTGAAAACAACAGCTCACCAAGCAGAATGTGTCTAGAAGATTCTGATACCCTTACATGGATCACAAGAAGAGTACGTCTATTGAGCCATGGTTGATGATAGCCAAACTTTGATCATTTCCATATCTAATGGAAAGGTAGTTGGCACGAACTTCATTCAAATTGGACGCTATCTATATGGTGCTTCAATTTTTTTTTTGGTACATAATGTATATATAAATATCAAATGCTTTCTGTTTTACGGAATTGACATTAAAACATCAAAACTTACGAAAATGTGGTTTTTGCTTCCAGAATAATATACATATATACTGTAGAATCATATACTGCACTTCCTTCATCTGATGAAAGGATTGAGGATTTTGGCTTCCTTAGATTAAGAAAGAAAGGTTAAGAAAGAAAATAAAAAGATATTTAGAGCGTGGTTTCCAGCTTATGTTTAAACAATTCAGTCTCCATATGCTCTTGAATTAAATTGTATCAATCCTCATTGACTACCTAATAGAAATAATCATTTTGTAAGGTATGTTTGCGAAAATGTTTCAAATTTATATTTAGAGAATATTTCCAAATTTTTCTTTGCATATTTCAAACAACAACACTACTGAACTGAATGGAAAGTCTTTCACAGAAAGAGAAAACACAATTAGAATAATGTATTTCTTTTTATTTCAATACATAGACTAGTCTTCTAATATTTCTTAATGAAGTATTTTTTTTTTTTGGTATAGTGGTAATAATATTAAATAGTTTGCTCACTTATTTTCCGTTCAGTCCTGTTTGAGTCTCAAATCGTATATTACATTTTACTGGGGAGTGGCAAAATTTTCCTTTTATTCTATTCCAAAATGTAAGGTCTGTTTTGAGCGAAACTGAATCTGAAACCAATGAATAATGATGCATAAGTATAACGGATTTTTCATTCAGATGTGGGATGGTGTTTTGGATATTTGGCGTTGATAAATCTAGTAGACTATGTCACACTCAATATTGATCCATCATTCTTCTGTCTCTGTCAACGACGTCGAACGAAAACGAGTTAGATCAATTATCATAATGAACCTCTTTACTTTGCATACAAAGTTTCATCATTATATTTGCTTTGAATCGTTTTAAGCCACTTCTGTTTAAATTCAAAGCAAATATAATGATGAAACTTTGTATGCAAAGTAAAGAGGTTCATTATGATAATTGATCTAACTCGTTTTCGTTCGACGTCGTTGACAGAGACAGAAGAATGATGGATCAATATTGAGTGTGACATAGTCTACTAGATTTATCAACGCCAAATATCCAAAACACCATCCCACATCTGAATGAAAAATCCGTTATACTTATGCATCATTATTCATTGGTTTCAGATTCAGTTTCGCTCAAAACAGACCTTACATTTTGGAATAGAATAAAAGGAAAATTTTGCCACTCCCCAGTAAAATGTAATATACGATTTGAGACTCAAACAGGACTGAACGGAAAATAAGTGAGCAAACTATTTAATATTATTACCACTATACCAAAAAAAAAAAAATACTTCATTAAGAAATATTAAAAGACTAGTCTATGTATTGAAATAAAAAGGAATACATTATTCTAATTGTGTTTTCTCTAACTGTGGAAGACTTTCCATTCAGTTCAGTAGTGTTGGTTGTCTGAAATATACAAAGAAAAATTTGGAAATATTCTCTAAATATAAATTTGGAACATTTTCGCAAAAATACCTTACACAATGGTTATTTCTATTAGGCAGTCGATGAGGATTGATGCAATTCAATTCAGGAGCATATGGAGACTGAAAAGTTTAAACCTAAGCTGCAAACCACACTCTGTATATCTTTTTATTTTCTTTCTTAACCTTTCTTTCTTAATCTAAGGAAGCCAAAACCCTTAATTCTTTCATCAGATGAAGGAATTACAGTATATGATTTTGGAAGCAAAAGCCACATTTTCGTAAGTTTTGATGTTAATGCATGGAATTCCGTAAAACAGGAAGCATTTGATATTTATATATATACTATGTGCCAAAAAAAAATTTGAAGCACCATTAAGATAACGTCCAATTTGAATGAAGTTCGTACCAACTACCTTTCCATTAGTTATGCAAATGATCAAAGTTTGGTTATCATCAACCATGGCTCAATAGACGTACTCTTCTTGTGATCCATGTAAGGGCATCAGAATCTTCTAGACCCATTCTGTTCCGTGGAACTGTTGTATTCACATCAGTTTACCGTAAGTGATGCCTCGACTACGTTCTCGCAGATCCTACGAGCAATTTCAGAGCTCTGAGAGAGGCCACATCTGATATTGCCATCTGGGTCGTAGTGATGCTTCTGTGGGAAGGTGCTGTTACCGATAGTTGCTTAAGCATTCATAACGTCGGCAAGGCTCCGGTCGGCCGAAGATTACCGCTCTAGAGAGAGCGGTTTGTTGAGAGGCAAGCCCTAACTCCCCATCATCCAGGGAGGTGTGGCATCCTGTATACAGCAAACGGTATCTGGCTGCACCATTGCTAGACGAATTGCAGATGCTGTGCGGTTCAACATAATACAAATAATATAAAAATGCTACTTCTAATATAAAAAAAAAAATTTCACGGTGAATTTTGAATCAATTCCAATTCTCTTCTTCCAAATTGTAGTTTCCATGTTTCATTCAGATTAGACGCTTATTTTAAGATGCTTTTTTTATTTTATTTTATTTTATTTTTGTCACAGTGTATACTTTTTACATTTTGAGATATAAAAATATTTATAAACATTTTTAAATACCTAATTATAGTAAGAGTGAAAGGCTTTTATATAGTGAAGTGATGAGAAAGTGAACACGCACAAAATTAAGAACTATTAAAAGTTTAAAAAATATTTACAGGCTAAGAAATAGTATATGACTTTTAACATATTTCATCTAAAAAAATAATGTTGTATCGGATGGTAATTATTATATATTAAATCCTCTTCTACATTAAATTTGTATTTTTACAGATACGATTCCAAACAAGAACCTATATCCAATCTACTTTCATTATCTGGCGCAGTTTTGTAAGATAGAGAAACCGATTTGGATTTTTTTAGGTAATTGCTATGTAAATAACAAAAAACGTATTATTTTCATACAATCAAAGACAGTTTTTAAAATATAATACCTCCAAAATAATATTACTTCCAAATATTTTAATTGTAAATTTTAAAAGAAATTAAACAATTACTTTAAAACTCCAGCTTAAATGTCAACTTAACTACTCCAAGAATAGTCTACTATATTGAAATGGAATTTTGCATTTGATAATTCAGATGTAATTAATTATACGTAATAATATGCTTTTAGATTGTTTGAAAGTGACCTATAGTGAATTGTATAGAGAAAGAACAGTCTATGAGGTTCCAACATGCCATTCATTTATAATTGTGCTGTCAACATATTTACGATTATCACAAAAGACAGTTAGTTGTCATTAAGTTATTATTGAATCCTCCTCTTTTCTCTTTGAGATCCCATATCTTTGAATAGCAACCTTCTCTGCACCCAGAAAAATCCGGATGCCAAGAAACCTTAATTGGAGCCAAGCAATATTAATTTAATTTTTTCCAAGCAATATTAATGCAGAGGTAACTGGCGCCTATTGGAGGACACTGGTTGTAGAACTTCCTGTGTGTTTATCCAATTTTCAGTAAGCTTCATGGGATGTTCTTTAAAATACCGAAAGATGAATGCGATGAAAAACTCTTTTCTAATAAAAGGGCCACCTAGTAAAGTAGGAACAGTTGCTAGATATCCTATTTCCTAGTTTGGAGAAATAATGGATCAGGTTCTTATTATTTCCTCTGCTGTAGCTGTTTGAAGACAATAAACCAAAAGTGATAAAATGTTTTACATTTTGTGTATGATTGAATACTTAATCACTATAGAAGTCGGTGGGCCGATAGCCAAATGATTAAGTTCTTGAGTATGGGCTGCAGAAGCCGGATGTAATCCCCGGCACAGGTCATGCTGCATTCTGCTTCAGCAAATCTTAGGGTCCATCCATCCCTCTCTAAAATGGGTACCGGATTTCTTTCCCAGGGTTAAAGGCCGACTTCAACTTAGTCCCGTTGGTCAGGAAACGCCGGGCACCTTGTCTCCTGGAACTACAAGGACTACGTAGGCTTATAGTGAAAAACTTTAATTGAACTAGAAGTCAAAATGCATAATGTAGCTTCTATTGAGGAAGGAAGATCAAAACACATCCCAAATAGCCAAAAAATATTTTTAAATATTCAATATTCAACAATGGCTTACTAGTAAACATTTTGTAAGACATTTACCCAAGACTGTCTTCTTAACAATTTGAAAAATAATCAGATAAATTATTTTTAAAGTATTCGAAGGAATGAACATTTTCCTCAGTAATTTGAACGAAGAAATAAAATTGTCACTTCCTGAAAACGAATCCGGAACCAACTTAATCTTAATAATAATACACTTCAAATATGATTTACGAGATAATGGAAGGCTCGTACGGAGAAAAGCAGTCTAATAATCCCTTCCCCACAACGAATCCAGCATTTGCTTCCTTTGACTCCTTCTTAAAACTAAATCCTGTAAAGCTGCAAATGACAAAACAAGTGTTACATTTTCAGAGCTTACTTAAAAGGTGAATTTTATGTTTCTCGATTATTTGTTAGGTTCTACCATAAAAAAATGGATGGTTAAAAATACTGATTAACGTCGAAATATTGAAGTAACATTTTAACCTACAGTAAACGAATGTATGTTAAAATATGATTTAGTTATTTCGATATTAATCAATTTTTTTAACCATTGTTTGGTAAAAATAAATTTACCAAAATAAATTCATCTTTTTCATTTTCAAAATTCATCATTAACGAATGAATTATTTATCGATAAACTTTCCAATGTCTTAAAATAACAAATAATTGTAAGTAATTCAAAGAATAATGTTTGAGAGTAATAGTAATTATTTTCAATCCTCCATCACTATTGTTAGAAAAATCAACGAAACAGAAATTATCAAGACTGTGCCCAAAGCTGTACATATCGATGATGGGATGGAATTAGCCAAGGAACGGCTCTGGTTTCTCACTAAGCTCAACCTATTTCAGTTCACCTCACTGTCCGCTATCAGGTAAGCTTATATTGCTATCTGTTTTCTATCTCACTCCGTTTTCCATCCTTTGACTAACCTCTACTATTTTTTTTTCTTGTACATTTCTTCTGTATCGGACTTCTTCAAAGCATTGTATTTTCCATCGATGTCTTAATAAGGACATTCGAGTAATATCCAAATACCAGGGACTCTTTCATTACAATACGGGAACACTTTTTCTTCAGTAGTTTAAAAAGTGTTTAAGTGTTAACATTATACTGCACATGTGTTTTATTACTCCATCGATCCTGTGTAGCGTTATACCAAACCACTTGTTTAGGTTTGGAAAAAATATTAAAATAGAAAACCCTTCTCTGAGTAAACAGGCCAAACCGCAGCTTATCGTACTTGAAATTAAAGGAATTCAGTTTACATTTGATTTAAGAAGCAAGTGTTTTTATAGCACTTAAAAAACTAACTTTAAAAATTAAAAGAAATTCATCAGAAATCTTCATCCAGTGAGAACCATAGCAAATTAACGAACATAGGTTCCTGTCTTATAGTATTCGTTTTGCATATCATCTTCTATTGCACACTGTGCAATATTCATTCAGTTTCTGTGACGGCCATGTTCTGACATGTTCTGTGACGGCCCAGAGATACTGAGAGATGCTGAACGCCTTTGTCGTATCCCAACTGCAACAGAGATAATGCTTTGAGTCAATCATTTTCATGCAAGATTGAGCGCCTCCACATAATGGATGTTGTGATACGCTGTGTCGTAACAGTTTCTACGAAAACATTTCACCGAGAACACAGTGATTAGTCGTGCGTTTTCTAAGACCTGGTCACCTCATTCTCCGAATTTTAGTCCTTGTGATTTCTGGTTGTAGAGACAGCAAAAAAAGGGCAGTGAATCGAGGACATTCTGTAAATTTGATAGCCTTGAAAGACAGTGTCAGACTGCATGTGAAAAGCATCACAGCGGATCAGTTACGGTCGGCAGTTGAACAGAGTTCACCGCCTTCACGATTTATACCATCAGACCAGTTAATGTGGTCACTTACGGTGACCACATTAAGCAGCTTCGCTTGCATCGCTAAGGGCAGTCTCTCTGAACAGCAGGAGTGTCTTTTACAAATAAAATATTTCTTCCTTGAAGCGCCGTAAGTTTCATAGTTATGACTTTTGGTACTAACTTTTGTTTTCCGGAAAGATCAGCCACGCATATTCTGAAATATTACCTAAACCAAATATCGTTACATTTGGACTTCCACATGTCGCTCTGGAAAGTTTTAAATAAGGACAGTTTAATTAAAATCACACGCTATGCTCTGAAAGTTAATACTCCATCTGTCTTGCAAATAAAGGAGAAAAATTTCATTTATTCTTATTCGTTACACAAGTAATTTCAGAAAATCGCTTCAATGCAATTGTGTAACAAAACAGTGCGAATTCAAAGTTTACAACACTATTATCAAAGGATTTTATAATACATCTATTTCAGTTATACAATTTATCAATAAAGTGAAAATCACTCTATTTTTATAATTTTTTTTCAAATGAATACTGATACTTCGAATTTATTTTCAGTCAATCATAGAATAGATAATTATAGTATCCTTACACTTAATACGCAAATATGTGACACCGGTTTAGTAAGTCGGCCGCAAATAGATTAACCGATTCTAAAAATCAATTAACCTATTACTTCCTTCTATTACTGATAGTTCTATCAGTAATGATTAGTGTAAAATAAGTTACCCTATATCAAGAGTATTTCAAAGAATTCACGAAAGAAATCAATTACCCCAACTCTGAATAGCATCTTTGACGATTATTCTGATATTAAGCAATACACTTACAAAGTAACATCAAAATAAAGTTCCATGAATTAAGAGTTTAATAAATGGTAAGTAATTGGAAACACACTCATTGCCAAAAAAATTAGCACACCCAGAACGAATGATCCGGGAACGACGAAGCTCGGTATATGGCACTGTCACAGGTAGTTGTGCCACTCTCCTATACTTGTCGACGGCGTTAGGAGCAGTAAGACGTGAGCAGTGGCGGATTTAGCACTTGAGAGGCCCTAGGCGCAATTCAACTTTGATGCCCCCTCTAAATATTTTAACTACCCCCACACCCTACACGCATGTTTTTTACTCTGCATTCTATGTGCATGTTTTTTACTCTGGTAGGCACTATACCTACAGCCTTCTGAATACAGGCCTCACAAGTACGTCATCGTCTTTTCTATGACATCATGAAAGCAAGTTAGCAAGGTACCCTGGGCTTTTGCGTGACCCCGTAATACTTCAGTGTGTGTGTAAGCGCATGGAAATCTATTTCAGTGAACGTTTGGATATTTTGTTGCTATTTTGTTCAACTTTCTTTGGATTAGTGAGTGTCTGAAATTAATTTCAGTTTTCCAATATCTAAACAGTTATTTCAAAGTATTTCATATGATTACACTGTTTTTTTATTCTGAAAAATAACTGAGGGGGCGTTAGACCTAACTTTCACCGTGCCGAAGACATGTGCTATATCTGGCTGCAAGAAGGTCTTCAAAAATACATGAAGTTATATTCCTGTTTTTTTTTTTTTTTTTTCTTTTCCAAAAGATGAAAATCTTTTGCAACGTTGGATTGTAGAAATACACAGAGAAAACTTCGTTTCCCCCAACATTCTTAAATGTGCGTCAAACAAAGAAGATTTCATCGTAAGAGTGGACGATGTCATTTCTATTAAACGTGATCATATAAAATTAAAGAAAGATGCCTATCAATCGGGCACGTTAAATTTCTTTTCATGCCTATCAAACAGTTGTTGGTATTATTGCTCCATATCTAAGAGAAACCACAAACTTGGGACGAAAGGGAGAAGGAGTAACTTTCATCGGCATTGGAAGCAAGTTTGGCAACATTTTATGAAGAAAAAGTTCGAAATTCAATTAGCTGTTTGAATGGCATTAATCAATATATTTTACAGAATCGTTTGCTAAACAATATTTTGAGTAATATAATTCCTGATAAAGTCATTTTCTGTAAAATATCATTAGATGGATGCCCAAAATTAATTAATTCGGTTGTTATTAATTTTGACTTAAGTTTTGAAATTTATACTGATAGTAAAAAAAAATACAAATCTAATAAAATATTTAATTATATTTAATACTATAACTGAAACATACAATATTGACAAATTAATTAGTATTACAAATTTGCCTCAAATTCTGAAATTAATAAAAGTAAGATGATTTTATTTTTTACTGAACAATTGGATTTAACTGAAATTCGATGCAAGAGTACAGTTTTCTGTTGAAGTTTTTACTTAATCTTTTAAATTTTTCTTAATAGTTCTGCATGATACAAAGCTTTGAGACAAAAAAAAAATTGTTAATACGACCTAATCCAAATATTCTGTTTAACATTGCTAAGAAATTAAATGTTGATTCTGATGTTTTCAATTATATATTACACAATTGGCCTCAAACCTTCAGCAAATTTATCAAATAGACTTTCGTAATCTAATAACCTAACTATATCCTTTTCTATAAGCATCATAGACAAGTGACAAATGGAGTTGAGATAAGGAACTTCTTAAATAATTTTTAACTCTTTTAAGAACTGAAAAAGAACGTTCACCACTTGCATTGCAGATAGGAATTGTCAAAAATATTTTCAGAATTGTCTCTATGTAAATGTAGATTGTAAACCTCCAATTAATAATTTATACATGTCAAAAGGATTGGTGACATTTTCTTATTTTACGAAGGCAATAAAATGGACAGGTTCATCTTTAAAATTTCTACTATCAATATCATTTTGATATTTTGTGCATACTTACTTGATAAGAAAACAAATGTACTACACGTCTAAAAGTTTTATTCAATCAAACATGTTTGTACTGGTTCTTGAACGCGCTCGTGAATGCATGAAATATGACCGCTAGGATTGCCACCCGCAAAACATGTCTTAGCTGGCGTTATTCATTTGTCAATTTGATTTAGGGAATACTGCTAAATTATTAATTATTTTTATTATGAAAAGAAATAATTAAATAAAATAATTTGTTTTTATTTTGAGAGATCAATTTTGAGGCCCCCTTGATTTATGAGGCCCGAGGCGCGCGCCTCCTGCGCCTATGCGAAAATCCGCCACTGGACGTGAGCGAACACACTGCGCAGGAAAGACACTGGAAGACCTAGAAAGAAATGATCATCTTATCGTCCGGCAGGTGTGAACTGATCCAAGAATGTCTCTGTCCACAATCCAGAGATGTTGCGGCATCACTAAATATCCCTTTGTCTTAAACCCACGATTGCCAGGCGAACGAGACTTCCATTCTTGGCACCACAAACGCTATCTGCCATTTACACCCCACCAACGGCGGCTTTGTTTGCAGTAGAATAGTGAGCGGGTGTCTGTGGACTGGCAACGAATCGTGTTGAGTAACGAATCCAGGTTTTGTCTGGACACGGATAACTACTATACTCGAATATGGAGAATCACTAGACATGAATTCAGACTTCATTGTTTAACAACACACCGCTAGGACTGATGGCGTCAAGGTGTGGGGAGCCATTTCTTACGATTTTCGTTCTCCGCTGGTAGTGATCAGGGGTACATTGATGACGCAGCGGTTCGTTCAGGTGCTTCTGCGGTCTCATATGCTTTCCTTCATGGAGTGGCTGCAACCGTCCATTTTCCAACAAGATAATGCTCGCCCACATGCAGCATGGGTTTCCTGAACTGCCTCCGTACTGTCGACACTGTTCCTTGTTGCCTATTGAGCATGTATGCGACCAACTGAGACGGCAGCTTAGGCCATCAATGGATCTGAGCCTTCTGGAGCGGCTGTTGCAACAGCTGAGGGAGGATCTTCCGCAGGTTAGCCTTAGACGTCTCTATGACTCCATAACAAGCTATATCGCCGCATATATCCGTGCTATGGGCGGTACGACGCAGTACTAAAAGGACTATTGGCTTATAGTGTTTTGTCCGAATAAATGACCATGTTGTAATCAGTTTTTGCATCATCACTCTCATTGCCTATGTCAAGTTTCTTTTCATTTCGACTAAATGAAATGAGTGCGCTAAATTTTTAAGCATCGTATTATATGTATTAAATGAGAATACAATGAGGGCCGATGAATTTTGTAGAAAATTTTACTAATAACTTCTACTTGTTGTCAGTAAACATTGACCAAAACAGTTCTAAAAATCAAATTTGTATTTTCTACCAAATACCAATATAAGTAATCAGTGTATATTCTGATTATATTCTGAATCAAGAAGTTGTGCTTTCTTTGTTTCAACTTTAAAGACCAGTAAATGTAATAGAACTACGATTATCCAAGCAAAATTGGGATGACGGCCGTCTCGGAAATTCAGAATATAGTTTCTCGAAAAACCATAATGATTTACTGTGTAATTGATCAATCATTTCCTAGAGGTCTCTGCGTCAAAACAGCAAAAATGTATTTTGATATTTAAAAATGTTAATCATTAAAAATTTCATTTCATAGTAGAAAAAGAAGAGAGAATAGGGAATTACAGAAAAACATTATAAGTTTTACGTGACCTCGGTTTTTAGCAATCTTTTTAACAATCTCTTCCACCTTCTTCTAAGGTATGGCAACATTTTTATGCTTCGCAAAATCCCTTAAAATTTCAGTTTCATTTCGCTTTCAATTTCATTTCGTAATTTGTTACAATACTGTAACAAATTTTAAAAGCCACTATCGAAAGCACAGCAAAATAGGCAGCTAGAATATCTAATTCAAACTGGAAGCAGATACAGAAAACGACAAACCTTCATAAACTACGCAGCAGTTATATACGTTAATATACCTCTAGTGGAACTATGAGATTTAAATTGTAACAATTTCAACTCTTAATGAACGATGAAAAAAAAAAATATGAGATCGGTTGGTAAAGCTCCGAATAAATAAACAAATATATGATATTGAACAAAACTATTTACAATTACACCTAGTGAAGTCTAAACCTGCTACTTGTTCATTTATTCTTCATATAATATCAACATAGTTAATTTAAGTTTTGTAGACATCAGCCTCGATATAAAAGGTTGCTTTATGATTTAAAATTAAAAATATTTATATGAAAAATTAAAATTATACTATTTAATATAAACATATAACATTAATATTAAATAGCATAAATTTAATTTTTAATAGATATGCAAATATCTTGTATTTTAAATTCTAAAGCAACCTTTAGTTATTCGAATTGATTGTATTTACGTGATGATAAAGTTGTTTTTGAAAAGTCGATGAAAATCTTTTCAACTGGGAAGAGATTTTATTTTTTTTAATTTTAGATAAAACTTTTAAGACTAAAAGCACGAAAGATACGTTACCACAGATAGGCAGAAAATGTTTTATGTTGTTATTCAGTTCTATCGAGTAGAAGTCCTCAAAGAATGACTTAAGTGTCAGCAAACTGACAAAACATTTTATAAGTGAGGCCATTGTAATGTTTGTGAAGATACAGTATATTCAATTTTTTTCATAAATTTCACATAGCGGTCATTTGACTGAGTCAAAACATATCTCTTGATAAAACTTTCAAATTAAAGCATTTTTAGAGATCCTTTAAGGTGGATCTTATAATTACTTTATATTAAGTTTGCATTGAAAAGGATCAATCGCAGACAGTGAAAAGCACTAGAGATGAACTTTTCTTAAAAGTATTAAAAGACGGAACAAAAGAAGACCACCTAACGATGAATACAAAGGATGAGTAACAAAGAAATTAATGTATTCTATTTGAATGAAGAAACGGATAATCCCAAAATTGGGAAGCTCATCTCAGAAATGAGAGAAGGAAAACTTCTTGGAAATTTCCTTACATTCAACAAGAAAAAGACACAATGAACAGTGGCTAAAAATAAGAAAAAGTCGTCTCAATTCAAAAATGAAAGTTATTTTCAATTGCCAAACGTGCAAAATTAACTTTTAAGTCATAATAAAGCATTAATTTTAAGGGAAATTCTTTAAAATTGAAATATGGTTCTTGGAAAGTTATCCGTAGTTGGACAAGTGAATAAAATCTTGTGCAAAAGCATAAATTCAAAGGCGACCCGTAATAATATAAAAAAATTAAAAATGATAATAAAAAAAGAAGTACATTAAAAAAAAAGTTAGGAAAAATAAGGAAAACAAAAAAACCGCGCGGACATTAAGAAAAAAAGATTGAGAAAAAAAAATGAGGAGATACGTCTGTATACGAATTCGAACCGACAACCTTCGAACCGTATGAGTCGGAGACCTTAAGCATCAAGCTGTAGCTGACAACTGAAATGAGATGGTTGCATTTCTAACATTTAAGCTAATACAGGAAATCCAATGAAAACAATGCCAATAACTCGAACATGGGGGAGCACTGGCTCCTGAAAATACCCAATTCCTATGTTGTTTGGGCCTCTGAATACGATGATGAAGTCCGCTTGTCGATCCGATCTTCCGTTCGTGAGTTGTTAGGGGTGGACAGACACGGACGGACAGGAAAACGCAATAGCTACCGATTTTGGTCGCTAATAAAGCAGATAACAATGCGATGGTCGGAAAAACCGCGATAAACCGCTAATACTCGTTTTCTCAGAATAATACTAATGATTTTTTTACAGATAACACTGCACAACAGATTTAAATTTATTTTCTATTCTTTAGATGAAATGAGGTGATTTTAACAAATTCTGACGTGCTCAATTCAAATCTGAAATGAGAAGTGGTCTATCACGTAATTGGTCTATTAAGAAACAATAAACACAATTTTTCACTTTCACCATTTTATTGATAGATAAAAATATTGGTGTTAGACAAATAGAGAAAAAAAATTAAATCCTATTTAGGGTAAAGGCACCAGTTGTGGATCGGCCTAAGCATAAACTTGGTTTTCACAACGAGAAATAGCTAAATAATTTACAGTTTTGCATTTATTTTTTTATGAAGCTCTTATAACTGACATTGTATTACCTCAGTTCGATAAAAAAAATATTTACTGCATTTTCACAGTCTTCATTTGTATTGCGACGTTTGATTCACAATTGGACCTCACGAACCGCTGAATTTGCGCCAGAACAAAAGGCTGCAGAATTTCCCGCAAACATGGCCAGAGGCAGAAAACACTACGTTTTATTTTTCCTCGGTTATATTAAACCTTGTACTATCATACATACATTAATTCTAACGTATATCCATTCTAGAATAACTACAAATAACTTTCAGGCTAACTCGCCTTAATTTTCTTTTGAAATTCTGACAAATTATTTAACAAATTGACAGGATAGCTCCACTTGAAACTCTAAACAAACTGTAATACCAAAATGAAGCTCATGAAGGGATCGGGATTCTATATATCTGCGTCATTTGTTGATAAGTGTGGTAATTAAGACGGTAAACGACTTGATCCGCAATTGGTTCCTGATCCACAACTGGTTTCCTTACCCTACATTGCAAAGTGCTTGAAAATGTTGTTTTTTAACTTTTTCTTTTGTATTCAGTTTCTGCAGTGTGTCTACCTAGATTTCAGCAGTAATCTGCTATCGTTGCGATATTCCACCTTCCAGAATATCACTTTTCCACTTTTCCACCAGTGCGAAATCCTGGTGGAATTGTTCGCCTTGTTCGTCACTGACTGCTCCCAAATTCTCGTCCAGAAGGGAGTGTAGGAAATGTAATTTTAATGGCATATTGCATTTCTTGTTTTCAGAGGCCTTGACCAGTTCATTTACAAGTTCTCTAAAGTTTTCAGATTTTTTGTTCAAGAAATTTGTTGCAGTCAGATGTCAATGCATTCCACGCTCTTTTTTCTATGTTATTTAATCTATTTTCAAATTCTGTATCTATAAGCACAGCCTTTATTTGCAGCGCAATAAAAAAACCCTCTGTGTTTCTCGCCCAGCTCAACCTAGGGAACTGGTTTCTCAAGAATGTGCGCTCTTGCCCTTCCTTACTAAGGGCTTTAATAAAGGTGTTCATCAGTCCAAGCTTAATGTATAATGGTGGAAGATAAACATCTTGGTCATTCACTTCACCAGAAACATTCTTCTTGCCTGGAAAGAATTTCTTTCTTTAGGCCAGTCCTTATGAACATGATGGTTGTCTCTATCGCGATTGTCCCATTCGCACAGCAGAACTTGGTGTGGTCTTGTTGCATATCTAGAAGAAGCCCTTTACTTTCAAATCTTCACATATTTTCCATTTATGCTTGTTGTAGTCCATGCAACTCAACAGTTCATGCATATGTTCATAGGATTCCTTCATACGTACAGAATGAGCTATGGGCACTGAAGGGTAGGGACTACCATTATGTAGGACTGCTTTTAAGCTCAATTTGGATGAATCAAAGAACAAACTTCAATCTGTTAAGATTGAGGATTTGATCTAATGCTAAGAATATAATCTACAGTCTTATTACAAACTGCAAGTACAGCAGATGAAGCGTTTGTAATGGAGGGTAACATAAATATTAATAGCAATGAAAATTTTGATCAGGAAACAAGAAAATCAAAGAAAATAGTTCGCAATTAAATAGCTTGAGGAAAAAATAAGAAAAAGAAACGGGCCAAGCTTATAAAATCCAAGCAGGAAAAGAAGTTCAGCCTAAAGTTATGGAAAACCCTACGGAGCAAAATGCCGACACAGATGCTCAGAACGAATTTCTGAAGAACAACGGGAGGTAATTTAGTCAGAGCTTACTCTAAGTTAGGAGATAAAATTAGGCAAAAGGATTATTTAAGTAAATGTATGTTCATTTACTTCTTCCGCAAGTATCGCAAAAAGTGCAAGAGATTAAACTCTGCATGCTACTTGTACATGGGAGATAAGAAACTGAGATTTTGTAAGTTACTTCTAAAGAACACTCTGTGTTTCTAATACTACTTTGACTACAGTAAATAAAAAGACAAAAGATAGTGTTGTTGAACAAGATTTAAGAGGTACATACCCAAATCACAGAACTCTCTGGCTGAAAATGAAGGATTTTATTAGGGAACACATTAATTCCTTCTTTCAAATTGATCGCTTTACTGTCGATCAGAAGCTTGAATATATCTGTCACGTACCGCCTGTACGTTGAAGCTTGTGTAAAGGAGAACAGGCCTAAATATATCATGTATGAATACATTTTTAATACTGAGTTTAAATTAGGTTTCCACAAACCCAAAAAGATTAATGTTCAAAGTGTGCTGAATTTAAAAAATTCGAATACAGCAGAAAAGGCCGCTATAAAAATCATTTGATGACCACATCAATGCAAGAAATGTTGCCAGAAGTAAGAATAATTCTAATGACGTCAGTCATTATCACGCCTATGATATGCAGGCTGTCATTCAGCTCCCATGAGGAGAAATTTCTTCATTCTATTATAAAAGTAAGTTTAACTTTATAAACTTTATAATATGCAACTCACGAGATAAGACAGGCGAAGGCTTCACATTGGAACGAGATGTAGCCAAGAGAGAGGCAAATAAGATAGATACTTGTCAACTACTTATGTATATTTCCTTGAGAAATGTGGCAGCAAGAATTAACTAATATTCTACTCTCACAACTGTAGTCAAAATAAGAATAGGTTTATTTTAGCTAAATACGTATGTATAGTTAGAATCTTGCCCTTGAAAATTATCACCCATAATTTCCTAATAACCGGCCATATGCAAATTGAAGCAGATGGTATACATTCCATTAAAGAAACGGAAAAGGGTAGAATTTTGAAAAGGAGGCCACATCTACAGCCCTGCCCAATTAGCGATAATTCTCAAATCTGCAAAAAAAAATCTGGTCCTCCATACTCTGAAAAGGAAATGGAAACAGATTTTTTTTTTCAATTGGAAGGACGTCTCTGGGAGCTATTACAATTTTAATGAAAAAGGTGAAAGGATCTGTTGGACAGAAATAAAAGTCCTTCAGATACTAAAAGAATCTTCCAAGCTTGTGTTTTATAAGACCTCGTTCTTGGAAACAGAGTTTCAAATTTGAAAGTAAGACGCAATCAATGAGGGAAGCCTAAAGCTGTTCAACTACCTTCTCTAGAAGTCCTCCATGCATTTCAGGGAGGAAAAAAGCAGATCTGATGTCAATTTTGTAAAAGCAAATTGATCCCCAAATCGTACCATTGCTTTTTCGAAGCATTAAAAGCTTCTAAGGTTGTTGAAGTATACGGAGATGATGAAACGTAAAAATTATGTTCTTTTATTATGAATATGGCTATCTTAAATTTGAGTTTGAAAATATTTAAAACTTTTTGAAATAATAAATGTTTAAATAAATGTTTTTGTCATCATAATCATCATTGTAACTATGGTGTTGTATGGCGTTCCCTATTATTATCAATAAAATTCGATTTTTATAAAGAAATACTTTTCAGCAATTGTGATTACGAAAAATTTTGTTTTTAAATAAATAATTATGTTCCCATCAAGCTAAAGCAGCTTTTCTTTTTAAAATATTTGCTAAATTTCTTATCCCAAATCATATGAACCGCCAAGACGACATCAATATTTATCTCAAATAACTGGTGCAATACGACGACATCTTTAAAAAATAAGAGTATTTTATTTAGTAACTAAATTGTAATTAACCAGCATAAAACAATAGTGCGAGACTTTTGTCATATCCAAAATTCATTTTCCTTAATAAATTTCCTGAATTACAGCACAAACAGGTAATTCATGTTTAAATTC
This sequence comes from Thereuonema tuberculata, assembly GCA_023159025.1. Taxonomy (NCBI): domain Eukaryota; kingdom Metazoa; phylum Arthropoda; class Chilopoda; order Scutigeromorpha; family Scutigeridae; genus Thereuonema; species Thereuonema tuberculata. The sequence continues at coordinate 131,781,398 of JAFIDM010012231.1, read as the reverse complement.
TCTTTTCTCTTAACAGCAATTTTTAAGATGTCCTTGTTTTGAACTAGGGCAGCGATATTTAATCACGCTTGAATAAATGAAGACATTCACAACAAAGCAATTAGAACAACAAAATATAAATACAAAATACAAACGACATTTGAAAAGTCCGAAATAACAGATTCTAATGCTTCTAAGGTAAGTACTGACATCTACTGGCAACAAACGTCAACACAGCAGCATTAATTCTGAGAGAGAACCCAAAATTATAAATATCAATTTACCAATTTATAAAATAAATAAAAAAAAATATTAAATTTCCAAGGTACCAAACAGGTTTGATGTGCCGCGGGATTTCCATGAAGCAAAAAACGTTGAGAATCACTGCTGAAATCGTTGATATGGTTTTTTTAAAAGAAAAACTTATGGATTAAAAAAACTTGTATTAATTCAATTAAATCTATATATTATTTAAAAAATTTTGTTTGATAACAAGTTCAGTCTAGTTATTATAATAAACATTATAAAAATATTTAATTAATTATAATAAAGATTTTATTTGTAATGTTAGTGTTATTAAATTCTAAATCAGCTTTTACTACAAATTGCAATTAAACTTGCAAATTTCGCTTTATATTTAACAAAGCAGTCTTTTAACAAATTTTATTAATAGATAAAGATAGATTTTTATTTAATAATTTTTAGTTTGAAGGTTGAAAAGTTTTGGCAGATATATTTCAAAGAATTATATTGTGGAATAAGTAAACTACTACATATTACAAATAATTTAGTTAACTTTAAAAAAAAAAAATTAAATTTAAAAAAATAATCCTTTTATACCAATCATTGCCTTTTTTTTAATTTAATTTGAACAGAAACTTAACTTTTACATTTTTAAAAAAATACAGGTTCAATTAAAAATAAAATAAGAGTATTCATACATGCATATATTTACTTATCATACACAGAATGTAGTAAATACGTGATGTAATAGCAGCCACTGCTGAGTTCAGAAGTTTTGTGGATTTATAAGCTCTACTTATCTTGAAACCTTCTACCTTTAAAATGCATGTTCATTGAAGCAGGGCCTTCTTTGCTGCTACGCAGGACCCCCACAAGGGGAGGAGCGGTCAATTGGTCATCCCTCAGCATCAGGGCCCGGCCGTCCAAGGGGCCCGGACTGCGATCATAACCAGAAAAAAAATATTATATGAATTAGCCTATCACTGATAGATTTTTTTTAATATATAATTAACTCTATATTTTATATAACTACTTTCATACAATCTATGATTTTGACTATAACGTGGGAAGGGAGGGGGCCCATTCTTGCATTTGATACCTGAGCTATGAATTTCATGTGGGAAGGGGAGAAGGCCTACAATTATAGTACCAGTGTTTTTCGATTACCTTCGGGTGGCTTGGCCCTCGCGATTCTTCAGCAAGGGTAGCTGTCAGTTGGTCCTACGACAGTTGTCCTAGCAGCGCCCCGCTCGTCTTCACCTGAAAAAAAAACAACAACAAGGTTTTCTTAAAATTTCTTTTTCTATGAAATATAAATGATAAGAAAAACGTAATATAATTAATAAACATCAATCGTATAACCACAGCATCAGTATTTACTTATATAGTTAAATAAAATTACAAATAAATGTAGCTATCTATAAATATCATTATATATTATTTCTCAAAGGGTTTTTTTTGTCGGACCGCTATATTTCCTTTACTACTTCATCAAAATCAATGATTGAGGCATCATTTTGAAGATTACGTTTCCCGCTAATGACGAAAAATAAACAAATTGTTTAAAATTAATGTTTTCGTTAAAAAACTTTATTTTTAAAAACTTTTTATACAAATGTAGACACGCTTTAACCGAAGCGCCTTATTTTTCGAAAGTGAAAGTATTGCTTTAGCGTTGTAACCTTCAACTATTTCCTTTTTTGAATAAAAATGCACTTTAAATGATATTTCATCGTTTAATTTAAAAAAAACAGATAAAAAAAAAACACAAAGATTTATATTTTAATAAAAATAACGATTTATTACAATAGAAACATAAAAATTAGTCAACTTTTCATATATTATTTTATATATTATTTCTCAAAGGTTTTTTTTTTGTCGGAACGCCATATTTCCTTTACTACTTCATCAAAATCAATGATTGAGGCATCATTTTGAAGTACGTTCCCCGCTAATGACGAAAAATAAACAAATTGTTTAAAATTAATGTTTTCGTTAAAAAACTTTATTTTTAAAAACTTTTTATAAAAATGTAGACACGCTTTAATAGAAGCGCCTTATTTTTCGAAAGCGAAAATATTGCTTTAGCGTTGTAACCTTCAAATATTTCCTTTTTTTGAATAAAAATGCACTTTAAATGATATTTCATCGTTTATTTAATAACAACAGATAAAAAAACAAACAAAGATTTATATTTTAATAAAAATAAACGATTTATAACAATAGAAACATAAAAATTAGTCAACTTCTCATATATTATTTCTCAAAGGTGTTTTTTTTTATTTCCCTTAATACTTCATCGAAATCAATGATTGAGATATTTTCAAGATTACGTTCACCGCTAATGATGAAAAATAAACAGATTGTTTAAAATTAATGTTTTCGTTAAAAAAATTTATTTTAAAAATATTTTTTGTAAAAATGTAGAAGGCAATCTATTGACAATCTGTTCATTTATTTATTTCCACATTACCATTCGGTGACTGATCAAGATACCATGCGAATTATTCGCACGGGTCAACTTTTTTATAAAACTTGAGAAGACGCCATCTATTGACAATGTGTTTAACTAACATGCACACAAGCTGTTGGATTTGTTTATTATTTCTCAAAGGTGGTTTTTTGTTGCGAATTATTCGCACGGGTCCACTAGTATATATAAATTTATATATAAATATAACATTTTTTTTTTCATAATGACTTGTTGGAGCATTTATTCCTATGCCTTTACAAATTATTTGAATTTCTAATGTTTTCCTTCTGTTTTTTCCCTCATTGAGAAGTCTTTTTTTACTATCCTCGTACAAAAGGATTATTTAACTGCTTTAATTTTTAAACTTTTCCAGTGAATTTCCTTTAATTTCTGTTTTTTTTTACAGTAGACTACCATGTTGAATGAATTACATTGTTGGTTATTTAATCGTTTCATTCTGTAATTTTTCCGAAATCAGAATTAAATCTTATATGTTGGCATAACATTAAAAAACCAAAAGAAAGGGATAAAATAGATATAATCCAAAGAATTGGTGAAGATCCCTATAAAATATGTAAAAACTGAAATTACTTATGTCATTTGCATCGTATATAAACATTAGAAAATATCAGGACGTTTCAGCCTGCGGGCAGGCTGTTCTCAACTGTGATATTGGTAGCGAATGAGAGGTTTAAATAGTTTTTGATGACATTATTAGATAGTTCGCTATTAATTGTGAGAGTATTGGCGATGTGCCAAGACTCCCGCAAGGTGAGGGAGAAGTTAGAATTGGCATGGTCTATTATTTGTATTTGATTAAAGTTAGGAGTGTGGGAAGTTGTAATATTGTGCTGATATATTATTGATTTGTATTGATCCTTATTCCTATAATTTGTTTTGTGCTGTTTCAATCTTTTTTGTAAAGATTGAGTCGTGTAACCAATATATTTTTTATTACAACCGGAACTATGGGATGGCGTAAACTATTTTATTTTTGGTATGAATATCCACTTTGTTGTTGGATTTGGGATAATTAATTTTATTGATGGCGTTGATGATGACCCGGATGTTGTTTTTTTTTTTAAAAGTTGTGTGATATTATGATTAACTAGTCGGCTACCCGTCGCTTCGCTCCGGAAGCCTCCCTTATGTAACGGAAAACAATTTTTTATTTATTAAAAAAAA